>CM042240.1:14483153-14500653 GCA_023566225.1 Romanogobio albipinnatus
GGTATGAAAACTGATCACTTTAATATTTGATTCCTCATTTGGCTGGGGGATAGCGCCTATTTGAACCACATATGATATGATATGATATGATATGCTGCCTGTCATTCAATGATAAACAGAGCACGGACGGAATACAAGCATGATACATTCCAGATTCTCCAACCGTCTCTGCCACCTCCTTCCAGGCCTGGTCTCTCCAGTTTGTGTCCCGGTATGTAAATAATGATTGGTAGTAAAGGACCGGGTGATTACCCACCGCAATTATTAGCTTTTCCTCCATTTTAGATCGTTCTTCACTCTTCATTCACCGGTGTTTTAAATGAACGCAATTGGCTAGCGTCTGCTCTAGGATATTTGCATAGGGTGATCTGATTGGATGACGCCTGCGTTGGCGCTTGAAAAGTTGAGAAATCTTCAACTTTTGCCGCTTGCAACGCGAGTGAAGCGCCGCGACGGAACCCACAATTCAGTTCGGCAACGCATGACGTCACCCATTCAAAGTAAACGAGAAGCGTTGACGCCAACGCCCCGTGTGAATGCGGCGTTAGCCATCAGCTCCACCTTGCCCCTCCATACAGAGACATTGCCACCCTGGTCTGATCTCTTGTGGCTTTACCTATGTCAGCAGTCGCCTTGGTTCAACTCGGATTCACTGCTGAAGCTCCACCCTGGCTTATCCCTCCATCAGTTCCACCTTGGGCATTTGTCCTTATGACTCGGATTTGGGTCACTCCCTGGCTCCTCCTTCCATTAATTCTGCTGTGGGTCTGTTTCGTTCTCATGGATCGGTTATGGGTTGCTCTGTGGCTTCTTTCTCCATTGTCTCCATGGACTCTTCGTCCTGCTCCCTGCTAAGATCTTTTTTAATCCTTCCTCCCACCACTAGGGTATAGTTTCCGTTTACGGTGCCAAGGGGCGCCTTACGGGAGGGGGAAGGTTTATCAGGTATGTTCTGTTTTACGGTCTTTTAGTTCGTATCACCTTATTTTCCTGTGTTCTGTTCCTATTCCTTTGTTCCCCATGTCTCCACACTTAATTTGTTGACATGCTTACCAATTAGGTTGCACACCTGTTTCTGGTTGAGATTGTGATTACCGTGTGTGTTTAAGCCCCGAGTTTAGTCCTATATTGTCTTTGAGTTGAAGCCAAAGCTGTCAAGTTTTTGCACTCCTGCGATTTCGGTTTTGGATTATATTTTCTTCGTTTATTAATAAAGTTAAACAGCTGGTTTTAAGATTTACCCACTCCCTGCTCCTTCATCTGCTTAGGTCAACCTGACAGCATCAATATCATTACACCAGAAATACCAGAATATCTTCTGGGACCTTTGGATATTGTCTTTCAAACAGGTTGAGAATGAGAACCACTGCTCTATGTGATTGAGTTTCAGTTGTGGTTTGTGTGTTGGTCAGAACACTCACAGTTCCCCAGGCAATCTGGGGTCCCAGGTCTCTGAAGTAGAAGGTTGCAGTGGTTCCCACAGGGAGCTCCTGCAGGATATCTTCATCTCTTAAGGGTTTTCCTTCTGAAATCAATATAACACATTGCTTTCTTTAAGAGTAAAACTTATATTTTCACATATGTACATTGTGTAGCCCAAAAATGTATGGACACCTTTGGCCACAATTAATTAATTAATAAAAATGTGTACAATTTTAAATCAACTATACATTTATATATTCCGTTTTGGGGAGTTAAATGTCCCATTTAAACAGCAACTTACAGCAGCATTTATATCTGGGTGGATTTTAGCTGTAATTCACACATTTTGGTGAGGTTTTAAAGTATTTTAAAGTGTCCAAATACTTTTTTAAACAACCGTTATAAAGCAGATATACTCACTTGGGTCCAGGCATAAAGACTGTCTGGCAGGATACCAGTGTGGATCTGTGGAAATTGAAGCCTGACATGTAAGACTTTGCTTTAACCATTATTTCAATGTCATCAACTTATCAGTAGAAAGCTATTTAAAGAAAGGCTTTGCGGTTTCATAGCTTCTCTAGCACAGAGCACAACTTACTTGATTTGTGGAACAGAGACTTAATGTCCAAAATAGTGGCTGTCGGCTCTACCTGAAGAAAGATAGACATGCTACTAAATATCTATAGGACATTATAACAGCAACATTATGTTTTTTTAATTATCAAGTCTATATACAGCTCTGGAAAAAAATTAAGAGTACACTTAACATTGAGAAATGGCCTCTCTTTTTTTTTCAAGAGCTGTATATTGTTAACTACTGCAATTTTCCTCCACATGCAGTCATAAATCAGGTTTACTCTATTCTCGACATGCATGTCTAAGCAATGGATCTCACATAGGAATTCCTGGCAGGTCGGAGGACATGATCATGTTCCAAAAGCAACATGACTAATGCAAAACCTGACTGATCGTGACCACCTTATTACTACAAAGTTACAGCATGAGCATTAGTTGTGCTCTCATTACTACTGTTGGCTGTAGCAATCTGTCATCAATAACAGCTGATGATTAAAGATTATTTCTTTACTTCACTGACTGTATTATGTTCACCCTGAGAGGTGCAATCTAAACACAATGCTATCTCAAATAAACGACATGACCGCCGTGACACTTTTTGCAAGTAACTGTCTGTCCTTTGTATGGTATTTAAGCTTTAAAAAGCACATACCTTATCCAGGAGCAGTAGTTTTTCTCGGGTTTTGATATGTAGTATCTCCACCTCAAAGTAAACAATTCGTCTCGGTTTTTTCGGAGGTTTTGGTCTGGGTTTAGAGGTAGCAGGAGCTGGTCCGCCATCAGTCTTTGCTGCCTTTGCCTCTAAAGCTAACGTATCCATGACACCTCCTCAAACTTACTGCACACTGAATCCTGTGTTTAGTCCGTAGTTCAAAGGTCTGTCACATCCCACATATCACTCATAAGTCCTCAAGTTCTTCATAATGAATCCAAAACCCAACTCAAGTTCCTCTCCGTTGAATGAATCCAGCGCAGACAGAAAGTCTCCAGAGAGGAGGAGCGATAGAGAACGAGTGCAGTGTGATTTGAAATATCTCCCACCTCTTAACACCTGAGGGGTGGCCGTCACAACCACTCCTCTGAAGACGAAATCTGAGAGTCCCAAGACATAATCCATGGCTTTTCATGAAGCTAAATTTGAAAGCATGAAGCCCCGTGACCTTGTGGGACCCAATCCAGTAGGACGTGGCTCGTATACCTCCACAGCGCCTACTCTAGGGTTAGCCTAGTGTGCATCTCTACAGCTGGGGATATTAATACATCTGCCTTGCAAGCAGTGTCATGCAATGAATCTATTTGAGTTTGTCCATGGCCACACCAGTGATTGGACTTGGCTTCAATATATAAGCCACTTCTGTGGTCCCTAGAGGTTCTCGCATTAGGTTTGGGCACGTCACCGCCGTACAGAACTCATTTGTGTCTGTCAGCCGTAAACAGATCAGACAAACACTGAGAGGCAAAGTATCTTGAGTTATCCGGTGTATTTACAAGAGCAGTTAGTTCGTTTCCATCACCTGTTCTCGGGCCCTGAGGAATGTACAGAACAGTGTTATTTTAGTATTGAGATTCATGTTTTGAATTGCCTCGGATGGAGGTGGGAAGATCGTTCCACCAGCAGGGAACGGTGAATGTGAATGTGCTGGAGAGGGATTTTCTGCCTCTCTGTGATGGTACCACAAGCCGTTGCTCCTTAGCTGAGCGAAGGCTTCTGGTGGGGGTGTAGACTTGTAGGAGCGAGTCAAAGTATGCAGGAGCGGAGCTCGTGGTGGATCTGTAAGCGAGCATAAGCGCCATGAACTTGATGCGAGCAGCGAGTGGTAGCCAGTGCAGAGAGATGAAGAGTGGTGTGAAATATGGACTTAGTATCCGTGGCGTCACCCATAGGATTCTGAAGAGCAAAGTAGTTTTGAAAGTAGGGTCAAGCTGGCCGTTGCCATCTTGGAAGCCCGTCACTCCCGGATAACTGAAAGTGGGCAAAGAGGCGGGACGTGGGCGGAGCTGAGGTGACGTGATGACTAACAGACAGTAGACAAACAGCAATCCACCTGTCACTCAAAGTGGCCACGCCCTTAATTATGCAGAACTTTAAGGCTTTATATAATGTAAACGAATGAGTTAAAAAAAAATTCACCCCCCTCACAGTCGTCATGAAGGGCAAAATTTGCCGTATAGAACAAAACCACAATTTGTACCAGACTGTAAACAAGTTTTTTCTGCTTTTTAACATGGGGCTCAATGAGATTCTGCTCTGTCTCTAGTGGCCAGTCGATGAACTGCAGTTTAAGTCACTTCCATATTGGCTTCAAGAGAAACTGGGGGAGGTTGCCGCTTGCTGTTGACACGGATTGGTGTAAAGGACTAAAAATGCTGTATTATTCATGCCAGGACAGTAGATGGCAATGTCACTTTGTAAAGAAACTACATGCTTTAGACTGCATTTTCACAGATTTGCGTTTTTATACTTTACATTTAGACGATAACGGTATTGCTTTGAAACCTGATTTCAAAAGCTTGCATTTTCAGGCCACCAAAACGCAGCTGTCGTGTAAATAAACGACTAAACCGCATGAAAACTTAAAATTTTTAAGTTAAAAACCTAAGTGAAAAAAATGAACCCAATCTTGTGCAAAAACATGTTTTAAAGGGATAGTTCACCCAAAAAACGAAAAAGTTTTTCTGCTTACCCCCAGGGCATCCAAGATGTAGGTGTCTTTGTTTATTCAGTATAACACAAATTAAGATTTTTAACTCCAACCGTTGCCGTCTGTCAGTCGTATAATGAAATATATACGTCGATTCCTCATTCGACCGATCCGCACAGGCACTAATGAGGCATCTATGTATATATCTATGATCGCGCCGGTATTTTGACCTTATTCGCAGGAAGTTATGGCGGTCTGGAGAGCTGATGACATTCGTCTGATATGAGGTGAAATAATCGCATAAATACCATTCGGTTTCTCGCAGAAACCAATCGTTTCGTGTCTTAAGACATCAATGTGTCGTCACGAGCCGCAGGGTTTAATTTGAAGTTGTCTGTGCTTGTTTTTTTTTACTCTAATAGAATTGGACCCCATTCACATGCATTATACGACTGATAGACGGCAACGGTTGGAGTTAAAAATCTTCAATTGTGTTCTACTGAAAAAACAAAGACACCTACATCTTGGATGCCTTGGGGGTAAGCAGAAAAACATAACATTTTCGTTTTTGGGTGAACTATGCCTTTAAGAGGTGATGATTTTGTGAATTTGTATGATGTGATTCGTACAATTTTAGAAAAATGTAAGCATGAAGTTCCACCCCAAAACCTAATGTCAGTGGGGCGTAAGCAGATCGTACGAAAATTTACTAACGAGATTGTATACGAACTCATACAAATTAGCCGACAAATTTGCCAAAACGTAAAATAGTTACGAGATTGTGTTGGGAAATTAAGGTTTATTCAAGTATAGACGTTTCTTTTTTATATAGACAATGTGTAATGTTTTTAAATCCCTAATTTTGAGTTGGAAATCACAAATATTAAAATGCAAAGAAAAGTTATTTTTAGTAAGTATATGAATTGAGAGGCCTACACACATGCTCAGATGAAATGATGTCTCTCTCAGATAAGTTTAGCCTTTATGAAGCCTATATTTGTTTGCCCGCTTTAACTGCTGCTTAAATGATCATGGAGTGCTGACCGCGCACCCATGGAATCAAACAAGGGCTCAGATTACGTTAGACTACAACATTTCGCTTTGCAGTTATACTGTGTACTCGTCTAGACACGAGATTTGAAGAATTGCACACCACTCTTGGTCTGTTTCCACATGATTTAGAACACGAGAAATACACATTTTGAAAACAACATGTTATCATGACACCTCTTTTCAGTGTCTGGTCTAACGCAGCATCTGTCATGCGAGCTCTTCGGTGGTTTTTTGACACCTTGGTATGTATAGACCTATGTAGCCTATTACTATTTGATACCTTCACTATACTGCACTTTTTTTTGTAAGGACTTTGAGACTGAACTCCAGCTATGTTTGGAATAGCATGCTAATATGTCTATTTCTGTAGTATATGTAGAACTGTATGTCATACAGAATGCATTTTTCTGTGTACAAAAAAAAGCTAATATCCATATGATCTACTGCATTGCATTTGGCAAATAGAATTATACTTAAATACTTAAGTAGGCCTAACTAAATATACTTTGCTTGTAGTTGTGTTTACTCTTTTGAATGTAAGTAGTTTGACTGTAAAACATATTATAATATGTGCGAAGAGAATTAGGAAACGTGCTACGTTCACATACGTTTCTATAAAAACGATGGCAGTTATTCTACTTTGAAATGTCTATTTTGGTTTTGGTTTGTGTGGCCCCGCCCACTGCCAGTTTACCCAATAGTATTTCCACACCCCGGGTTGCCACTTGGCGGAAAAATACGGCATATGGTGCGTTCAAGTCATGTCGTAAAGATCGTATTTATGAGTTGAATGCATATGAATGCCACCATAAAGTCGTAAATACCAGTGGGAAGCTCTGGATTTTCTTTAAAAGGGTTAGTTCACCCAAAAATTTTAATTATCCCATGATTTACTCACCCTCAAGTCATCCTAAGTGTATATGACATTATATGGAGTTAAATTAAAAATGTCCTGGCTCTTCTAAGCTTTATAATGGCAGTGCATTGTGAGTTGTCTCGTTTTTAAAGTCCATAAAAGGACTTTTACGTTTCCTGTGCTGTATTTTGTAGTTCTTTGTAGTTTTTCCTGTTGATTTGTCTCCCCAGGTGTTTCTCATTTACCACACCCCTTGTTGTCTTGTCAAGCTTGTTTCCACAAGCATATATATATATATATATATATATATATATATATATATATATATATATATATATATATATATATATGTACATACACACACAGGCAAACTAGCTTAACAAGATAACAGGGGGTGTGGTAAATGGGAAACACCTGCGAAGACAAATCAACAGGAAAAACTACAAAGAACTACAAAATAAAGCACAGGAAACACTTCAACGTAAAAGTCCAAGGACAGACACAGAGCACATGTGAAACTCAAATAACTGCTCCACACGGCTCCGGGAGTTAATAAAGGCCTTCTGAAGCGAAGTGGCGCATTTGTGTAAGAAAAATATCCATATTTAAAACTTTATAGACTAAAATAGCTAACTTCCGGCGGTCAGTGGTACGCAAGTCGACTTACGGTGAAAGAGTAACCCTTGACACATTGTATTGACGAGTATTGACGAAGAAGCGCAGAGGATAGAGCAAAACACCGGTCATGAATTAGAGTCTAAGACGAGAGTTTTTAAAGAAAAATAGTGGAGGATTTCGATATAAGAGAAGAGAGGCTTGAGTTTGTTGTCCAGCACTATCCGCGAGAGGCGTCAAAGCATGTGATACTCCTGTATACATCGCGTCAGGGGTCACTCTTTCGCTGTGAAATGACGGCACACTGTAAGTTGATGAGTTGATTTGCCCGCGTTTTAATATGCTCTCGTTCATAGAGATTTTTAGATGGATGCTGAGGTTTTGTAGGTCAGGTAGAATCTGCGATCTCTGACCAGGTTTGTTTGCTGGCTGGTTGCAATACAATGTGTTTTCCGCCAACTGGCAACATGTGGTTGTGGAAATACTATTGGGTAAACTGGCAGTGGGCGGGACCACACAAACCAAAACAAAAACAGACATTTCAAAGTAGAATAACTGGCTGTAACATTGCTTTTCTGAGAAACAAGTAGGTGAATTTAGCATGTTTCCTACATATCTGCAAACATATTATGGTATTTCTATGCTTTAGTAAAGTGAAAAACTTACATACAGCACCTTTAAATATTAGATATTCAATATCAATCCAAAACAATAGGGTAAATACACATTCAAAGAATAAATGTTTTATGGATTCTTCTGTGTTACAAAAGACGATCAAAAAAAAGACACGGAGACTACACTCTAAAAAATGCTGGGTTGTTTCAACCCAATTTTGGGTTAAATATGGACAAAACCAGCCGTTGGGTTACATTTTTTATTTAAATGTTTAACCCAATGTTTAACCAGCCGTTGGGTTACATTTTTTATTTAAATGTTTAACCCAATGTCCATATTTGACCCAAAATTGGGTTGAAACAACCCAGCATTTTTTAGAGTGTAGTCTCCATGTCTTTAAAAAATCTTGAGACTATTCCTAATTGATTCCATTGCAAAAAAAGTATATTTTTCAGCCACAGGATCCCTTGTCAAAAAATCCTATTGGAATTTCAGTTTATCCTGTAGGATCTTATTGGATTCTTAGAATCCTATTGGACATTCGGATTTATTTTAATGGAATTTCACTTTGTCCTGTGGTATTTTTTATCTTATATCGTCTTATGAGACAATTCCCACAGAATCCTATAGGAATCAGATAAGAATCTTATAGGACAAGACATAAATATCCTATAAGACAATTCCTGACGGAATCCTGTAGGAACGGTTCCAAAATATGATAGAAATTGTACATGGGATCCTGTACAGGTTTCTTATTGGAATCCTTTAGGATTTTTTGACAAGGGGAAGCTCCTCCAGGGACTGTTTCGTGGGTTAAGTGAATTGTTTCACTGGTTAGATCAAATGAATAACTTTATATGTAATTAATTTCTTTAAAGCTGCTGTCCGTAACTTTTTTTGTGTTCAAGATTACAAAAATTATATAATGAGAATGTACAACATGAATCAATTTTCCAAACCATGTTTTTGTCTTACCTGAATCATTATGGTACTCAATATAAAAGTGTTTATATTGGGACTATTTCAGACCGGTCTGGTTAGGAGCCGCTGCGGAGGAGCACAGTCCCTGCGTGACTCGCCATAGACATAAACACAGAGAAGTAGCTCTGGCTGCAATGTTCTTCCGCAAGACGCGTGCAGTTCTGTTTACTAACCGCTAGAGATCAAAAAGTCACGGACTGCAGCTTTAACTTTATTGGTGAGACAGTATTTACTGTAACCTCTTTCCATTTAACCTGATCAACCGTCGAGTTCCCTACTGTTATTGCAGTGAACCCTCCTCTCCACGCGGGGCGCTCGTTCAGTCGCAGCGGCAGCATCTGCTCAGAGCGCCGCCGAGCAAGTCGTTTTCTCGGACTTTCTGCGGACGGCGACGTTGACAACTTCAATACAGTGTGTTAGCCGGGAACACTCTGTGATATTAAAGTTTTACATCGATTAAAGTTAGGACAGTCTCGGGAAAATGATGACATATTTCGGGGATGGGGGTGTGCGATAAATGAGGATTTGGATAAATAACTTGCAGACAGTTTAACGAACTCCATCCGCGCGCTTCATGTTCGGTAGGACAGGAGGAGGATCATTTCAAATTAGTCCAATCTTTCAGTATTTGGGGGATATCTACATATGGAAACAGGCAGTTGAGTGATAGCGGAGTTTCAGTTGAGTGTTGTGATGGGTAAAGATTATTACAGGGTCCTGGGCATAGAGAAGGGCGCCACTGATGAGGAGATCAAGAAAGCCTACAGAAAACAAGCTCTGCGATTTCATCCCGACAAGAACAAAGCGGCCGGAGCAGAAGATAAGTTCAAAGAGATCGCCGAGGCTTATGATGTCCTGAGCGATGCCAAGAAGAAAGACATCTATGACCGATATGGAGAGGATGGTAAGAGCTGTCATTGTCCCACTATAGAGTGATAGGTGTATATATAGACAGATATAAGTCCTTACAAAGTACTGTGGTAATTTTAGATATTAGTATTATGGCACTTTGATATATTGGTAGTGGGTACTGAATTTTTTTACCGTGGTATTTATCCCAAAGCGGTACCATGGCATAGATAGATAGATAGATAGATAGATAGAAGGATAGATAGACAGACAGAATGACAGACAGATGGATAGGCAATAGACAGACAGATGGATAGACTGACTGACTGACTGACTGACTGACTGACTGACTGACTGACTGATAGATAGATAGATAGATAGATAGATAGATAGATAGATAGATAGACGGACAGACGATAGATAGATAGATAGATAGAAGGATAGATAGACAGACAGACGATAGACAGACAGACATAAGGATAGATAGATAGATAGATATAATGATAGATAGACAGACAGAATGACAGACAGATGGATAGGCAATAGACAGACAGATGGATAGACTGACTGATAGATAGATAGATAGATAGATAGATAGATAGATAGATAGATAGATAGATAGATAGACAGATGGACAGACAATAGATAGATAGATAGATAGATAGATAGATAGAAGGATAGATAGACAGACGATAGACAGACAGACATAAGGATAGATATAATGATAGATAGATATAAGGATAGATAGATAGACAGATGGACAGACAGATGGATAGGCAATAGACAGACAGATGGATAGACTGACTGATAGATAGATAGATAGATAGATAGATAGATAGATAGATAGATAGATAGATGGACAGACGATAGATAGACAGATGGACAGACGATAGATAGATAGATAGATAGATAGATAGACAGACAGACTATAGACAGACAGACATAAGGATAGATATAATGATAGATAGATAGATAGATAGACAGACAGATGGACAGACAGATGGATAGGCAATAGACAGACAGATGGATAGACTGACTGATAGATAGATAGATAGATAGATAGATAGATAGATAGATAGATAGATAGATAGATAGATAGATAGATAGATAGATAGATGGACAGACGATAGATAGACAGATGGACAGACGATAGATAGACAGATAGATAGATAGATAGATAGATAGATAGATAGATAGATAGATAGATAGATAGATAGATAGACACACAGACATATAGACAGACAGGTGGATAGATAGATAGATAGATAGATAGATAGATAAATAGATAGACACACAGACATATAGACAGACAGGTGGATAGATAGATAGATAGATAGATAGATAGATAGATAGATAGATAGATAGATAGATAGATAGATAGATAGATAGATAGATAGATAGATAGATAGATAGATAGATAGATAGATAGATAGATAGACAGACAGAATGACAGACAGACAAGCAGACAGATCGACAGACAATAGACAGACAGATGGATAGACTGACTGATAGATAGATAGATAGATAGATAGATAGATAGAGACAGACAGACAGATGGACAGACGATAGATAGATAGATAGATAGATAGATAGATAGATAGATAGATAGATAGATAGATAGATAGATAGATAGATAGATAGATAGATAGAAGGATAGATAGATAGAAGGATAGATAGAAGGATGGATAGACTGACGATAGACAGACAGACATAAGGATAGATAGATAGATAGATAGATAGACAGACAAACAGACAGCTGGACAGACAGATGGATAGACTGACCGATAGATAGATTGATAGATAGATAGATAGATAGATAGATAGATAGATAGATAGATAGATAGATAGATAGATAGATAGATAGATAGATAGATAGATAGATAGACAGACAGATAGACAGACAAACAGACAGATGGATAGACAGACAAACAGACAGATGGACAGACAGATGGATAGACTGACAGATAGATAGATAGATAGATAGATAGATAGATAGATAGATAGATAGATAGATAGATAGATAGATAGATAGATAGATAGATAGATAGATAGATAGATAGATAGATAGATAGATAGATAGATAGATAGAAGGTAGGGCTGCACGATATGTGATACATTTTTGTGTGTGTAAAATAAATGTGTGTAAAATCAATTTAAATAATATTTTAAAATATTTTAAAATGAAAATTATGTAACCAATATATGTGTGTCACATTCTTTCTGGGAAAAGAAAGCATCACTGCATCAAGTGAGCAGTGTTTAGCATTAACATACAAGAATAACAAGTCATTTTAACATCAGTGTAAACAAGCAAAAACATCGAATGCCAATATTTAAATACAACTCTTTGCTCAACTTGGTAACATATAAGCCTAAAATGGATGTATGATAGATATTGAATATGCGATACAATAATGCTTTAAGTGTGTGAAATAAATGTCAATTATATGTGAAATAGTGCTGTCAATCGATAAAACAAAAACGAATTAATCGCACATTTGAATGAATTTTTGTACATTTTTGTTCAATTTTATATTATTTATATTAATATCTTTATATTGTATTAATTTCACAGTTAGACAGTATATTTTAAATACTTTCTGTAATGGTTAATGAATGAAGCCCAGTATCGCTGATACTAATACAGCTACTGATGTCTCGATTAATTATTCTTTTTAAACACTAATGATAGACGTTCAGCATTACAGTGTAATCAAAAGCTATATCAATTTCAACATTTATTAGGCTTTAAAAAAATAGCAATCCTCACATAAACCCATTATAATAAATGTCATATTTACCTGTGGCCTTCATACCGGTCTAACAAGCAGGACATATTTATATATAGACGGTTTCAACGGCAACAACATAAACAAACGTTACTGCGCATGCGCGCTTGTGTGGCCCAAACTTAACGTAGACGTCCGCAAAGAATCAATAACAACAGAGGCTGCATTATCTTTCTTATGCGCAATCATCTTTCATTTAAATTGTGCAACATTATCTTAATTTACATGTTTTTATTGTTTCAGCATGTTTATAATAAATAATCTCCCATTTCTGTCTGCAATATAGAGGGGGGGAAATGCCCCCCTTAAAGGATTAGTTCACCCAAAACTGAAAATCCTGTTATTAATTACTCACCCTCATGTCGACCCAACCCGTAAGACCGTAGAGAAGAAGAAAATATCTTAAGTTGTGTTCCGAAGATGAACGAAGGTCTTACAGGTTTGGAACGACATGAGGGAGAGTAATAATGACAGAATTACATTTTTTTGGGTGAACTAACCCTTTAAGGACCGTCCCTTACGAAAATAAACCATGGTTTTACTACAAATAAAACCAAAAAACCATGGTTATTGTAGTAAAACCATGGTAACCGCAAATTAACCATGGTTTTGTGGTCAAACTGTAGTTATATAAATGGTATTCAATTAACCATGGTTACTACATTTTTACTACAATAAAACCATGGTTAATTTTCGTAAGGGGTGTAATGCCGTTTTCTGTACAGTGTCTTAAATAAATGCCTTTGCGCTCGCCTTCAATCATGCAATGCATCGGAATAACTTGTTTCTTTGTTTCATAATATAAGATTAATGTTGGGAAAGTTAACTTGTAGATAAAGTACCCTATTTGAGATTGATTGTATATGAATGCATCACAAACAATCCCGTGCTCTATGGGCACTGCCATTAATAGAGCACAAAGCGAAAGTTGTTTTGCACTCCGTGATAAAGGCACATTTAAATATTTTGCGGGAAACATAAATCCGATCAGTTATCCAGATGGCGACCGCTTGATGTGAACAAATGTAAACTCGCTGTGTCCTGACTGACAGATGATCACGTGCTCGCATGTTAATGCCAAGTATAAACGCAGCCAGAATAAGTTCCTCAAGAGTAGATTATTTCTGATAACAAGCACAGCACGCGCGACTTCTCATTCGCGTCTTCTGGCACTACTACACCCGGGTGATGACGGCGAAAATGACTGGTCATATTCAAACATACGGCAGCACTCGCATGCATTGAACAAAGTTTACAAAGAGAGAATTGTTTGAAAAATTTGAACAAAAAAAAATTATAAATATACAGTGAGGAAAATAAGTATTTGGACACCCTGCTATTTTGCAAGTTCTCCCACTTGGAAATCATGGAGGGGTCTGTAATTGTCATCGTAGGTGCATGTCCACTGTGAGAGACATAATCTAAAAAGAAAATCCAGAAATCACAATATATGATTTTTTAAATATTTATTTGTATGATACAGCTGCAAATAAGTATTTGAACACCTGTCTATCAGCTAGAATTCTGACCCTCAAAGACCTGTTAGTCTGCCTTTAAAATGTCCACCTCCACTCCATTTATTATTCTAAATTAGATGCACCTGTTTGAGGTCGTTAGCTGCATAAAGACACCTGTCCACCCCATACAATCAGTAAGAATTCAACTACTAACATGGCCAAGACCAAAGAGCTGTCCAAAGACACTAGAGACAAAATTGTACACCTCCACAAGGCTGGAAAGGGCTACGGGGAAATTGCCAAGCAGCTTGGTGAAAAAAGGTCCACTGTTTGAGCAATCATTAGAAAATGGAAGAAGCTAAACATGACTGTCAATCTCCCTCGGACTGGGGCTCCATGCAAGATCTCACCTCGTGGGGTCTCAATGATCCTAAGAAAGGTGAGAAATCAGCCCAGAACTACACAGGAGGAGCTGGTCAATGACCTGAAAAGAGCTGGGACCACCGTTTCCAAGGTTACTGTTGGTAATACACTAAGACGTTATGGTGTTTTTCTGCACATGGGACAGGAAGACTGCACTGTATTAAGGAGAGGATGACCGGGGCCATGTATTGCGAGATTTTGGGGAACAACCTCCTTCCCTCAGAGCATTGAAGATGGGTCGAGGCTGGGTCTTCCAACATGACAATGACCCGAAGCACACAGCCAGGATAACCAAGGAGTGGCTCTGTAAGAAGCATATCAAGGTTCTGGCGTGGCCTAGCCAGTCTCCAGACCTAAACCCAATAGAGAATCTTTGGAGGGAGCTCAAACTCTGTGTTTCTCAGCGACAGGCCAGAAACCTGACTGATCTAGAGAAGATCTGTGTGGAGGAGTGGGCCAAAATCCCTCCTGCAGTGTGTGCAAACCTGGTGAAAAACTACAGGAAACGTTTGACCTCTGTAATTGCAAACAAAGGCTACTGTGCCAAATATTAACATTGATTTTCTCAGGTGTTCAAATACTTATTTGCAGCTGTATCATACAAATAAATAGTTAAAAAATCATATATTGTGATTTCTGGATTTTTTTTTCCCATTATGTCTCTCACAGTGGACATGCACCTACGATGACAATTTCAGACCCCTCCATGATTTCCAAGTGGGAGAACTTGCAAAATAGCAGGGTGCTCAAATACTTATTTTCCTCAATGTATATATATTTGAAGGACTTTTACATGGCACCCCTGCTCTTGTCTTGACGGCACCCACCCTGTCCGGTTGGGAAACACTGGTTTACTCTATTCTTCTCCCAGTTCAGCATTCACTTACTTTCATGTATTTCGTAACACGAGGATGAATATACGTGATGTTAATCCGACAGATTCGATTCTCTGAGGCGCAAACTAACATGGCGACGCCCATCGCGCATTATAGATCAACTAACATGATCATTATAAAGGGTTTTAAATGACAAAACACATTCACTTACAGATATTTGAAAATCTGAATATCAGATGGAAACAATAAGGCTATGGGTTCTTTATCCAGAGAATAGGTCATATTTCAAAATAAAGCTGAAGCTTGAAGCTGGTTTGTAGCAGACCAAGAATACAGACGACTGCTGTTATTACTGTAACTTATTTAGAGTTAAATTAGGCCTGTTGTAGTTGGGTTAGGTGGTTTTAGTTTTACTGTGAATTTAAGTAAATTGTTTTTTGCATCTATTTATATTTATATATTTAAGTATACTTTAAACTTTTAATAAATTGTTCCATTGAAATAATAAAAAATCAATAAAAAGCCATTAAAATTCGGGATCACGTGCTGTCTGAGAGGCGGCTGAGATTACTTTGCTTATTGCGCCTAATTACATTAAGCGTGTCACACGTATGTAACAGTCATGTGTCCAGACTAAAACTCTGACTTTTTCACTTTTCCAATCTTTTAGAGTATTAAAATCATGCATATCGCAAGCCATTGCTACATTTCGAAATATCGTGCAGCCCTACTTTTGGCCAAATGTACTTTGAGCTGACGTCACACACTTTGGTTCTTTGATTTCACTCTAAAGTATATCAGGGGCCTTAAATGTTGCATGTATGGACTAAGTGAGCACCCTCAGTAGTGCATACAGTTAAGCTTTAGCTTCTCTAATGACCTTTGGTGACCGTTTGAGTTTTCTCTGAATGCTGCAAACACAGGAGCATGTAGTGTGGAATCGGCGAGGGACTTTATGAAACCTGCTCTGACCTCCAGATTAAGAGTTCAAACTGTACAGTGTGACTGGATCATTCCTGTGAGCTGGTTCTGCTCTTTCTATATATGCCGTTTCTTATATTTCCCTCAATGTCAACTTGCTGTTTTCCACAAACACCATTTCTTTTTTTCCCGCAGGGCTTAAAGGACATGCTGGAGGCGGCACCAATGGCCCTAGCTATACTTTTCACGGCGATCCTCACGCCATGTTTGCAGAGTTCTTTGGTGGCCGTAGTCCGTTTGATCAGTTTTTTGCATCCGCTGGCAGTGTAGATGATGATATGGACATTGACGACCCCTTTGCGGCCTTCGGAATGGGAGGAATGGGCGGCTTTCCCAGATCCTTCAAGTCTCGGGCAGGCGGTGCGCACAGGGCCCGAGAAAAGAAGAAGGATCCGCCAGTAGTGCACGAGCTCAAGGTGAGTCTGGAAGAAGTGTTCTCTGGTTGCACCAAGAAGATGAAGATCTCTCGCAAGAGGCTGAACCCGGACGGCTGCACCATGCGCAGCGAAGACAAGATCCTCACCGTGGACATCAAACGTGGCTGGAAAGAGGGGACCAAGATTACCTTTCCCAAAGAGGGAGACGAGACGCCGACCAACATTCCTGCCGACATCGTGTTTGTGGTTAAGGACAAGATTCACCCTGTTTTTCGGAGGGATGGCTCTGACGTCATCTACCCTGCAAAGATATCCCTCCGAGAGGTGAGTGTCTAGTGTCTGCTGCTGAGATAAAGTTTCTTAACTTCCAGTAATATACACCAGTGGACTTCTGTTAAGCTTATCAAAAGTGTTCGATCACAGTAGAAAGATTTATTAACCCATCTTTTAAAAGCAGAATTATTTACTAGAATTCCTTTGAGTAAATAATTCTTTATGTAAAACTAAAGTAACAGGTTTTTTTGTGCTTGCTACTAAAACCCAGGTTAGCTTTTTTGTTGGGTGAACAATTTGGCCAAAAAAATATTATTCGTCAATGACTATATGATTATAATAAAATATTATTATCACAAAATAAGAATATTAAACACAATAAATATTACAATTATAATATTTCACTGTAAAATAAAAAATATTGAGCATTTAAGGAAAATAATACAACAGAAATAATAGTCATTTTATGTTATGCTCGATTAGTGCTGGGCGGTATACCGGTTCATACCGAATACCGGTATTTATTTCTGTTATGATATTCATTTTGATTATGCCGCAATACCGGTATGTGTCGCTTAACCAACGTTCGGAAAGCGGCGCAGTGTGTCACTGTTTAGGGGTCCTGTTTCACTGTTGCACTGTAGTGAGAGCACAGCTGAGATCTGATCACAGCCTATGGTAAGTCCCAAATCACCCCCTAAAGCAGGGGTCTCAAACTCTTTTTACCTGGGGGCCGCTGGAGGTAGACTCTGGGT
>CM042240.1:15223153-15385653 GCA_023566225.1 Romanogobio albipinnatus
TCATGTTGCTGCCCTCGAAATCAAGTCCTTGGCCGTCTTGACTTGGACACGTCACAATCTGTATTTGTGCAGTTTTCCATATTTTCTCATCGCACTCATGTGTAAATAACGTAACGCAGCCCTGCCCACGCAAACACAGCTACCCCTGCTCATGCTAAATCTGTAGAAGCTGATACATTTCTACCATCGCGCGGCATATACCATCGCACCGCCCAGCCCTACATGGTGCTATATTGTGTTTTGTCAGTGACTATAGCGTGGAGGCTGATGCAATCCACTGAAACTGTCACACACCTGAGGGTCAGTCAGAGAACAACCATGAAGAACAGAACGAGAGAGAGAGAGAGAGAGAGATCGGAAACCGTCGGCTCTTTCAAGAATAGAAGGCGATAGGAAAGAAATTAGATAGAGGCAGAGGGAAGGAGTAGACGGAGAGAGAGAGAGAGACAGACAGATATGAGGTGAAGAGAGGAAAGACGGCACCCCTCCCCCTTCCACTGTTTTCTAGGTGCGAGAGTCCTGAGCAACAATCTGGCACGGCTCAAAACAGATCCATAAGGTCAGGACGGGGCAGAGCGCGCGAGGGAGGACGAGAGGAGAGGAGCGATGGAGGAATTATTTATCTCCAGATGCTGCTGTCTCTGCAGCACTAAACTCAGCAGTCTTGCTCCGAATGAGCGGAGAACAGGAAATGAATGGATGGAGAGAAGAAATAAACGACAAACCCGACGGTCAGGGGGTCAGATGTGTGACGCCGTAATGAATCGAACAGCGGAGAAACGTTTCACGAATGCACCCGAGATATTTACAGACAGAAATAGTAATCTGTTTGATTTCTGTTCCAGTAGTGAAAAACTAAATAATAATCGTTTCCTAACAGGTTTCCTGAACACTCCCCCCATCTGCCATTGGCCAATCAAACAGACCCTAAAGCATTGGTTGGGCCAATGTGCACCACTTGCATGATTTTATACGACATGTTTGTAAGCAGGGCTTGACGTTAAAGGAATTTACATTGTGACATTAATTACTCTCAACCCTCATGTCGTTCCAAACCCGCGAGACCTTCGTTCGTCTTCAGAACACAAATGAAGATCTTTCTGATGAAATCCGAGGGCACTCTGACCCCATTTAATTACCACTTTCAAGGTCCAGAAAGGCAGTAAAAATCGTCCGTGTAACTCCAGTGGTTCAACCTTAATGTTATGAAGTGTCGAGAATACTTTTTGTGCGCAAAAAACAAACAAAAATAACGGCTTTATACAACAATTTCTTCTCGTCTGTGAACAAGTTGTAAGTCGCATTGGATAAAAGCATCTGCTAAATGCATAAATGTAAATGTAAATGTAAACAAAACAAAAAAACAAGCCCAGCCCAGACGAGATTAAGTAACGCAAAAGTAACGTAAAGCATTACTTCAAAAACAAAAAGTACCGCAATTAGTTACTTTTTAATAATGCATTACTTTTCAAAGTAACTTTCCCCAAAAACTGGTTATAGACGGTTTCATCGGACACGTTGCCACGGTTACGCGCTTGGCCCGAAGTTAACCTCCGGTCTGTGTTTGTTTATCGGTCTGGCAAGGGGATAGTATGGCGCTCTACTCAGTAGAAACACATTTTTGACGTACTATTCTTGGATAACATGATATAAATATTAACGATCAAGCAGAGAGAATATGACACCAGCGCAAAAACAGTGTGCGACTCTCCAAAAAGCCTTAAATGCTTCATAAATATCCAGCATACGAGAGCAGCGTCTAATGTAATTTAGACTGTATGTCTAATGTAATTTACTTGCTATTTATTTTGCTTGTTATCAGAAATAATCTACTCTTGAGGAACTTATTCTGGCTGCGTTTACACTCGGCATTAACATGCGAGCACGTGATCATCTGTCAGTCAGGACACGGCGAGTTTACATTTGTTCACATCAAGTGGTCGCCATCTGGATAACTGATCGGATTTATGTTTCCCGCAAAATATTTAAATGTGCCTTTATCACGGAGTGCAAAACAACTTTCGCTTTGTGCTCTATTAATGGCAGTGCCCATAGAGCACGGGATTGTTTGTGATGCATTCATATACAATCAATCTCAAATAGGGTACTTTATCTACAAGTTAACTTTCCCAACATTAATCTTATATTATGAAACAAAGAAACATGTTATTCCGAATCATTGCATGATTGAAGGCGAGCGCGCAGGCATTTATTTAAGACACTGTACAGAAAACGGCATTACACCCCTTACGAAAATTAACCATGGTTTTATTGTAGTAAAAATGTAGTAACCATGGTTAATTGAATACCATTTATATAACTACAGTTTTACCACAAATACCATGGTTAAACTGTGGTTAGAGAAGCAAAACCATGGTTAATTTGCGGTTACCATGGTTTTACTACAATAACCATGGTTTTTTGGTTTTATTTGTAGTAAAACCATGGTTTATTTTCGGTCCTTAAAGGGTTAGTTCACCCAAAAAATGTAATTCTGTCATTATTACTCTCCCTCATGTCGTTCCAAACCTGTAAGACCTTCGTTCATCTTCGGAACACAACTTAAGATATTTTCTTCTTCTCTACGGTCTTACGGGTTGGGGTCGACATGAGGGTGAGTAATTAATAACAGGATTTTCAGTTTTGGGTGAACTAATCCTTTAAGGGGGGCCTTCCCCCCCCCTCTATATTGCAGACAGAAATGGGAGATTATTAATAATAAACATGCTGAAACAATAAAAACATGTAAATTAAGATAATGTTGCACAATTTAAATGAAAGATGATTGCGCATAAGAAAGATAATGCAGCCTCTGTTGTTATTGATTCTTTGCGGACGTCTACGTTAAGATTGGGTCACAAAAGCGCGCATGCGCAGTAACGTTTGTTTATGTTGTTGCCGTTGAAACCGTCTATAGTCTTCTTTATAGTTAGCATTCTTGGTGTGAACTGGCCTTAATGTGTAATAATAAGTTAATTAATAAAAGATACATTAAATTAAATAAAAAATCATTCCTGGTAGCATTTCTAAAGGCTTGATCTCTCTGTTCCCGGGCCATTATATTGTGGATGTGCATGTGTGTGTAACTGTATGTGTGTGCCTGTGCGTAATGAACTTGTTTATGTTTGTGTGCGTGTTTACGCTCCCTCGTTTCCACGTGTGTCTGAACACATCTGTGTGCGATTGGGAGCGTGTGACGCATGGCGTTGGTGGTACGGCTGCACGGTGAAATCGCTTGGATGTCATCCAGCTCAGTGGAAGGTCATCTAGCGTTTCTCCAAATAGATCCAGCCTTCATTTCCACTCCACAGCCGCTGTATTTACCAGTCCACTGGCCCAGAACGCCAGTGCACACACACACACACACACACACATGCGTACACAAACACCCCTGCTTCCTGCCACACCTCAATACTGGCACACCGATAGCTGAGAAATGAGTCCTTAATACAAAAAGAGGCATTTATTTTGAGCTTTGCTTAATTTGTTATTAGGGAGGAAGACGATTCCAGTGCTTTCCATGGCTTAGCGTTTAGCGTCATTGCTCTGAACCTGCAGCACTCGTGTGGGCAATGCGTGTTTGAGTCCAGCGCATGCTCTCGTTTCCCACTCTTTTGACATTGTGAGTGGCCACAATGATAGGGTGGTTTCCAGGAAGTGTTATTGAATTGAAAATGTTATAATATTTTTTTGTTCAATATTTTATAATATTTCTGAATAAAAATAAAAACTAATTTAACTGTGAAAACTGAAAGAAAAATACAATATTTTTAATGACTTCAGAACTAAGTAAATAAGTTTATGGCTTCATTTTTAAAAAAATATGAATGTTTACTGTAAAACGTTCTATTAAACACGAAAATGTGATGAGAAATGTAATGCTGTTAAACATTTTTAAATGATACCAGTTAACTTTGGCAGCCCTAAATTAATAAAAACATTAGTAAAATAGTAAAAAATTAAAACATAAAAAAAATAAAAAGATAATTAATTTTAATTTCCGTTTTGGATACATGGTATATTTTGAAAATTTTAATCTTAACAGCTTGCCTGCGTTGAACATTTATTATTATTATTATTATTATTATTATTATTATTATAAAATGCCACTAAATAGCACAAATGCTAGACTGTGATGATATATTTAATGCTGTTAAACATTTTTAAATGATACCAGTTAACTTTGGCAGCCATAAATTAATACAACAGTAAAATATTATTAATAATAAATAAATAAACTAGAAAAACATGACTTAACAAACATGAAATGAAAAATTGTTATTGCAATAAAAAATTTTTTATTATGGCTTCAAAACTAAATCAAATTAAATTATAAAATTAATTTTAATTTCAGTTTTGGATACATGGTATATTTTTTATTAAATTATTGGTACATTTCTAATGGTAAATTATTATTATTATTATTATTATTATATTATAAAATGCCACTAAATAGCGGATCCGGCATCATTGGCTCTAGCTGGACGCCGTCAGGTTTTTTTGGGCCGAGTCTGTCGATGAGAGAGAGAACTCTGATTGGCTGTTCAGTTTAGTGAACATAATAGATAATAGAAAACAGCGAGCAAAGAAGTCAAAACAGCACAGATAGAAGGCTGTTCTAATTTCACGTCATCTTACCGAGTGTTCCTGGGCGAATATTCAACATGAGCAGAGTGGAGGGTAATTCCACGCAAAAATGTCACATCCATAACGCCAACTAAATACCATGGCATTGTGTTGGTGTTATGGATGTGACAGTTTTCCGCGGAATTGCCCTGGAATAAAGAAAGTGATCAGTGGAATTGATATTCAAAACGGTAAGCACGCGGTGCTTTGTTTAGGGTTTGCAGCCTGCAGCGTCGTTTTCCCTTTTGAATGATGAATATAGACGAATATATCTGCAGAAATAGACAGTTGTCTCATTTACACGCAGAATGTGCATTCTATTTGGCAGTCGGCAGTGCAGATTTTTTTTCAAGTGCAGACAACACAGTCGGCTTTCATCAGCGCTAGTTCTGTAAAAGTTTGGTTTGATGTGTCCCTACCCTAAAACAAAAAAATATTTAAACTAACTGGTTTTATCTGGTTTCTAGGGTGTTCTGGGTGGTAACCCCTCTGGTTGTACTCGCACCGCTCCGAGCGGGATTCAAACGGCCGTTTCTACGCTAACAAGGATGCTAAAGATCGCAGCTGCTAGCATTTGGTGTGTCCCTATCGTAAAACAACAAAAATCTAAGTTAAACTAACTGGTTTTATCTGGTTTCTAGGGTGTTCTGGGTGGTAACCCCTCTGGTTGTACTCGCACCGCTCCGAGCGGGATTCAAACCGCCGTTTCCACGCTAACAAGGATGCTAAAGATCGCAGCTGCTAGCATTTGGTATGTCCCTATCGTAAAACAACAAAAATCTAAGTTAAACTAACTGGTTTTATCTGGTTTCTAGGGTGTTCTGGGTGGTAACCCCTCTGGTTGTACTCGCACTGCTCCGAGCGGGATTCAAACCGCCGTTTCTACGCTAACAAGGATGCTAAAGATCGCAGCCGCTAGCATTTGGTGTGTCCCTAGACTCCCTACCCTAAAACAACAAAAATCTAAGTTAAACTAACTGGTTTTATCTGGTTTCTAGGGTGTTCTGGGTGGTAACCCCTCTGGTTGTACTCGCACCGCTCCGAGCGGGATTCAAACCCCCGTTTCCACGCTAACAAGGATGCAAAAGATCGCAGCCGCTAGCATTTGTTGTGTCCCTATCGTAAAACAACAAAAATCTAAGTTAAACTAACTGGTTTTATCTGGTTTCTAGGGTGTTCTGGGTGGTAACCCCTCTGGTTGTACTCGCACCGCTCCGAGCGGGATTCAAACCACCATTTCCATGCTAACAAGGATGCTAAAGACCGCAGATACTAGCGTTTGGTGTGTCCCTACCCTAAAACAACAAACATCTAAGTTAAACTAACTGGTTTTATCTGGTTACTAGGGTGTTCTGGGTGGTAACCCCTCTGGTTGTACTCGCACCGCTCCGAGCGGGATTCAAACCGCCGTTTCCACGCTAACAAGGATGCTAAAGATCGCAGCCGCTAGTGTTTGGTGTGTCCCTAGACTCCCTACCCTAAAACAACAAAAATCTAAGTTAAACTAACTGGTTTTATCTGGTTTCTAGGGTGTTCTGGGTGGTAACCCCTCCAATTGTACTCGCACCTCTCCGAGCGGGATTCGAACCTCTGTTTCCACGCTAACAAGGATGCTAAAGACCGCAGCCGCTAGCGTTTGGTGTGTCCCTACCCTAAAACAAAAAAACCTCAAAACTAACTGGTTTTATCTGGTTTCTAGGGTGTTCTGGGTGGTAACCCCTCAGGTTGTACTCACACCGCTCCGAGCGGGATTCGAATCGCTGTTTCCGCGCTAACAAGGATGCTAAAGAAGCTAGCGTCGGTCTCTAGCGTGCCTCTTGAGGCCAGGGGAGTGAGGTTTACTCACACAGCTCAGGCCTCTGTTACACTAGGGTTACTCAAAATGGGTCCCTCCCAAGTCTCTCTGATATAATCCAATACAATCCAAGTCTTAGAGCGTTAACATGATATCCTCAGCAAGCCTCGTGATTTGAGGTTCATTCATGTCCATGGCACAAACAATAAGCCGTTAGGGTTTAATATTTAGGGTTAATGGCTTAGAACAAACCCCTAAGTATGAGCAACAATTATTGCCGTGCTGGCTTTACCAAGGACAGTAATAAGTGGGAAAAGGCATAGAAATCTTTTGGCAAAGCTGAAAGCTAATGGTTCAGGTGCCACGCACAGAGCTGCAGCTTCAAGCCCCGCAGAGACTGAGCGAAAGCATTTGCATGTGATTTATTTGCGTCCCAATTCTGACTGTATGTGATCCATACCACATCCCCTCAGGAGAGACCAGCTGCACAGACCAATTTACCACCTAGCATCAGCACATCCCGGGCTACGAGTGTGCGACACTATCAAGGGCACCTACAGGTGTGAGATTTCCGATCTGACTGCTTTCGGACTACGCAGAGCAGCGAGAGGGATTAACGGCAACAGATGAAAGGGGGGGGGGGGGGGCGTACTGTTTGAGCCGTGTACTGTTGCAGATGATTTTTTTTCTTGCCATGATCACACAGCAGCACAAAAGCATTTGAAAAGTTCTGCGGCTTCAAACAGCCGTTTGAATTATATAACCGTCAGAAGGAGGGCGACGGCGCTTAGCCTAGCGTTGAGGACCACACAACAAGGTGCTATAGTCAAAAAGGGGTCTGCTTTTGAAAATGAACCAAAAACGAATCCTTTCATAGCACTACAAAAGCTGACAACTGTGTTGGTTTGATTTGAGAAGATCTCACAGCTTGTCTTCACTAGCAGCCACGGTTAGTTCTGTAAGGATTGCTGCGTCAAACTCCCTTCCCCTAGTGGAGGCGGTGGGTATGTGTGTGTTTGAGTTACATGCGTCATTTTGTGTGTGTAAAAACCTACGTTATAAGGACAGAATGTCCCCACAAAGGTGGCAATATCCAAAATCCTTTTGGTCCCCATGAGGAAAACAGCTTAAAAATCAGATTAAATTATGTTTTGCTGAAAGTTTTCTGTGAAGGTTTAGGGGATAGATTATACAGTCTGTAGAGTAAAATAATCACTATGTCTATGGAAAGTCCCCATTAAACATGAAAACACATGGACGTGTGTGTGTGTGTGTGTGTGTGTGTGTGTGTGTGTGTGTGTGTGTGTGTGTGTGTGTGTGTGTGTGTGTGTGTGTGTGTGTGTGTGTGTGTGTGTGTGTGTGTGTGTGTGTGTGTGTGTGTGTGTGTGTGTGTGTGTGTGTGTGTGTGTGTGTGTGTGTGTGTGTGTGTGTGTGTTGGGGTTGGGGAAGGACAGAGACGATCTCTTGGGGGACGGTGTGTATCGGGACAGTGCAGTAAAGTGGGCCATGAATACACATCTCCTGTTAAGCCTCAAGAATAGCACAACATATATAATTTCTCTGTCCTCTCCTCGTTGTACACGGCAATAATAATGTTCTTAATTTGATTTAGTATTCTTAACGTCGTTTAAACACAATACATTTACTTGAGCATCGAATTTGTATAAGATAATAAGAATTTGTATAAGATAATAAGACCTGTTTTCATCAAATAAATCTTGAATTAAGAATAGATCTAATAGTGAGGTTTGCGCTTAAAACACACACACACACACAAACACACAACTGATTCATTTCTTGTATGTTTCTTAATATATTTAAAATATACGACTCGCTAAAAGCTTAAACTATGATGTACTTAAAAAAAAGTTTAAAGTCAAATAATTGAAATATACCTTATGAATTAAAAAACAAAGTATGAATTTATGAATCATTTAGTATCATGATAAATAAACCAAACGCTAGGTTAAAACAACCCAATTGTTCAGTTAATACAACCCAAACGCTGGGTTAAAACAACCCAATCGTTGGGTTAAAACAACCCAATCGTTGGGTTAAAACAACCCAATCACTGGGTTAAAACAACCCAAATGCTGGGTTAAAACAACCCAATCGTTGGGTTAAAACAACCCAATAGCTGGGTTAAAACAACCCAAACGCTGGGTTAAAACAACCCAATCGCTGGGTTAAAACAACCCAAAGGCTGGCTTAAAACAACCCAACTGTTGGGTTAAATCAACCTAATTGCTGGGTTAAAACAACCCAAACGCTGGGTTAAAACAACCCAATTGTTCGGTTAATACAACCCAACCGCTGGGTTAAAACAACCCAATCGCTGGGTTAAAACAACCCAAAGGCTGGCTTAAAACAGCCCAATTGCTGGGTTAAAACAACCCAATTGTTGGGTTAAATCAACCTAATTGCTGGGTTAAAACAACCCAATTGTTGGGTTAAATCAACCTAATTGCTGGGTTAAAACAACCCAATTGTTGGGTTAAAATAACCCAAATGCTGGGTTAAAACAAACCAATCGTTGGGTTAAAACAACCCAATTGCTGGGTTAAAACAAACCAATCGCTGGGTTAAAACAACCCAATCGCTGGGTTAAAACAATCCAATTGTTGGGTTAAAACTACCTAATTGATGGGTTAAAAAACACCCAATTGCTGGGTTAAAACAACCCAATTGTTGGGTCAAAACTACCCAATTGCTGGGTTAAAACATCCCAAACGCTGGGTTAAAACAACCCAATTGCTGGGTTAAAACATCCCAAACGCTGGGTTAAAACAACCCAATTGCTGGGTTAAAACATCCCAAACGCTGGGTTAAAACAACCCAATTGCTGGGTTAAAACAACCCAATTGCTGGGTTAAAACAACCTAATTGCTGGGTTAAAACAACCCAATTGTTGGGTCAAAACTACCCAATTACTGGGTTAAAACAACCCAATTGTTGGCCAATACGGAAGTGACTTAAACTGCAGTTCATCGACTGGCCACTAGAGACAGAGCAGACTCTCAATGAGCTCCATGTTAAAATGCCCAACTTTACAGCAGAAAAAAACATGTTAACAATCTGGTACAAATTGTGGTTTTGGTCTATATATCTAATTTTGCCCTTCATGACGACTGTGAGGGGCGTGAATTTTTTATAACTCATTCGTTTACATTATATAAAGCCTTAAAGTTCTGCATAATTAAGGGCGTGGCCACTTAGAGTGACAGGGGGATAGCCATTTATCTGCTGTCTGTTAGTCATCACGTCACCTCAGCTCCGCCCACGTCCCGCCTCTTTGCCCATTTTCTGTTATCCGGGAGTGACACGCGATGACGCACTGCCAAAATGGCAACGGCCAGCTCGACCCTACTTTACGCTCTTCAGAACCCTATGGGTGATGTCACGGACACTACGTCCATATTTTTTTCACAGTCTATGGACAAGACAGAGAACGTTACTTTTGATGTGATACAAAGGCTCAGCTTTGAAATTCTGTCAATTTTATTACAAAACTCAAACAATAAATACTGTTTTGACGCTCTTAAATGCTGTAGAGCCTCGGTTCAAGCGGCACATGAACCGATCTGTGTTCCTTATTATTACTAGTTATAGCACCAAATAAACATGCATGAACATCAGAAGGTATGTTGAAAGATACAGTACAGCTTGAATGTATCATGTCTCATGTAATCGCTCAATCAGTGTTTCAAATGCGGAAAATCATCAATAAAACAGCTTGTGAACAATGCCACGTAAAGCCATTCAATGACCATATCAGGTTAGTTAGCTAGAAAAATGAACTCTAGAGATGAGCATTTTGCTAAACATATACACTATAAGAACATTTTCATGGTTCAGTACTGTTTTTTAATATTAGTAATATAGTTCAGCACTATTTTATGTGTTATGTTTGAAAAACTATTGGTTGATCGGCCAGCACCTTCTGTTGAACGCAAAACAAGAAGTTTCTGGTCCCCATTGACTTCCATAGTATTTTTTTTTTTTTTTCATACTATGAAAGTTAATGGGGACCAACAACTGTTTGGTTACCAACGTTCCTAAAAATATCTTGTTTTGTGCTCAAGAGAACAAGTTTAAAACAACATGAGAGTATATATGATGACATAATTTTCATGTTTTTCAGTCAAATCCACTATCGGTCGACCACTAATATTACATATTTATTATATTTTTACTCTTATATCATTAAAAATAGTATAACATTATTATAAATCCACATTATATTAATTGTAAAAGAATGAATTGTTAATTTTAAACCTTTAATAATAATACCAGCTGACAGACTTCTCTGTATGTTATAATTTGTTATAACATGTATATAACAGTCCTACTGTACCTGATATTTAGCCAAATTAATGGATATTGAATCAAAATCAGAATCGAATCGCAAGCTTAAAGGCACAGTATGTAATTTTCGCCACTAGAGGTCGCTTATTAAAAATACGGGGGTAGCTTGATGAATCATGGGAGTTGTTGTCTTCACGTCTACAGCCGGTGGAAAAGAATCCAACGGGACTCAGGCAGAAATCATAATCATGGATGAGCTAATGTATTAAAGATTTATTAACGTTACTAAAGTATGAAGTAGTGTGGGAGCGGAACGAGGCCGCTGGAGCGATTGCTAATGAGAGACGAGCGCAACACACGGCTCGAGAGCTTTTATTTCGCCGCAGACAGAGGTGGGTAGTAACGAATTACATTTACTTCGTTATATTTCCTTGAGTACATTTTTTGGGTAACTTGTACTTTTAGAGTATATTTAAAGATGGGTACTTTTACTCTTACTCAAGTACGTTTCTTGTGAAAAAACTGTACTTTTACTTAGTTACATTCGGTGGCGTTCCTCCGCTACTGTCAAATGGTAATAATTATATTATATATTTTAAAATAAGTTAATATGACTTTCGCAAGTCTCGCGAAACGTTGGAGAGGCTGCTTCGCGAGAGGTGGCTACGCATCACCCGCTTATAATTAGCGCACGTTTAGTCGGAAGATGATGGCCGAAGCAGAGGAAGATGTGTGTGAGCTACGGGAGGCAGATCACCCGTGGCCTCAAGTTCAGTCTATGTTTTCACTCCAAGATGTCAAAAAGAATAGTTTCATAATGTGTGTGCTGTGCACCAAAACGAACTGACATCTCAGCATACAAGAATTCCACCCTGAAAAGAACATGTAGCGGTAAGTGTCACAATGATGCCTATATTTGAACACTATTAATGGTCATTTGGTAACTATGGGAAATTTTCCCTTATTATAATATTATTTCACACACTGTCCGAGTGTTTTCCTCACATACGCTCTTGTGCAAGCAATGACAAATCGTTTGATCGTTGTCCTCCAAACAACACACGTCCACGAACAAATGTTCACGTCTGCACATTTATATATCCTTTTCTTCACAAAACGAAACAAATTGAATAGCCTAATGTGACGTCTTGAATTTATACACAAATCCGGACAGACTCCTGTCTGAAGTGTAGAAAATACATACACATAAAAACGGGATTGTATTTTATTCCTACCTAAAGAATTTATACATTATTTATTTATTTATATATATATACATGGGCGTCGGAAGCAAAAAAAATGTGGATGGGTCCTCAAAATTTTTACTGGAGTAGATGCCAATAAGTACAAATATATACCGCTTTGGTTGCTAAGCGTATAGTTCAGAAAGACACAATTACGAAAATCGCCATATCATTGAGAGTGGCAGTAGTGTAGGGGTAAGATGCACTGCATCTAGTTTTGACACAAATCGACCCGCGGTTCGAGTCCGCCTTTCGCCGAGCTCAATCTTCTCCCTTTTCCCATCACATATCAGATCGGAAAGGCATTTATTTTCAATAAAAATGACGAAAATATTAGAAAAGTGGAAATAAAGCATCTAACGTGTTTAATGATAAGTGTTTATCGATTAGGGGTAGATAAACAGACGTGCTGAATGTTAGAGACAATAAAAGTGACTGGGTCCAATATCATTGATCGTAAAAAGTGGGTGGGTCTTGTCCCACCCACATACAATGGTTCCGACGCCCATGTATATATATATATATATTTTTTTTTACAATAAGGTTCATTAGTTAACTACATTAGTTAACATGAACTAATTATGAACTGCATTTATAAAGCATTTCTTTATCTTTGTTAATGTTAATTTCAACATTTACTAATGCATTATTAAAATATTGTTAACATTAGTTAAAGCACTGTGAACTAACATGAACAGCTGTATTTTTACGAACTAACATTAACAAAGATTAACTAATGCTGAACAGAGGTGTTGGTCATGATTAGTTCATGTTAACTAATGCATTAACTAATGTTAACTAATACAAACTTATTGTGTTACCGAGAGGTGTGTGAAAACTTTTCAAGTAGTCTGAAATTCAGGGTTTTCGCTTCTTATCAATCAGATCGAAAGTAACTAGTAACTAACTACTTGAGTAGTTTTTTCATCGAATACTTTTTTACTCTTACTCAAGTAAATATTACGATTTTTACTTGAGTAAATATTTCCGTAAGTACTTGTACTTTTACTTGAGAACAGATTTTGGCTACTCTACCCACCTCTGGCCGCAGACGACGCTTCTGCTTCTTCCGGTCATTTGTGGGGGAACGCAGAACTGTTTTATCATATTACACTCATTTGAGTGTGTTGAATGTTATGTTATAAAGCTCTGAGCGTTCACTCGGCGGCTACTATGAGACACTTGTTCACACTGCAGTGAGCTAGATCAATATTAGACAAACATGGTACTCGCGGTAAATCAAGAAAACCAGATTTAAACAATAAGACTAACTGTGTTGAGCTATAGAACAATGATTCGTTTAATGTCGATGAATGTATCCAAACAGTTGCTCCCTTGTCTAATTAAACACACAATATATTAAAGAGTCTTTGGTGTTTCCATGGTTTCCACAAAATACAAAATCGAGGGTAATGTGGGGATGATGTCATTGATAGGCAAAATTGCTTATTTGTGATCATGTAAGTACGCAAGTCAACAAAATATATAACAGATTGCTCCCTCCAGTGGTCTTTGGATATTTTAATCCAAAAATCTTACATACTGTGCCTTTAACAACAAAGGTTGCATTTAAAATCCACTTGGCTAAAAAGGATCTGAGGGAGCACGTCGCTTCTGAACTTTGCTGTGCGTGGATACAGGCCACCACCAGCAGCGGGAAACAATGCCCTCGGCACTTCACCGCCGGCAAAGACAATGGGTGCCCTGCGCCGCCGGCGCTGATAATGGCGCAGGCACGCTGCCGGCACACGCGCGCCACGTCAAAACAGAGTGAACGAGAGAACGAATGGGAGAACACTGCAGATGAAGGGACGCAGAGAGAGAGAGAGAGAGAGAGAGAGAGAGAGAGAGAGAGAGAGAGAGAGAGAGAGAGAGAGAGAGAGAGAGAGAGAGAGAGAGAGAGAGAGAGAGAGAGAGAGAGAGAGAGAGAGAGAGAGAGAGAGAGAGAGAGAGAGAGAGAGAGAGAGAGAGAGAGAGAGAGAGAGAGAGAGAGAGAGAGAGAGCAGAGATGCCCAACCCACTGCCTGTCTGTCTGATGTGTGCGTCTGCGGCCGTGTGTGTAATAATGAGTGTGTGTAGGCTGTAGTGCTTCCATCGCCTGGGAGGGCCCGTCAAAGCGGACTCCACAAAAGCTGGAGTGACAGAAACACACCCCTCCTCCACAAAAACACACGCATGCACAGGCACGCTAGCCGGCCAGAGAGCACACCGCAGACTGTGACGCTAACTAGCCGCGCTTCCATTATTAATGTCAGTCATACTCCGGACACACTCGCGGTGCATTTAGTCTGTCTGGACTCATCCACACACACACACACACACACACACACACACACACACACACACACACACACACACACACACACAAGGACATGGAAACAGTGCGTTTCGTCTCCTCTGCGTCTCGGCTTGCCTCTAGACTGCTAACACCCGCGTCCTGCTACAGGCAATCAGGGTGTCGCACTGCACACAGTCTGTCTCTGCTTTTGTGAGGAGAAGTAGACTGTGCTCCAAAATAGCATCCCATCGTACTCTACTCTATTTGCAGCAATACACTTATTACGCATGGACAGCGTTTGGAATACCCAAATAACCTACTACATTTGCCAAAATGTGCAGTATCATACTAATATACTACCATACTAATATACTACTCACACTATTTCTGCAGTATGTACAGAATATCGCACGAGAGTTTGTGTGCATGGAATACCAGAATTAACTTTTTTTGCCAAGTATTTGTATAATATATAACAAAGTAGGCCTATATTGTAAATATGTTTTGGAATTGCATACTTACACACTACTCCTATTATTTTTGCAGTATGCATATTGTGCTTGAAGGGAGTTTGTATGCATGGGATACCACAATCCACAATGACCTATTTGCCAAGTATTTGTATAGGCCTAATACACAAAAAAGCACATGGTAAGGATGTTTGGAATTGCATACTAACATACTACAAATGTGTAGTAAACAGCATGTTAAGAATAGCAAACTGTGCTACTAACATACTACTCGTATTATGTCTGGAGTACCAGCATGGAGTACCGGAATGACCTACTACATTCACTAACATGTGTAGAGCACACTGTGGCTGTGTTTGGTATTGCATACTAACATACTACTATGTCTGCAGTATGCAAAGACGCATTTATTTCCAAGATGCGACACCTTTCACTAAATTAAGCATGCAACGTGCGACAATAATATCCTACTGCTGTTTGAACTGTTTAGTTTTGTGCTGCATAATGCATAATATTCAAAAAACAATCACAGTACACTAGTATTTCATTCCAAACACAGCCATAGACAAGCGAGAGCAGCAGCAGACATGTGTGTTGCAGGTAGTGACTGTGATTAATCACAGCGCCTCTCTCTCTCTTACACACACACTCCTTTGAAAAGGACAGATACTAGTATGCCATAGTGTGTGTGTGTGTTTTCATATGATTTTTTCATATGCCAAGTTGTTGAGTGCACACACGCACAGTCAGACACACGGAATGACTGTATGTATCATGCACACACACAAATACATCTTCAGAGTTTAAGCGCATGCTGCCATGCACACGCATTCACACGCAGGGCAATTTATTAAAGAGACGTGCATTCATATTCACACACACACACACACACACACACCAGCACTACAGACAGCTGTAGGGGCGGGGGGAGGTATAGAAAGCGGACGGATGGATGAGTGTGTGTCTGTGTGTGATTATGTGAAGAGGATGTGCTCTGTTGATAGATCCCCCGTGTTTGTGTGTATGTGTGTGTGTGTGTGTGTGTGGTGGAGAGGTGTGATGGGAGAGAGGTGAGTTGGGCTAAATTAAGTGTGTGTGTGTGTGTGTGTGTAGATCTCTAATGCGAGAGCGAGGCAGACAGATGGGGGGGTCTAAATGATTAGTGTAAGTGTGTGTGCGGTCGTATGTGTGTGAGTGGAGAGAGGCAGACAGCATTACAATGGCTGCTGTGAGTCATACTGAAGCCACACAAATCAATACCATAATAATCAACACAAACATCATGTTCTTCACACTCATATGCTGACACACAAACACACGCTGTTAAAATAAAGGTTCTTACGTTCCACGAAGAACTTTGACTGTACGGTTCTTTGGAGACTTTAAAGGTTCCTACGTTGTAAGTCTTTATATGGTGAGAGAGTGGGTCGCTCTCAGGAGCTCAGTGAACTCAAGCGTGGTATCGTGATCGGTTGCCACCTGTGCAATAAGTCCATTCGTGAAATTTCCTCACTACTAAATATTCAATGCTCAACTGTTAGTGGTATTATAAAAAAGTGGAAGCAATTCGGAACAACAGCAACTCAGCCACGAAGTGGTAGGCCATGTAAAATCACAGAGTGGGGTCAGTGCATGTTGAGGTGCACAGTGCGCAGAAGTCACCAACTTTCTACAGAGTCAACAGCTACAGACCTCCAAACTTTGTGTGATCTTCAGATTAGCTCAAGAACAGTGTGTAGAGTTTCATGGGATGGGCTTCCATGGCCGAGCAGCTCATCAAAGCCTTACATCACCAAGTGCAATGCAAAGCGTGGGATGCAGTGGGGTATAGCACGCCGCCACTGGACTCTAGAGCAGTGGAGACGTGTTCTCTGGAGTGACCAATCACGCTTCTCTGTCTGGCAATCTGATGGACGAGTCTGGGTTTGGCAGTTGCCAGGAGAACGGGACTTACCTGACTGCATTGTGCCAAGTGTAAAGTTTGGTGGAGGGGGGATTATGGTGTGGGTTGTTTTTCAGGGGTTGGGCTTGGCCCCTTAGTTCCAGTGAAAGGAACTCTTAATGCTTCAGAAAACAAGACATTTTGGACAATTTCATGCTCCCAACTTTGGGAATGGTCCCTTCCTGCTCTATCATGACTGCGCACCAGTGCACAAAGCAAGGTCCATAAAGACATGGATAAGCGAGTTTGGTGTGGAGGAACTTGACTGGCCTGTACAGAGTCCTGACCTCAACCCGATAGAACACCTTTGGGATGAATTAGAGCGGAGACCGCGAGCCAGGCCTTCTCGTCCAACATCAGTAATCCTACGGATTAAGTATAGGTTGTCATTAAATTCATGTGCATGTAGAGTCAGGCGTCCCAAAACTTTTGGCAATATAGTGTACGTTGAAGCATTGGGGTGAGTAAATAATGACAGTGAATGGTTTTAATTTTTGTATGAAATATACCGGTAACACTTTACAATAAGGTCTCATTTGTTAACATTAGTTAATGTATTAACTAACATTAACAAACAATGAGAAAGACATTTGTTACTGTATTTATTCATATTTGTTGTTAGTTAATAAAAATACAGATTGTTCATGTTAGTTCACAGTGCATTAGCTAGTGTTAACAAATACAACTTGGGATTTTAATGTATTGGTAAATGTTGAAATTAACCTTGACTAAATGCTGTATTGTTCATTCTTAGTTCATGTTAGTGTATTAGTTAACTAATGTTAACAAATTAAACCTTATTGTTAATCAGTTTCATTGTGTTATCAGTTAATAAAAGTGAGCAATACAGCATTTATTAATCTCAGTCAATGTTAATTTTAAAATGTACTCATTTTTTTAAAGAAATTAATATTTTTATTCAGCAAGGAAGCATTAAATTGATCCAGTAAATTCATTTGTAATGTTAATATTTCCAATAAATGCTTGAATTTTCTATTCTTTGAAGAATCCTGGGGGGGTCGTATTAAGCCGCACAACTGTTTTCAACATTGATAACAATTATAAATGTTTCTTGAGCATCAAATCAGCATATTAGAATGATTTCTGAAGGATCATGTGACACTGAAGACTGGGGTAATGATGCTGAGATAGAATCTTAAAATGTTACATTTCACAAGATTACTATGTTTTTCAGATATTTTTTTGGTGAAGTAAATACAGCCTTTGTGAGCACCGAATGCATTGCATGTTGTGTGTTGATTTTGTTAGCCGTCTGCACACACAGGCTCAGTCTGACGCTTGTGCACTGGGCAACAGCGCGGTCAACGTGAGCTCGGCAGCCTCCCAGCAATTTACAGAGAAACAAGAGAATCTATGAGAAAGTGAATCTGTCAGATGTCTTTGAGAGTGCGATTGTGTGTGTGTGTGTGTGTGTGTGTGTGTGTGTGTGTGTGTCTAATACAGCAGAAAACAGCGCCTCTGCCTTCCCTCCACGTCTGTCTATTTTAAAACCACACATCTTCCTTTTCACCCTCTGCCTCTCTCTTTTTGACCCTTTTGTTTCCGTCTCCCCTTTCTCTTTCTCCGTCTCATTTTCCCCATTTCTATCTATTTTTGCCATAATCATTTCTCTCACGTTTCCCGTCTCTCTCTCTCTCTCTCTCTCTCTCTCTCTCTCTCTCTCTCTCTCTCTCTCTCTCTCTCTCTCTCGTGCTCTCTCTATGACCCTGTCTCACTCTCTCCCGCACTCGTTCTCTCGTCTAGCTGCCAATTTTAACACTAAGCATCTCTCATGTGCATGCGCCCCAACATCCCTCTCTCTGATTCATTCCTCTCTTCCTCTTGCACTTGTCACTATCTCTCCGTTCTAAATGTGGCTCTGAAACCCTATCACCCCAATACGGCACAATAATTTATTCTGTGTTATGCTGAGAAGCACACGCTGGTCTCAGATCAGAGGTGGCTGATGGGAATAGAGGTCTGCTGCAGCTTCAACACAAAGCAGCTGATCTCGGCGCAGCTCGAAAACAACAAAAGACGGACACTTTCTCTGTGTATAACATGGAAACGGTACCTTTATTATCATCGGTTAGTATAGTATCAGCAGCTGATCTTAAAAGTATGGTTCATTATTCTGTCATCATTATATCTTCTTGTTGTTCCAAATCTGTAGGACTTTATTTCTACTGTGGAACATAAAAGATATTTAGAAAAATGTTGGGGACCAAACATTAGAATAATTCAAATGAAAATATCAGATTTTTTTGTCCCACAGATAAAGTCATACAGGTTTGGACGAACATGAGGGTGAAATGATGACAGAAACATTTTTAAATGAAAAAAAAAAAGCACGGATAAATCATTTAGGGCCAGATTTACTTACAGCTTACTCCAGTGCAAACCCTCTTTTGGCATTAAAAAACTACTGTCAGGATTTACTAAAGACATGCAGTGAAAAATTAGCGCTGAAAAGGCGTGGACGGGGTTATTTTTGACCTTATTGCATATGCATTTGTAGACATGCATTTGTTCCATTTGAGACACAAGTTTTATGGGTAGAGGGTACTTAAATGAATCGAGCAAGTGTAACCAGCTCTACTCGACCCGCTCCCAGCAGGGATTCGAAACAGGGTCTCCGACGTGGGAGGCGGCTAACAAGTACGCTACAGATTGAGCCTGTTGAGGCCAGGGGTGTGAGGTTTACTCACACAGCTCTTATTGGCCCATGACCAAATTTAACCGGTCCTATTTGACCCGCTCCGAGTGGGATTCGAACAGGGATCTCCGGCATGGGAGGTGAGCGCGCTAACACTGACGCTAATGACCGCAGCCGCTAGCGCACCTCTTGAGGTCAGGGGAGTGAAGTTTATTCGCACAGCTCTTACTGGCCTGTGTCAGTTACCTCATTCCCATCTAGGTCAAGCACCAAATTTTACCAGTCCTATTCTACCCACTCCGAGCGGGATTCGAACCGGGGTCTCTGGCGTGGGAGGCGGGCATGCTAACACGGGTGCTATTGACCGCAGCCACTTGGATTCGAACCGGGGTCTCCAGCGTGGGAGGCGGGCATGCTAACATAGACGCTAATGACCACAGCTGCTATTTGACCCGCTCCGAGCGGCATTCGAACCGGGATCTCTGGCATAGGAGGCGGGCATGCTAACACGGACGCTAATGACCGCAGCCGCTAGCGCACCTCTTGAGACCAGGGGAGTGAAGTTTACTTGCACAGCTCTTACTAGCCTGTGTCAGTTACCTCATTCCCATCTGGGTCAAGCACCAAATTTTACCAGTCCTATTCTACCCACTCCGAGCGGGATTCGAACCGGGGTCTCTGGCGTGGAAGGCGGGCATGCTAACACGGGTGCTATTGACCGCAGCCACTTGGATTCGAACCGGGGTCTCCAGCGTGGGAGGCGGGCATGCTAACATAGACGCTAATGACCGCAGCCACTTGGATTCGAACCAGGGTCTCCGGTGTGGGAGGCGGACATGCTAACACGGGTGCTATTGACCGCAGCCACTTGGATTCGAACCGGGGTCTCCAGCGTGGGAGGCGGGCATGCTAACATAGACGCTAATGACCGCAGCCACTTGGATTCGAACCAGGGTCTCCGGTGTGGGAGGCGGACATGCTAACACGGGCGCTAATGACCGCAGCCACCTGTTGCTAACGTTCCTCTTGAGATCAGGGGAGTGAGGTTTAGCTCTTACTGGCCTGCGTCCATTACACTCACCCCCCTAAGCCTCACTCCCATCCGGGTCACGGCACCAAATGTCCTACTCAACCCACTCAGAGCGGGATTCGAACTGGGGTCTCTGGCGTGGAAGGCGGGCGCACCAACATGGACGATAATGACCGCAGCCGCTTGCATCAGTCGTTACACAAGATGATTTACTAAGGTTAACGCTAGTCAGTTTACTGACATTTGTGCCATTATTTACCGCCCTGAAAATGCACGTCTTAAACCAGACGCTAATTTGTGCTGCTCTTGGTAGATTGCGTTTGTCATTATGGAAATGATCCACCTCATCTGTGTTCTTTAATATGCGTGCCATCAGTTGATCTCACGCAAAACTTTCCACTTCCATTGGCGCTTTTGTGGAATTGCGCTCTCACGCTAATTTGCCCTGTTTAGTAAATCTGGCCCTTAGTGTATAAAACCATTTCATAGATAGTATAGTACAAATACAGCAAGGACGGGTTATCAGTTGGCTTAATTATGTTAACAAAAAACCTTCAAAATACTGTGTGTGAGAGAGACAGAGAGAGACAGCTCAATCTCATTGCTCTCATGACGATTTCAGGATTTCACGCTTTGTTATACTCTGACTTTGTCTTTAATTATGTCACTTAAGAGCAGGAGCGTTCAAACCACTGCGATCTGACATTAACATGCGCCTCCACACACTCCACTCTCACAAGCAAATCAGCAGCTAAAAGCAGCACAAAACAAAAGGATAATGTCATTTCCTAGGTCTCTCTCCGTCCTTTACCGTCTATAGCCAGCTGCGTCTCGCGGCCATTAGCGTTCTGTCCTCCCCCCATTTTCCATGCCACCAAATCCCAGAGCCAAGATTGAACCCCACCTCCTCTCATTCACACGCAGTTTTTATCTATCCATCCTCCTCCCACCTTGATCAATCCAGTCTCCATGCCGCTTGGAGACCAATGTCACAAGACCCGTCACTGTTTTTCTTCTAGCTTGCCACAAAATTGGGCACAAAATCAATTATTTTGCTTATGAGATTCGTGATATTTGTGTGGTGGGGTATTATGGTAAATTGTTGTACATTTGCACCATATGTACGTTTAATGAATTTATTGTATCTTCCATTTACTCTATGTTTTATGTGTGCAGAGATGTACTGTTGTACGAGCGTAAACACTGTAAGTGTGTGGTGTATGTGCAATATCTTGCTCAATGTGAGGTTAAGTCGCTTCAGTTAAGTATCTATGCTAGTATTCTGATGACATTTGTGTGAGGCAGTGTGTGTAGGTAGGGTGTCTGTGAGAGTTATTGCACACAGATTAACACTCAAGCTGCCTCAGGTGGAGCAGTGTATGTGTGTGAGAGTGTAACTGAAGTATATGTAATTGTAGGGTGTGTGTGTGTGTGTGTGAGAGAGAAAGAGTAGTCTAGTTTCACAATATAACCACTGGTCCAGTGAAGTTTTACTATGCACCACAAGAGAGGTTGTTTTTTGGTGGGATTTCAGAACGATATTAGTTTTGAGAGGTTGTTTCAAAAAGATATGCACAATATGGAAGTAGATAGAGCAACCAGATTTGATGGATTACATTAGTTATTACATACACAGCCAAATTACATGGAAAAACCAAGGCAAACAAAGGCTTCCGAAGCTAATCAAGGTCGTATGGAATCATCTAAGGCCCCGTCTCAAATGGCACACTTCATATGCGCTTTTGGTCTTATGGACTTACAATGGCTGCCGCGTCCGCTGTTAAGTCCACAAAACCGAAGGGTGTCCCATTTGTCACTTTAGGTGTCAGAAGGGTGCTCGCGGACGTCCCCTTTGCCGCACTGATGTGAACGCTGCAGCAGACGTATTCCCGACAGTCAAAGCGGCGTTACGTCATGAAAGTGCGGACTCGTTGGTTAAGTTAAATGAACTGCAGTCATAAAGGTATTGTTCATTTGTGCTCTCATGCACACGTAACGGACAAGAGACCCTGTTATATCAGGCCCTGATATTCTCACGCCGAAGTTCTCTTTCGTTCTTTGCTTAGAAGTAAAAGAAGTTGTAAATAGCTTTGCAGCGATATACTGTTAACGAACATCCAGATGCCGTCCATGCTGCTGAGAGCGACGTTTAGATGAATATGTGCTGCACGCTTTCCTCTCAATAACAAAATAAACACAAGAAAAATGACAGCGGTGAGAAAGCAGCAGTTCAGAAAGAATGTGTTTGCAATTAAAAAGTACACTGATTATAACGTATATTTGAGACTATAAACTCTAGATCTGACTATGTGAGACTGTAGTTTTATTGATCCCTTTTCTTTGCATGACACATTGCCATTGCAGTACAGAATGGCTCTTTCGCCATTATCCTCCTGATCATTGTATAAGCATTTGTTTAGTGGAAGAGAGGCTCTCGAGAGCACGTGTCAGAGTCCTGGTATGTGTAACGGTAATTTAGACATACAAATATTGCACATATTTGTCATCCGCGTTACTACACAACCGCAAGGAGTTAAAGGGGTGGTAAACCACGATTTCACTTTTCTAACTTTAGCTAGTGTGTAATGTTGCTGTTTGAGCATAAACAACATCTGCAAAGTTACAACGTTCAAAGTTTAAAGCAAAGGGAGATATTTGCTTTTAAATAAATCAATTTCTAAGGACTACAGCAAACGGCCGCTAGGGACTACTACACATTCACCCAGGGTTTGCTGACATCAGCAGCCCCAATATTTACATAAACCCCTCCTCCGAGAATATGAAATAAGGGGGGGCGAGGCCATTTTGTATCGCCACGGGGAATAGTTGTTGTGGTAGGCTAGTTAGTAGGCTGGAGTGTTGTTGCCAATGCCGATGAAACACTGTTATTTTCATCCGGATTGCAGGTCCACTTTCTTCAGCCTTCCTAGGGACGGGGGTGCGTTGCAGTGCGTTTAACATACAACATGTTATATGCATGTGCGTATGAGACAGAGGGGAACACGGTCGCATTTGCAGCAGATATATGCTGCCCATCATAAATCAAAGCACGAGACAGACAGGGGTCGGAGGAGAAGACCGCAAAATGTGACATAATGGACAATATTCGTCTGTATTTGCAAAACACAAGCCGCGGTTTTCACGGAGGAAAGCTTCCACAATCTTTGCGAGTTCAATGCAGGATTCTTACAACGGCTTGTCCTGAAAGATGGATTTAAAAACAGAAGCTGTTTACGGGCCACAACCTGTAAGTATGATTTATTTTCCGTCGATGTGTTTTCCTGTAATAGTTCGTATTGTTAATTGTACGTTGTAGCAAGGAAGTACACAGATGACAACGCTGTTTGGCTCTGCAAACCAGTTTGTTAAACGCTCATTCATACTTAACGTTATCCGACAAACACCTAACGTTACAAACTTTTAAAAATCTCAAACTTGGCATTAGTGTAAATGATTCTTTGATTAGAGCTTTTATGTATTGTTTATCTACAGGCATGCTAAACATGGTTCTGTGTTTGATTTGGATACTATAGTAAAGCCAATGTTTAGTGTTCGTTCTTGCGACAGATATTTGGCAAATCGTTCTAAAAATACAAAAGTAACGGTGCCATTCAGTAGCGATCACTATAGATCCGCAGTCTTTACTCTTGAGGACTGAACAGGTTCTGCTCGATCATCTTCACTAAAATTGTCTGGGTCTGATTCGGGCTCAAATTGGGATGGTTTTATTGACGCCATTGATTCTAATACTACCCAAAGCACAGGCTACCGGTAAAGGTAAGGGGCGTGACGTTTCCGACAAACGTGCACTAGGCGGTTAGCGACTCACAACACACTGGCCCAGCTAACCAATCTGAGCCCATTGCGTATTTTTGAAGGACTGGCTTCATACAACCCGGAAACCATCAGACCGTTTTTACAAGGAGGGACAGAGCAGTGTAGAATAAAGGTAAAATATATGAAAAATAATGCAATTTTTTAAAAACGAAGCATGAACACATGTTACAGTGCACCCCACAAACACAATCAAGCCTTCGAATGAATGTGTTTTACCACCCCTTTAATTATCCACTCGCATCCCCTAGTGCGTGTAACCATCACATCTTTTGTATTTTACTGGCAAAAGTCCTTTACTTACAAATCAGTCTACAGGCTTTCATACACAACATAGGAAGTCGGGAAGGTCTTGTTTTTTTAAGATTTGTTACAAGCTGTTCAAACTTTGCCATTAAAAGGGCAATTCATACGTGAGAATTCTTACCTGTAGCCCCATATAGACCTTATTTACTCTCTTAACTCTCCCATTGACGGAAATGTATGGCTTTCTGTGCTTCCACTGTTATCCGGTAGGGGGCGCTATTACACATCTTCTGAAAGAGTACTGAATCTCCTGATTAAAACACAGATGAAGAAGAAGCATAAAGAAGCGATAGCATATGTAAGCAGATGAATATGTAAAATAACGCGATCATCAACGTTAAAAAGCATATAAATCAAAACTGCCTAATATTACTGAATGAAATATCAACCCAGGACGAGCTATAGGACTGTGAAGCTTTGGGGGTGATGATGGACTCGATCTACTCCCTCTGTGTTTTGATCATCGTTCTGAATCCGTTCCAGATGTAGTCTTTGACAAATACGTGATTTTCTCAGCTTTGAAGCTAGAATAAAAGAAGGTTTTTTTGTTTAAAAGTGCATGTTCAGATATTCATACAACAAAATATTCGGAGGGGCCATGAAACGTTTATGAAAATTATCAAAAATGCGGCCGGTGGCCCGGCAACTGTTTTCAAAAACGCTGGCGGGGAAAGAGTTAATACATTCCAGCCCGACGCTAGCCAGGATGCCAGCCGAATTTAGCCCCAGGTCGGGAAGTTCAGTCTGGACTTGATCCGTTGTGGAGCAACTTTGCTCGAACCAGAGCTGTCCGGACCAATCAAATTGTCAGGGCGGGCTTAATACGATGATGGACAGATGATCATAATAGATGATATTCCAAGGGGAAAATGTCTTTGTAGTGTTTCATCAAAATATAATGACTCTCCTTTTCGGGGCGACATCATCGAGGACTCTTATTTTGAAACCCCTACCATAGAGACTGCTTTCATGTCCCAAATCAAATCAAAGATAAAATCAAGTCATTATTTTCTCACTGAACCTCCTTTTCACTCAGAAATACATCATGTTGAAGATATAAAACGGGTGGGCATTCGTTTACAAACAGCCATAAAGGTGCATTTTGTTGAGTGATATTACGAGTTTTCTTGTGAGATTGTGAAACGAGACCACCTTGCGCAGCTTAACATGACCCTGTCCCCACCTCCCTCTCTCCCGGCGACAGTCTAAAGGTGTTGTCACTTGGACTTCTAGCGGCTGATTGCATTCCAAGTGTGAAACGCATGGTTTGCAGCTTCATGCTCATCTTCTCTTTTCTCTTGACCTGATCACCTGCTTTCCTTGAATAGAGGGGTGTAGAGAAAAGGGATGGGCGGCGCATATACTATTGTGCGCGGGGTGCATTACATCACTTACATCTGTACAATGATCTAATCTCTGTCCGTTTCTACCTCTCTCTCTCTCCTCCATCCCATTGATTAAATCACTCGATTTTCCTGGCACTACACAATGACACTGGCACTTTTAAATATGGAGATGAGGTAAAGAGGTGGACCACTGTGGGAACGAGCCAAGACTGAGAAAGAAAGCGAGAGAGAGTGCGATGGGATGAGGTTGGGGGGTTTGTTGTTGTGCATGCCATGCATCAGACGTTGGGAAACATAGGAAAATACATGCCTCTGTGGAGCAAGAGTCGCGGTGACATCACTTTCCTCGCAGTTGAGAGTAGAATGAGACGGATAGCGAGAGGTACGGGAGGGAACAAAACCACTTTAAGTACGTCTCCTCTCTCCACACCCTCTGCTCCTCGCATCAGTAATGGAGGTGATATTCATGACAGGATTCTGGCTTACAGACCATCAGTTCAGCCTATGAATCTTTACGCAGTCCTACCTCAACATCCATCGCTGACAGACCCAAGGTCACGGTCGAAATGTGTCTCTCTAACACACACTTTTATTGTAGAGTTTCTGAGCCGAGTCCCAGTCTTAGCCTCAGATGGCACCCAAGGATTCTTACATGATGCATATTACACATAAATAGCAAGAGCGTTCTCAAAACCGCACGATCCGATCAATTACAGGCTCGTGACTTGTTTACCATTCTGCTAAATACATCTCTGAGGAAGAACTTACGTTTGATACAAATTGGTAATGTTGGTGTCAAATCTGCAAGTAGATGTCTTTGAGCACACCTATTCATCTTTTTTTTATTTACCGTTACACGTCACGTAAAAACCATAGAGTGAAAAAAAAATGGCGTCACCTATAGGTTTATGAAGAGCATTTTTGTAGCCTAAAGTGGGCGGGGCCGGCCGTCGCCATCTTGGCAGCATTACTCACGGATAGCTGAAAATGGGCAAAGAGGCGGGACGTGGGTGGAGCTGCGGTGCCTGGTTTGCTGAAACCACGCCCACCTAGCTCAATCATAGTGGCAATCCATCTTTATATAATTTAAACAGATGAGTTATAAAAAAAAACTCACAGTTGTCATGAAGGGCAAGATTAGCCGTATAGACCAAAACAACTTTTTGTACCAGACTGTAAACATATTTTTTTTTGCTGTAAAGTTGGGCATTTTAACATGGGGCTCAATGAGATTCTGCTCTGTTTCTAGTGGCCAGTCGATGAATTGCAGTTTAAGTCACTTCCGTGTTGGCTTCAGGAGAAACTGCGGGAGGTTGCCGCTTGGTAAAAACCAAACTCACTGTGGTCCCACCTCTTCCTGTCCAAGTGTGTGTTTCTTGGCCAAAATAAGTTGCAAAGAGGACCAGACTTTATTCCCATATTCAAATTATGCAACACATTCTCATTAAATGCGTATATATAGCACGAATTGTATTTATCGTGCGATTTATACGCCAAAAATAGTTTTTACAGTAAAACTTTTATTTTAGTTGTTATTTTGTTATTGTTTGTTTAGCTATTCAGAATCGTGGGAAATTTCAGTTTGAAACAAAAATACATTTTGATTCTCACTTTACGCATAAACGTGCAGCTCTACTTGATTATAATTTAACTGTAGTGTGTCATTCAATATTAAATTTACAGCTGATATATTTTAAAAGTACTACATTGCAACTTCACTACAAATGTGTTATTACAACTGTGCATTTCAATAGAAATTTAATACATTTTAGCTTATCATAAATGCTTCAGCAGTTCACTTTAACCATAGTTCAAAGACAAAAGGATTATGAAATGACATAAAAAATATACTTAACTCTATAATATATTTTAATTTATGTGCAAATAAAATGCAGTTAAGAGTTTGAAAACATTAAATTTTTTAGTGGATGAGCATCTCCTTTGAGGTTGGTCTCATTTCTGCATTTAAATCAGTTTTAATAGTAGCATCTACATTTATTTAACATAACCTTTTACCAAGGAGACAGGTCACCCATTATATTTAGTATTCAGGAGGCGTTGATGGGAGACGACAGTGTGATGGCGGTGATATTATTCTTATTAGTGGGAGTGTTTGTGTTTAAGGTTCCTGCTCCTCTGCTGAAGCAAAAGGTAATTACTACAACCCTACTGCACTGCACACCTCACACACACACATTACCAGTGCATGTGTGATGCAGCTTTAGACACACTGTCAACATGACACCAGCCAGCATGCTTACCCAACATCAATAAACACCCCCCATCTGGATCGATTGTCAAAACTGAAAACAGAAAAAAAAAAAGAAAAAAAAAACTGAGTGTCCTGCTGAAGATAGGAAAAAATTAATAAATAAAAGGAGGTTTGCTAGTCTGGTTTAAGCCGGTCTAGATGCTCTCCCAGCCTGGCCAAGTTGGTGTTCAACCTGTTTAAGTTAATTTCAAAAATAGTGTTCCTTTAAAGAGAGTACATTTTCATAACTGTTTCGTAACACACTTAAGTACACTCTGTAATAATGCCAAATCAAAAGCTGCAATCATTTGAAATCATTGGGTTTAATAATCTTTTGTTGTGCTTTAAGAAGTACACTTATTTTGATGTATTGACTAACATACTAAAGCCCATGTAAAATACTTGATTCTTATTTTAACTGTAGTGAGTTATTAGATATATAAATATTTAAAATGTACTAAATTACATTTATACTATATATAAATAATATATTATAATATAAATATATATTAAATATACTAAATAATATTTAACATATTTAAATGCATTAAATTACAACTTCATCATTACAAATGTGCAATTACAAATATATTTAATGACATACAAAAGTTTCAGCAGAAATTAAGTTCAGCTCTTAAGTTCAGCTATTTTATAAGTGCTTGAAAATATTACATTTGCACTTAAGTATATTTTAAGTATATTATATAATAAAAAAATACTACCCTCTTCCCTCCCTCGCACTTTGTAACAAATCCTTCCCTCGCGGGTCAAAATGACCCGAAGCCCTTAAATTATATCATTTAATTTTGATAATATTTAAAAAAAAATTTTTTTTACAGATTTTGTTATATTTTAATTTTACGTACCTTTAAATTGTATCAATAAATAATTTTAAAAAATAATAATAATTTAAGCACATTCTTCACATTATTAAAACTTGAATTCAAAATTACTCACAATTTGATGCATAACCCTTTTAACCAGTCCCTCCAGAAAAACGCGATTATTCGATCGCATGATTTAATGCATAATCAGCCAAAGTGCGCATATTTATGCGGGGAACGCATTTTGTCAAATACACCGCACTTTCGCCTCGTAAATTGCCTATTTCCGCGTGCAAAATATGCGGGGCTAGCATGATTTCATAATCCCCGCATTTTCATTGCAAAAAAGTCATATATATTAGCAGAAAGTTGAAAAATGTTTGTTTACTTCACACAAGAGCCGCCATTTCCCCCTGTTGCCATGGGAACGTTTTGAAGTGACGTAATTACCCAACGCGAACATCATCGAAAAGCTGCAAACCCCGTGGAGAAACCATAGATATCGGTGAAACCATGATGAAGCTGCAAATTCCCATTTGCCAACAAAAATAACAGCAAAAGACGCCCAAAGCAGTTTCCCGGTGTGCTGACCGATTTCAAAACACAGCATCATGAAGCTTCGAAGCGTTATGAATCAGTGAGTCGATTCAGCGGTTCAGAGCGTTATGAATCAGTGAGTCGATTCAGTGGTTCGGATCGCCAAAGTCACGTATTTCAGCAGTTTGACACGCGATCCGAATAATGAATCGACTCACTGATTCATAACGCGTCGAAGCTTCATGATGCTGTGTTTTGAAATCGGTCCAAATTGAGCCATGTGTTTATTAAGGTCTTCAATAAAACAAGATGAGAACTTAAATATTCAATTAAAAATATTAGCTTTTTTTCTCTTTTTCATCAAACCGCAGTTTTTGCCAGTTTTATCGCATAAAATTGCATAAATATCCCGCATTTTCCATCGCATTTTTTAAGAAAACGTGCCGCATAATCAAGGATTTTTGCCCGCAACAGTCACAAAAAAAAGCCGCATTTTTCTGGAAGGACTGTTTAACTCAGCTCAAAATATCTTACATTGGATGTCTTTGCCGACCTCTTGTGGAAAAATAATAATATAACATGAAATTTCATGACTCTTGCCACTAGATGGCCTTATAGAGCAAATGAGCTGTTCCGCTGGGTCCTAAAGTCAGCTACTGTATCTCTTCAGAATGCATTCATCATGTTTTGGTAAATTTTGAGCATTTTTAGGTTTTTCTATGTGTACTGAAGCATTCCTCACATTCCACTCATTCCTACGGGGGTCAAATTTACCCGTGAGGTAAGGATTTGTTACTTTTTTAAATTTCAACCACAGAATCCAATATTTATTTTTTGGTGTATTTGTGTTTTTTTTTTATTCTAAATGAGTTTTGGGTCAAAATGACCCAAGGGAAAGATGAAGGTTTTGTGCAGTGTTGTTTGGCACACAAAGCAAATTAGCATGCACCGATCTGAAGCTGTATCAAATGCACGAAGTTGCAAATGCGCTGTGACCTCTGTTGACCTTTTGAGACTGGCTAATAATTAAAAATATTAATGATATTAAATGAGGCTCGCCCTAACACAGGGCTAGCAGATGAGGCTGAGAATATATATCCTAAGTCATAAGAGCAATGTGCCAGCTTATTGACTTGTGCCTGATCCAGCCTGCCTCAGAGCTGCGGCTGCTGTCTGCTTTATTGCTGTTCACCCCTCCTTCCCCTCTTTCAGATATTACAGAGAGAGAGAGAGAAGGAGAGGGAGAGATCACAGGGGAGATGAGGCTGTGCGGCTCGGATGGATGGACAGATGCATTGATAAGGATTGCAAGCGCTACAGCACCAGCGCTGAATGTCCAATCACTTCTCCCTCCCTCTGTCGGGTTTCCTCTCATCTCAGTGGTCTCATTCCCCTCTCACCTCCTTTGTCCTTGTGCGCGTCTTTTTCCTAATCTGTATTTTTGAATCCTTTTAACGTCTAATATTGCCTGTTGAATAGGTCTAGCAAAGCAAAATCGAAATCTTTCCAAGCAGCCCCTATAGTTGGTGAACTAAACCAGCTAAGAATGGCAAACCACTGAAGGCTAGTTTTATTTGCAGCAGGGTTGTTAACTCGGGTTAATCCTAAAAATATGACAGAAACAGTTGAGAAATAAACTCAATTCAAGATTCTCTGAAAACAAGACTTTGCATGTGTAACAGAGGCCAGCTAGTAGTTGAAGTTGGAGCGGGGCAGTTCTAGCGACTGACACTAGAGGTTGCAGCCTTTAGCCTCCTTGTTAGAGCGTCCGACGGACCCGGGTTCGAGTCCCGCTTGGAGCGGGGCGGTTCGAACAGGAAGGGTTACATTGGTGCCGTGACCCGGATGGGAGTGAGGTTTATGGGAGTGAGTGTAACGGAGGCCAGCTAGTCTTTGCTGTGTGAGTAAACCTCACTCCTCTGACCTCAAGAGACGCTCTAGCAACTGGCACTAGAGGTTGCAGCCTTTAGCCTCCTTGTTAGAGCGTCCGACTCTCATGCCGGTGGACCCGGGTTCGAGTCCTGCTTGGAGGGGACGGTTCAAACAGGAGGGGTTACACATGCACAATAAACCTCACAAGAATCAAAAATGGGCTACTATCCCATATGTGAGACCTTAGATGAGCTCAAGCTATCGCAATCTTTTTTGGCACTCTTTTTTTTTCAGTTCAAACAAGCAGAAGGGTGACACGCACGTGAATCGATTATCTATTCCACTAGTTACAACGCAAAATAAACATGAATGAACACCAGAAGGTATGTTTAAAGAAACAGTACAACCTACCAAAATCCTTATCAGGTCACATGAAATCGCTCAATCAGTGTTTTAACCGCGTAAAGATGTCAGCTTGAGACATATTAAGTCACATTTACCTCAGAAAAGCCATTCAATGTCCAAAAACTCGTTGCTCAGCTAGAAAAATGAACTTAGAGATGGGAATTTTGCTAAATATATGCACTAGCCTATATATTAGGGCTGTGCAATATATCGAAATTATCGAAATTATCGAAATATCGCAAGCGTACGCAATATCTGAATGATTTTAATAGTCTGCTTCAACATTGTGAATAGTCTACGTTTTAGGTTGACGCGTATAGCAGAGAATAGACTGGGCACACGACTGTACAATTTGCTTGACGTTAAAAAACAACTCCTTGCAGTCTCGCACTGTCTGCCGTCTGTCACACAACGAAACATGCACACAAGTTGTTCTTTTTTTTTTTTTGTTACACACTTGAACTGTCAAATACACACAGTTATGTCAAAATGGCTGTCTTGATGAGTATTCATGTAAACACAGTCAGTTATGCTTTAAAGCTACACTGTGTGATATTTTCCCCCATCTAGGGGTGAACTTGTATATGACCATTCAGTGAATTTTAGTTTCTGTTCCTCTCAATTCCGATTTCGTTTCAACTCCTACGGTGGCCGATTTAGTCCAAGATTAACATGTTTCCAGTTCGACCTCGTCCACATTCGACACGGTGCCTGTGGGATATTCTGTGCGCAGTGGGATGGTTGGAACTCAACTGGCCTAATTATTCGGCTAGAAAGAACTGCAGCTAATCCAGAGTGAACTTTGAGGATAGTAATGTTTATTCAGTCATCCAATTGCAAGGCATAAAGGTTTGCGTGGATATGTACATAAATGTGGTTTCTGTGAGAGAACAAATAAGGATGGTAAATATACATACACAGTTAAGAACTGTATAACTATACTTATAAGTTACATTTGTATAATGTAACCGTAAACCAGAGCTTATTGTACCATATAGGCGCTAAATGCAGCTGCATTAAAAGGAGCGGAGCTGCCGCTGCTAACAAGCGGTGTCCGGTTACAAAAGTGTGTGCGCCGCTTTAACGTTCGCACTGCAGTGCGCTCTGTATAACAATTGTTAATATGCCGATCAGACCTGATACATATTTCCATCAACATACATTACAAGCAAATAGTTTCTATAAACGAATAAACATTGTTGATAACAAAATAACTGAATGATTATTCAAATAGGTGAGCATTACGCTATTGTATGTTGACACAAAAATACTTCTGAGGTGACATCAACTGAATTACGCGATGACACACTCTGAAACACATCTACAATGACAATAACTATTATTACTTACGGAGTTATTAACGCACAAAAATACCACACAAGGAAAAACAGACTTTTAGGAATAAACAAGCCAGGAAAACTCCGTATAACTCCGTTACTGGACGCTGCTGAGATGAAAACTTTTTGTGCATGGACCAGACAAGTCTGAACAAGTTGACGCGCACATGCGCGAGGCAAGGAATTTTGTACAGTGCAATCGAGTATTAAAACCAGTTAAAACGCGAAAGGCAAAGCTTGAATTTACGGGTATGTCCCTCTTTGGCTAATGTACTTTCAAGATGGAGGGGCAACATGGCGACCACCGTTAGATCCCATTACCTTATGTATTTTCAATGGCATATTATAAACTTACGAGAATACTTTATTACTTGAAAGAAGTAAATATACATTAATGAGCACATATATTTTTGAAAGAACTAAGTGTTTTTAGCTAAGAATAGACTAAAAAAGTTACACAGTGTAGCTTTAAGTGAAAGATATCAGTTGGGGAAAGAAATTGATTTTACACACTCAAAGCAATATCGTATCGCATATCGAATATCAAATATCGCATTATTTAACAAGGATATCGCATTTTTCTTCAATATCTCACAGCCCAACTATATATTTATTGTATTTTTTACTTCTTAACCTGTTCTTCATTTTTAAATGTTTGAATAAATCCATTTCATGACAGCCGTCATTTAAATTTTTAGGCTAGGGCCGATATTGTTTAAAAAAAGAGTAGAAACATAAGGATGTCATTATAACGTTGTTATATTGTATTTATATATACAAATAAATTATTCTTAACCTTTAATATTAAAATGACGTGCCGTCTGGGGCTCCTTGTATAGTTTAGGGGTTTTCAGGGCCCTCAAATATGATCAATATTTTCATGTATAAATTAATACTTTCAACATTAGTGTTATAAATGTGTGTAAAATTGTATTTCGAATTTGTTTCTACTCAAAACTGTGCTGTACTGTAGATGTATTATTTATTGATTTAATTTATTTATTTTAACTCTGTTTATTTAGTTAGTTAGTTAGTTTACTCCTATTATTCATTTATTTTTACACCGTTTTTTTTCCACAGACCCCCTATATCACTCCCTTACGACCCAGGGTCCCATTTTGAAAACCCCTGGTGGCATTAGTTGAGCGATTTTTATTTCTTTGAGTAAAGTACTGCACCTGATAGCCCTTCCCATCGCAAACATTTTCTCCTGTGGGGACCATGCCCCCAGACCCCCCTACAATTCGTAAACGTCACCTTTTCCACCTGTCGTGAAAACGAGCCAGAACTACTGATTAAGACAATGATGATATACTCTTTCCCGTCTGTTCTCCTCCACTGAGTGCTCTCTAATGTCTTCATGTCCATTAGAAGATAGGTCGAGGCATCGTCTACTGACAGCTCTTTCGCTTTTGTGCACCCGATCAAAACTGCCTCCATGAGAATGTGGCAGGAGAGGCAGTTTCGGAAAGTGATGTTCAGGCCTGGACATATTAAGCCATAAAGCACTCAGTAGGTGTGCAGAAGCAGGCAGTCATGGCTAGGGGACTAAAATGTTTACCGTCACACACCATTTTTGTTTGGTAAGTTTTATCCGTGACATCAATTTTATCATTTGGCGACATTTGTTTGGTTTGCAATATTTTCTCCACTGCTTTCCCTATTGAAAAACCAATGGCATTGGCCTTGAAACCTGTTATTGTCTTGCCTCTAGGACAGGCAGCTCAAAATGAGCTCGCCGGTTGCCATGGTTACCTCCCCGGAGATGCGAGCGCGCTTGTTTATCTCTGGCCGGTGTGCGCGCTCAAGCCGCTCGGCGCGGGGGCAGGCGATCGCGAGCAGATGTGCGCGCTCGGCTAGAGGGAGCGATTAAAGAACACAAATCAGCGAGGCACGTCAATATGCGGCGCTTTCGCCTGCTTTCAAGCGCCGCGTTTCTGTGAAGAATCAAAATAGCTCGAATTAAAAGATAACGAGGGCGGCGCGCTCCTGTGTGTTAAGACGCGCTCTGTCAACACCGCGTGATTCTGCTACCGAGCGGGCGCGCACGCGCGCGCTGACGTACGCAGCCCAAAATAAGCGGCGTATAAAAGGAGGATATGAAATGACCGCAGTCAGCTCCGGCTGCCATTGAGCGCGGGGCTGCGCCGCTGTCTGGAGGCGATATATGGCAGATGTCAGAGTAAGTCACAGGGTTGACCAAGCACATACCCAGAATGTTCTGCAGCTTTCTCTAGTGCTTCCAAAGGCGCGCAGACAGAGAGATAATCACGATGAGACGAAAGAATTTCATTTTGCCACAGATGGGAAGGAAAATGCTTTTGATTTAAATGTTTTATGTATGAGCTCTCACGCTGTTTAGCCTGGATTTCAATAAGTAGCTAGTGTGCTGCAAAATAAGAAGGCATTTCTATATAAATGGCAGGACAGTACCGGTTTTAGGCCTAAAACAAGCCAAATGAAATGCCCTTCTGTCCCCCCAGTTTTTTTAAGACAAGTTACCTGTGAGGTTAGCATCAGAGTCACCCTCCTAAAAATAACCGGCTTGCCGCACGGCAGGTCCTCCCTCAGGAACAACAGAGCTGTCCTGCTGTGGCCCAGCTCTTCACCGCTGCCCTAATTCACACACACACACACACACACACACACTCACACACATAATTCCGTACTGTATCCCCTCACACACACACACACACACACACCATGATGTACTGGTGCACACACTCTCTCTATCCACAGGAGGGACATCATTTACTCACCATCATGTTGCACCAAACCCGTACGAGACCTCTCGTGAAAAAGAAGTAGAGATTAGCACAATTTTAAAAGGACGCTACGGAAATAACAGAGGCCTACTTTTGAAAATATATACTTAAGAGCAAACTGAAGGTAATATTTTCCTTTAATATGTGTAGTCATGTTATTCACAGTTAAATGAAAACTGCATTTAGCTGAATTAACTAAAGAAGCCCAACTCTTGTAAGACTTAAGAACATCTTTATATGAAATTTCATAATTACGTCTATTGAAATATGATTAAAGTGTACCGCCGAATGTATTGGTAACCATTTACGGTAAGCTAAAATACAATAAAACATTTTAAATGTGTAGTTATTTTTGAAGTTTAGTCTACTAAAGGGCATGTTGCAGGTTAGAGACTTACTTAGAGTCTTTTTAAAACATTTTCAATCCTGCATTACCTTTTCATGTGGTATTTGCATACAAGGTTATATATTCATTTGGAGAAAAAAAAATGTAACCTGCAATATGCCCTTTAAAAGTAAAAGTCTTTAAATACACTCAAGTGGCCTTTTAAAAGCACCATATGTAAGATTCTTAGATTAAAATATCCAAAAACCATTAGAAGAGTGTTATATATTTTACAGTATCACAAGTGTTTCCAAGAATGTTTAAATCCAGAGAAATTAGCAATTGTGTCACATATCGATGACGTCATACCCGTGTTACCCTCGATTTTGATTTTGTAGAAACCGTGGAAACACCAAAGACATTTTAATATATGATGTGTTTTATTAGACAGATGAGCAACTGTCTGGAGACAGAAAACGAATCATTGTTCTTCAGCTCAACACAGTAAGTGTTATTGCTTAAATCTGGTTTTCTTGATTTACCGCAAGTGCCATGTTTTACCATGCCTAATATCGATCTCGCTCACTGCATAGTAGCCACAGAGCGAACGCACAGAGTAGCATTATAACATAACTTTCAACACACTCAAATGTGTGTAACAGTTCTGCGTCTCCCTTTGTTTTGAAAAAGCGTCCTCTAGTGGCGAAAAATTACATATTGTGGCTTTGGCTCTGGAGACCACAGCTGTATATACTTTTAAGATCTGAAGTACACTACAAGTGCACATTCAGTAAGTGCACTTCTTTTTCACAAGGGAGTATTTTCAAAGAGTATTATGACTGCTCTTTTTCTACAGTGTAAAAAATGATCTTAACGATTTTAACGGTTAAATACTGTAAAATGCTACGGTTAAAAACGGTGGCTAACAGAAAGTTTCTGTACTATATACGGTGAATAACTGCAATAGATCTAACCTTACATTTAATGTAATTTTACAGTAAAATACTGTTAAATTGACAGTTTTTGGAAGTGAAAAACAAGTCGGTGTGTAATTTACAGTGAAAAAACGTAAATTGACATTCCCATTTGATGTATTTTCGTTGAAATAACCGTTTCTTCTTCGTTTTTTCGAATCAGTTTTGTACATTAGGGTTTTTTGTTACATTTAACGTTGTTAAATTAATGTTTAATGCATTTTTAAAATGTCATGTGTGTTACCATGATGGTGTTTAGTGTTTGTGTGGATGACACTGTGCACCTTATATGAGTATTGCCCTCCTAAAAGCTTTGTTTCATCATGTGACTCTCATCTCCACTGTGATTGGTGGTTGTCAGTGTATATATATATCAAAGCATACATAACAAATATTAGTATTTCAATAGGTTGGTAATTTAACATTATTTCAGTTGAAAATACGGTAATTTACTGTAAACTGAACTTACATCTGTAAAACCTCAAATGTTGCTACCGTATTTTTTCACGATAAAGTTCTGGCCGTTTTTTTACAGGGATTTTTTTTTTTTTTTTTTTACAGTGAAAGTATTTGGAGAGTGAATCTGATGTATGGTTACAAGCATACTAGCAGCATTGGCATCAACACAGCATTTCTGTAGTCCATACAACTTTTAAAGTCTGTTTCTGAGCTCCACAGAGGGTAAAATGATCAGTGATCAACTTCAGAACACTTGGAGTATAGTCACATAATCATATAAAAACACTTCTATGATACTGTTTTTTTGGAGCTTGACAGACGGTCTCCATCAACTTCCATTTTATGGAAAAGAGCCGCCAAGATATTTGAGAATTCCAGGGAGGAAATGAAGTCATACAGGCAATAACATTCAGAGGGAGTAGAATTGACATATTTTGGTGAATCTGGGCATCACACACTCTGTTTTATAACCACTCTACCTCTCTAACAAACGTCCACCAGCCCCTCCGAGGTGTTATGGCAGTCGTCAGCCCAGTTACCACCTCACCTCACAGCCCCGTTGAAAAGCGTCCAGCACAATGGTCAGCTTGTGGCGTTTTCATGCCAGGTGGGAGCAACTCACTGCAGATGCCACATGATGTAGCAGCCCAGCTAAAGTAGGCAAGGTTGGCAGCAGCTCCAGCCTCTGTGCCCAGGCGGTGTCGTTGTGGAGCCAGAGAGGCATCAGTATTACACGCTTCCTTGGTTCATCCCCACGGACGCGGGCGACTAATTGCACAAACTGTGCCAGCGCAGATGAGGAGTGATTTGGCGCTGATGGGATGGGCTAATACAGGCAGGCTGGAGGTAAGGAAGAAAATCAATGAGCTTGAGGGCAGAGAGAGAGAGAGAGACAGCCACTCACAGACAAAGTCTGAGCCCCTGTATGCCTGATGGAGTGAACACACACGCGTGAAACTCTCAGAGCTACTGGCCTCACAGGCACGCGTGCATGTGGCACACATATATGCATTTGCATATTATTTATGAGATTACAGTTCATTCAGTGTATATAGTTTATTATTATGTGCGCTCCTGGAAATCAAACTCACGACTTCGCAGTTTCTAGAACCTGCACTCTAAAAAAAAAACAACCCAAGTTGGGGTGAAAATGGACTAACCCAGCGATTGGGTTGTTTTAAGCAAACATTTAACCCAACCGCTGGGTTAAAACGACCCATTCACTGGGTTAAAACAACCCATTTACTGGGTTAAAACAACCCAATTGTATTTTTTTAGAGTGTGCAGCATTGAGTTTTAAAATATTTTTCTTTTTTATCTTCTTGGCCTTGGAGGACTTATATATTAATGTTAAAGGTAGGGTAGGCAATTTTCGGAGAGGCTAACAATAGCAAGCTAGCTTTGAAAGCATGAGATCCCAGCCTCACTTCAGTGTCTCTAAAGCTATGCCTCCTTCAAAACACATGAACACGTCCAGCAGGGAGCAAAAAAAAAGTGCCACGACTACTTCATGTCTCAAAGCACATAACATAACAATAATAATGATAAAGATAACCAATCAACGCTTCTCTGTCTGGCAATCTGACGGACGAGTCTGGGTTTGGCGGTTGCCAGGAGAACGGGACTTGCCTGACTGCATTGTGCCAAGTGTAAAGTTTGGTGGAGGGGGAATTATGGTGTGGGGTTAATTTTCAGGGGTTGGGCTTGGCCCCTTTGTTCCAGTGAAAGGAACTCTTAATACTTCAGCATACCAAGATATTTTGGACAATTTCATGCTCCCAACTTTGTGGGAACAGTTTTGGGATGGCCCCTTCCTGTTCCAACATGACTGCTCACCAGTGCACAAAGCAAGGTCCATAAAGACATGGATGAGCGAGTTTTATGTGGAACTGCCCCAACCACAGTTCAATATAGTATGAATGTGTGTAGTATGAATGAACTACATACTATATCCGGCATGTTGTCGTTGTCATGTGATCTATGGTGTCAGTTCCGTTGTACATTATCACTCATTTATAACATGAACAGTTTCAGTCATGACTTCTGAATTTTAGACATGCTAAATATACACTCACCTAAAGGATTATTAGGAACACCATACTAATACTGTGTTTGACCCCCTTTCGCCTTCAGAACTGCCTTAATTCTACGTGGGATTGATTCAACAAGGTGCTGAAAGCATTCTTTAGAAATGTTGGCCCATATTGATAGGATAGCATCTTGCAGTTGATGGAGATTTGTGGGATGCACATCCAGGGCACGAAGCTCCCGTTCCACCACATCCCAAAGATGCTCTATTGGGTTGAGATCTGGTGACTGTGGGGGCCATTTTAGTACAGTGAACTCATTGTCATGTTCAAGAAACCAATTTGAAATTATTTGAGCTTTGTGACATGGAGCATTATCCTGCTGGAAGTAGCCATCAGAGGATGGGTACATGGTGGTCATGAAGGGATGGACATGGTCAGAAACAATGCTCTGGTAGGCCGTGGCATTTAAACGATGCCCAATTGGCACTAAGGGGCCTAAAGTGTGCCAAGAAAACATCCCCCACACCATTACACCAACACCACCAGCCTGCACAGTGGTAACAAGGCATGATGGATCCATGTTCTCATTCTGTTTACGCCAAATTCTGACTCTACCATCTGAATGTCTCAACAGAAATCCAGACTCATCAGACCAGGCAACATTTTTCCAGTCTTCAACTGTCCAATTTTGGTGAGCTCGTGCAAATTGTAGCCTCTTTTTCCTATTTGTAGTGGAGATGAGTGGTACCCGGTGGGGTCTTCTGCTGTTGTAGCCCATCCGCCTCAAGGCTGTGCGTGTTGTGGCTTCACAAATGCTTTGCTGCATACCTCGGTTGTAACAAGTGGTTATTTCAGTCAAAGTTGCTCTTCTATCAGCTTGAATCAGTCGGCCCATTCTCCTCTGACCTCTAGCATCAACAAGGCATTTTCGCCCACAGGACTGCCGCATACTGGATGTTTTTCCCTTTTCACACCATTCTTTATAAACCCTAGAAATGGTTGTGTGTGAAAATCCCAGTAACTGAGCAGATTGTGAAATACTCAGACCGGCCCGTCTGGCACCAACAACCATGCCACGCTCAAAATTGCTTAAATCACCTTTCTTTCCCATTCTGACATTCAGTTTGGAGTTCAGGAGATTGTCTTGACCAGGACCACACCCCTAAATGCATTGAAGCAACTGCCATGTGATTGGTTGATTAGATAATTGCATTAATGAGAAATTAAACAGGTTTTCCTAATAATCCTTTAGGTGAGTGTATGATATAGTATCAGTTAATAATGCAAAACATCCATTCACTGTTATTGTTTACCAAGCTATGTCTTCTAGCAAATGAACAGCACTTTATTAAATAAATGGTAAATGGACTGCATTTATATAGCGCTTTCAACAGACCCATGGCCATCCAAAGCACTTTACATATTGCCTCATATTCACCCCTTCATTCACTCATTCATACACCGACGGCGGTGTCAGCCATGCAAGGCTCCATCCAGCTCGTCAGGAGCAGCTGGGGTTAGGTGTCTTGCTCATGGACACCTCGACACTTGGTCAGGTGGAACCAGGGGATAGAACCACCAACCTTCTGGTTTGTAGACAACCTACATGAACCACTGAGCCACTGCCGCCTCGATAATAAGGCACTCAAGACTGTGCTGTATTGTGTGTTATATGCCCAGTGCTTCATTTGTAAATACTGAAACCAGAAGAAGGACTGGTGAATGGATGAGGTTTGAGGGAGTGATAAATCCAGCAGGTGGGGTTGGGAGATGAGGGAGTGTGTTTACTTCTAGTCAACACTACAAACCAGCATCCTAATATTCCCACCTATCCCACTATAATCAAAAAAGCTGATAGACCTGTAGCTGATACACTGCAAGCAGTGCGACGTCATGCTCTTGCACACAGCTTTATTCATTACGATGGAAAGGATTGCGTTTGCATTGCATTGTAGACTGAGGTGCTTTGATTGCATCGCCACAGTAGTGGCCAGTGTCCTAATAATATGCATTAGCATAAATTAATATGTAAGTAAGACGATTCTGCAAGCAAGGGTCGTTATTTTCTCCTTTGTGGATGTAGTGAAAAATACTCTTCAGACATCCTCAGCAAACAGCGTTCGTATGCATATGCCAAGATGTGGGACAGTCAACACATGCTGACACATCTGACACAAGTCGCGATAGAGCGGAAATGGCGGCAGATGTTCTCTTCATACTGTGACGTGCATGCGATATGCAATGGATTATCGAAAGGAAAAAATGTAGGGTGAGGTCTTACACAGGCATACATCACTCCACTGTTATTTTTTTAATTAAAATTACAAGATGGAACAATTTTTTAATAAACATGCATGGATGAATCGTGCACAGTAAGATCAATATTACGCAAAAATGCTGACTGCATCGTTGCTTTTTGATTTACATGTTTAGGGAGATATTATATTGACAATACAAGTCTTAGCATCAATTTAAGAGGGCATATGAGGGTGGGGATCCACTAGAACATGAATCTGGCACAAATGACAGCCTTGGTTGTGCCTAACAATCAGGGCCGTGCACAGACATTTTGAGGCACCACCAAAAACAGGGGCACTGGGGTGGAGTGTCATTGGGGGCGAGAATTGGGTGCTTGTCCATACAAATGATCCATCTTACTTTTACTATTCAGTCAAAACAGTTTTGATCTAATTTTGTGTCTATCGAAAATAGTGATAGGCCTATATGACATTGTATTATGTTGAATATCAACGTTTTTGTGTCTATTTGTTAATGAGGGATTTGTGGAGTAAATGTTATAGCTATTATTTTGAAGTAAAAAGATCAAATTAGACTCTTGGGGTAAGATGACCCAGCCATATTTGGCACAGAAAGCCCCAAGGGGCATAAATAACATTTTAAGTAGAATATTTTTAGTATTTTACATTAATGACACTTTAATGTAATATGAAATTATATGAAATTAGTTATATGAAATTAGGCCTATATATATATATATATATATATATATATTATATATATATATATATATATATATATATATATATATATATATATATATATATATATATATATATATATATATAAATAATAATAATTATTATTATTAATATAATCATTATTATTATTATTAAGTGTGCCATCAACAGCAAAGTTGGTGTTAGTTATTTTAATTAGATCAGATCGGGTAGCTACAAAAATTTGATTAGACAATAATTATAATTCTCTTCCAAGAATGTGTATTTTGTAAAAGTTGTAAACACTATTAGAAGATCAGAAGCAAAATAATACCGCCAGAAATACCAAAACAAACTACCAAATTACTAATTCCGCGGATTGTAATGCATACCGTTAAAGGTCCCGTTTTTCGTGTTTTTTTGAAGCTTTGATTGTGTTTACAGTGTGCAATATAACATGTGTTCATGTTTCGCGTGTAAAAACACAGTATTTTTAACACAATTTACTTATCTGTATACCGCTGTTTTCACTCTCCTAAAAACGGCTGATGACTTCCTTGTTCTATGAAGTCCCTCCTTCAGAAATACGTAACGAGTTCTGATTGTGCCAGCGGTTCCCGTGTTGTGATTTGACCGCAGCTTAGCAAACGTGGCACGGTTCCTGTGTTGTGATTCGACAGCAGCTTAGCGCACGTTGTACGGAAAGGTCACGCCTCTTAATGGGGAGATGTATGCGCTCAATGATCTCTACAGCGTCCCTGGGAAAGCCAAACAAAGGTGATTTGACTCCGGGATGAAAATAACAGCGTCTCGACGACATGGCGACAAACACAGTCAAACGCACTTCCTCTTCTCCACGTGGGAGAGCAACAAGACCACGCCCCCTTTTTTGCGTATTCTTGTGGGCGGAGGTTAGTCTGTTCTACTGACGTAATTAATGAAGGAAGTACCAGGATGTAGTCCAAGCCGGCCGTTCGCTGTAGGCTTTGAAAGGGAACTTCTGTTAAATAAAATATCTCGCTTGGCATTGAACTTTGAGCTTTATAATTTTACAGGTATTATTTATGCTCTAACAGCAACATTACACACTAACTAAAGTTTAAACAATGGGATCACGAAGAACGGGACCTTTAATGCGACGACATTCTGGAGCTGTCTGAGCGCACAGACTCTGAGTGACGCTGGGGAGCGAGCGGGAAAACACGGGAGCGGATTCGCGGAATTTAGCGGAGGGAAAACAGAACACTTTGAGCTGATGAGGGCAGAGGGGCAGTGGCTCTAGCCACCCCCCTGTGCACGGCCCTGCTAACAACACCATTTAGTCGTGGCGTAAATTTTCATCTGAATTCAATCCAAATCGTGCACGATATATCAAAGCACCTCTACGGGTTGTGTTTATATCCGTGGCTTTCCGTACAGACCAGGGTGTATGTCTGAGCTGGGGGAGGGGGCACATCCGTGCTGTAGGTATTGTGGCCGCGGCGTCTGTAGGGGGGACTCGAGGCTTCAGAGCGAATCAATGCGTTTGAACTGAGGGATTGCAGCGGAGAGCGCACAGCCAGCTGGCGCACGCACGCACACCCACGCACACATGCATGCTGTCAGCCCGCCGCTCCCTCTCTCCCTTCACTGTCACCACCTTTCTTTCATGCAGACAGGACTGAGAAAGAGAGAATTTTAATGGAGGTCTCATCTGAGCTCTCTGAGGTGTTAGCTATGGTCAGGGAGATAGACCGAGAGAGGAGGCTCCTATGACAATTGATGAAAAGGCTTCTCTCTTTTTCGATCTATTCTCAATGGAGGAATGCATATCTCTTGCACACAAGTCCTTTCTTTCACCTCATATGTATGCAAATCAAGCATCCTATGCAAATGGGACAGGCAGGCGGGGGGGGGGGGCTTTCGAACCTGCTGTGCCTCCAGCTTCCAATCAGTTATTCATGACGCACACGGCGGAGTGCACCTGAATCCACGGGTGAATGGAAATCCTGCTGCAGTTCCGCAGTCGGGCGCCACGCCGCTCACCTCGATGATCGGCGTAGATGCTGCCCGTCTTTGCATTAGTTGCTGGCATCCGCATCTGCTCCACGCCCCACGGCGGCACCATTGTTGCACCGCGGCCCTGAACTTCCTGTGTGTGATGTTAAGCTGCTTTCTCAGGCACGGCTGTTTGCGCCTTCTGGTGAGAGACTTAGTGGGCCGACGGCATCATTTGCTTTCACGCTTCAGAGCCACAACTCCCCTCCCCACCCACCACCTCCACCTCTCTGTGTCGCTCTCTCTCTCTCGCATATGTGAGGATGGGGATGTTGCAAGGGAGAGACAGCGTTCTCCAGCCTCAAAGCTCGAAGCTGTCAGAGAACGTGTGTGCAGACACGACTCCTGCGTGGCACTGTGTCAAAGCGCCCAACACAGGCGAATGCTGTATTCACAAGACCAAATTTGCATGGACCACTGGATCTGAGAACACATATTTGTGTTGGGAATTAAAAGCCTAGTTCACCCCCTCAAAAAAAAGCATTTCCTCATGTCATTCCAAACCTGTAAGACTATTTAGGAGATATTTTAAAGAATGCTCACGCTGCTCTTTTCCAATGAAAGCATACAATAACAGAATGTGCCATGTTTGAATATGAATGACAAGGTTATCGTGTCTATCGCGATACATATCGTTATCGTTTTATCGCCCAGCCCTGGTCCCTAGTCATGCTATGCCTTTGTATTATGGAAAAGAGCAACATTTTTACCCTCCTTTTGTCTCGTTTTCATTCCACGGACAAACGGATGCCGTACTGTGTTAGGTTTTGAATGAAATGAGGGTAAATGATGACAAAAAATTTTCATTTTCCAGTGCAAAATTCCTGTAACCATTCAAGGCGCCAAACCGTGCATCATGAACGTCACGCATAAATAATACCGTGAAGAGAGTTACTAAATGTTGCTTGGGGTAAAAAATACTTTCAGATTGATGGTGCATCTCCAAGGAGACAGCTGTGCTGATCTACTGGTTAAAACACCCAAACAGCAGTGAGTCAGGAGCCTGTAAGGCGTACACTGAGCCGCTGAGTTAATATCCTAAAACAACCTGTCATGCACCGCACACACACATTTATCACCCAGAGCTCATGCATGTGCAGAGATAGCCCTAGAACAGACCCCTCCCCTGAACACAAACATGCACGCAAACACACTTCATCTCAGCCACAAACTCTCATAGCCGCTGTTCGTATTTGGTTCACAAAAATGACTGTGGAATCTCCAAAGCAGCTCGACTTAAGGCCAATTTATACTTCTGCGTCGAGTGTACGCCGTAGGCTGTGTGATGCGTGCGAACCCTGACGCGCACCTCTCCAAAAATGTAACAACGCGTCAATTCTATGCGGACCGCAAGTGCTGTGATTGGTCCACCAGAACCCCTCCCTCAGGTCAATAAATAAAAAATAAAAATCTGCGATAGGTCCAGAAATGGGATGATAGTTTCATCCTTACATCTGCTATATAACACGTTAGTGAATAAATACATAGATCCGCTGTGTAAAATGTATTTATTTTCTCATTAAAACCAAAGATGTTAATCAGTGATTGTATATCAAGAACAGGGACACATTTGGTTGCATTTCGTTTTGTGATTTCAACGGAACGAATAAAGTCTCCGCAACAGCAATCGATTGAAGCGCTAGTCTGTGCACGACGCGTTTCAAAAACCTCTTGATCGCCTCTTATGTAACTCTACTAAAAGAGTTACAACTCTACAACTAGAGATGCTTAATTTGTATTAGATACAACAACTCAAGCCACGAGAAAAGCCGCTATTTGACGCCATCACTGCTGCTGCTAGTATGCAAATTCGATTTCATACTTTGTTGCATTCCAGAATGTGTCAGAGCACAATTTCTAAAACGCAAGTAGCCGTTGCATTCTCAGCACTGCCACAAGGGGCACTGTCGCAACAGTTTGAAGAAAACCTTAAACGTTAACGTTATTGCTAGGTACCTGAATAATGCCCCCAGCAATAAACATCGGCCAAACATTTGCCCAATTTGCATAGAATATGTTTCTTGGCTACTGTTTAACAACAAAGCTAGTTATGCTCACATGCTCTTGATGTGTCTGTTTTCATGTTATATTCATCGCCTTTTCTTTCAAAGCTCAGATCTGTGAAAACACACTTTTTGGTGATGTAAGGGCAGGGCTGTACGTTCATTTTTTTATGCACATAGCACTGGTGCTACAGAGGTTGAACGTTTTGAAGCACAGATCAACACAATTGTAGCACAAGTATAAAACCTACGTTACATCTCATAAAACAACCACAAGTAGCTCAGTTTGTTGCTTAAATGGGCAGGTGACTGGCAAAAGGACTGATAATGTCTCATACAGGGCACGCAAAAGCCAACCCTTAACAAGAAGCAACAAACATTTTCTCTCTTTGCTTAAAATGGCAAACTGCAGGAACGTAACATTGTCCATTTTGTTTATACAGCCCAATATCGCTGACTACAGTCCAAACAACATCCATTTACAATTCAACCTCAAAATATCATTAAACTTAAGTTAAATTCAATTTAAAGATTTACATTTCTCATTTTCATTCATGGAGATAACATGGACAATGTAACATGGACAATGGACGCATAGTGGACGATTTCTGCCACCTGTTGGTTAGTCTCACTTAGCCAGACCTTCAGACTGACGGCAGACGGTCCGGACTCTTTCACAGCTTTCACTGGTCAAGGACCGCCCAAGAGGACGTTTGACTGACATGTAATGCACAGCTTGGTTTATTCCACGTCATGTTTAGGGGCGTGAAAATGTAAAGTTGATGTCTCTACAATAACAAACCGGTGTGCATCTATAAATTATTCATTCAGGAACGTTGTGCAAGTTTACTGCAACAATGGAGCCGCGAACTTCACATACTTTTGAAAATCCAGCGTTTAGTTGATCCTGGTAAGCGCTCATTGTCACCGTTGCAAAGATGACGGCGTTCTTCTTCCACGAGGGAGTTTGGACTCGTGGCATTTGTTATTAAGCGCACCGTTAATGAACGCAACACACACATCTCGCGGACATCCTGTAGAATTCAACCAATCAGATGACGACTTGAAGCGACTCCTGAAGTGTTTCCATAAAAGTGTGCCATATGCATCAGACGCTCAGCAAACGCTCCGTGGGTGTGACGTCTGAGGCTGAGACTACCTGCTGGTAAACAAGCACTTTTAAAATGATAACCAGTAGATGGGTGCAGAGGACCACTAAAATCACTCATTAGCCGTAACTGATGTGTGAATAAAAGTAAGCTTTAGTACTTTTATTGTTCTGAAGTATGATGGCAAGTACAGAAAGAGTCACAAAGTCTAATGCCATTGAATACCTTATTGTACTTTTTTTTTAATATTTTATAGTTGTTTCTCCTTTAACAGTAGAAGCTATTGAATGTATTCAGTGAATGTTTTTGTGCACTGAGCTATTTTGACATAGGCTTGTCAGACGTTTTGTCCAGTCCGTTGCAATGGTTATCACTGTCACTCAAAGCAATTTCAGGAGGGACTCTCGGAAGAATTTAGCGGACTCACTCCTGTAATTAAATGTGTCTGTCAGTAGCTGGTCGTCTACATAACAAACAAAAGTTTTCTTTAAATTATGAATGGATTATATATAGAAAGCGAGAAAAGAGCGCCCGTTTACAGTACGCCTGAACTCACGCAAAACTTTAAACTAGACACCGCACAATGAATCTCATTTACATCATACCTAAGCTTTGGTTTTATTATGAGCAGATTTTCCAGTGTGTAGGTCTCAGCCAGTTAATCCGCGCTAAACAAATACTCTTGTTTTTGAAGACAGCAACGACTAACCTCACACACGAACAAACGGCTGTGTTTTACACACATGGAAAACTGTAGCGCACGCATGCTACTGCAGCAAATGTATTCATCGCACAGAACGGTGAACAAAAACTAGCATGTTCCTATTAAAGACCCACTCTTTGAATAGGTCTTAAAATGCTTGAGGAAGTTTTCATACACCTGCTGTCCTAATGTCAAATCAATGACATCAATTCTTAATAAAGATCACCGCGCGTGCACACACGCACACATTTATGCACAGGAAATTTGATGTTTAGAGATCTGTTGGTGAAAGAGGGAGAAGGACTGCGTTAAAAGGGGATAGAGGGCGGCAGAATGAGACAGGCAGATGAGAGACAGAGAACTGGAGTGCTATTGTGTAGACTTCACCCAGGTGCGGGGCACATTGAGTCAGACAGGAGCCACAGCTGACTGCTCCATTTTCCAAGCAGCGCGGACACCACTGTCCTCTATCCACTTAAAAAAGGAGAGAGAGAAAGAGACATTTTCTCAGCTGGAGGACATGACCTTCAGTCTATCCCTTGCATCCAGCGCCTTTAGCTCGCAGTCAAAAAAAACCAACCCTCTTTAAACCACGGCTCTTCGCTCAATTACGTTGCAGGTAATTTGTGTGGTATTGGGAATTAAAGTTTAATTAGGGCGACTGGAGTAATTTGGGCCTGGGTTTAATATAATCACGGTGAACTGGCTGCTTGTGAAGTGCCCAAGTGAAGTGGCTGAGGTAGATGGGATCCAATGCCGCTTTTCATCAACAAAGAACAAAGAATCCCGTCTCCCCCAGCCCTCTGCTGGCTTGGCTGAGATCCACCGGCACATTTTCACTCACCCATCCCTGTCCACACTCCCCCACCACACACACACACACACACTCACAGCCCCCTAGCAAACAGCGGCGCAGACGCTTTGGACAGACAGGGACGGCAAGAGAAAAGGAAAACAAGAGAATGAAAAAGAGTGTGAAATAAATATGCCAAAGCCAGCACGTCCCTTTGTCTTAGACCTCATTCGCAAAGCCATGGACTCTCTGAGCATCAGAGAAAGCATTTCTGACAGAGCAATCGAATCTGTGGACACTTTTCAAAGCGCAAATCCTCTCCTCCACCACCCACCCCAGGCTCGGCAGGATAGAACGGCTTGTGCGTGCTGTCAAAGAGCATGTTGTTGCGTGGATGTGTGCATTTGCGTTCGGAAGGAAGTAAACACAGAGGCGTGTGGAGGCGGTCAGCATTAGGGTCTAAAAGAAGCCAAACAATAGATCCCAAACAGGATTCTACAAGACATTGTGAGCTTTGTCCCAGAGTCAATTTGATTCCACTAGATGAGAATGCCAAAAAGAAAAGAGGGGGGAAGGAAATCAATGACAAAACCGCCTGGCAATAACGATCTCCATTCCACCTTCAACCATCCATCCATCCATTCCTTCCTTGTCTTCTATCTCATTCCCGCTTTGCCTGCAGTCTACCCATTCACCCTGATCTGATTTCATCCATACTGTCAGTGGATTGCTGAATGAGAGGCTTTTAGTGTCAGCCCATCTGGATTTTCAGAGCTGGAAAATTCCCCCGCTCATTCCTCAGGTAACAGGATGGTGGTTGATAAGGCAAAGAGAGTTGGGATGACATACATGGAGCATCAAGGGCACCTTCCAAGAATCGCCCGAGGATCTGTCGCAAAATAAAAGACCCCCAGCGTGCACACCTCCGCTACCCTCAAACTTTGCCACTTATACTTTGTTTTTCACCCATTTTCTCCTTTAATTGTATTATAACGTTGTTTATTTTACATCCTCTACGTGGCAACCTTGAATTCCGGTCAGTTCCATCACTCATCCTGCATTTACAACAACCTAAGAGCCAGAGCCAAGTGAGAGTCCATGTCAGCTGTCATTGCTGGAGCAGCCTCTCTCCGAGGGGTGTGAGCCGAAATGACAATGTGCTATGCAAAATAAATCAAAGTGGCACAATCTTGTCGCCAAGATTCGGAGTAGTGCAGATTTGTTGCTCAGACTAGGGCTGGGCGATATGGCTGAAAACTGTATCACGATATAAGTGTTTCATAAGTGTTTCATATCGGTCGATATCGATAATTATTTATATGTTTTATGACCTATTTAAAATAAGGATCAGGAGCAAAATATTTTACATTTAAACATTTTTATTTTAAACTTAACCTTCCTCTGATTATAATCCCCTCAGTTATAAAGGCAGAAATGTCAACACAACCATGGAAAACACTCAAATAGTTAAAATATAAACACAAGTCTAAAATCACAATGAACATTTAACAATTATCTCTTAACATTAAGGTGCAGGGTCTCCGTTATTTCTTTGTAACGGTTACCGTTTAGATGCTTTGTCATAAAGCACTGATGCAGAGTAACATTATCTCTCCATGTAGTTTCAAAGGCTGAATCCGAAATCGCCCCCTATGCCCTTAAATAGGGCACTATTTGAGGGGACAGCCATTTGTAGTGGTGTCCGAAACCATAGTGGACGTTATTGAGTGCACTCATTCTATCCCACTTTGCACCGCAATAACGAGTGTACAACTGATGTACACACAATGCCTGTCCGAACTCGCTCACTTGTTTTCATTCACTCCTTCAAGTGAACTGTATTAGAGGACTAAAGTAGGGAATAGTGATTGAGGGTTTAGGGGGCGATTTCGGATTCAGCCAAATTCTTGTGCTCAAGAATAGCACAAACAAACGAGGCGTGCGCTGTCAGCGGAGGCGTGTGCTGACAAGTCTTGGTTGGGACGACGGTCAGGCTTATAAAATCCAAAAAACTGTCATACTGGCGAGCTAACTTGTTATCCTGTTTTATCAACAATTCCCTCGCTCACTGCGACACTCATTTTCCACTTATCACTCCACGCGGGTTCTGTTGTTTACTGAAGAATGAATCCAACACGAGACAACGATATGACGCAACAAAACTTGATACAGTTACCTGATTGGCTGTTAGCCTGTCAACTCCCTACGTTGCTTGGTTACCACAGAGTGAGTGCCTTTAGATGCAACCAAACTTGCTTCGCACCCTCTGGTTTCTTCCGACGAAGAAAAAAAATTATTGAATGTTTTATCGAACACATTTTTTATTGATTTCGATTATGTGTCTATCGCGATACATATCGTTACCGTTTTATCGCCCAGCCCTAGCTCAGACAGAGTACCATGACTATTATGTGTCCTTACACTAAAACCGCCCCGTCTGATGATTATGGCAGGGAGGTAAACAGGGTGCTGGTGGCAAAAGTGTACCCCATGGAAAATGTGATGGAGTAACGCATAAAAAGGGCAGAGGTGTGTGGAGAAAAATCTAGTGAGTTGCCAACCTAAACCCCATATTTGGGGACCATATACAAATTCTGCATTTGGGGACATCATTGGCATGGCCACTGTGAGGCATGTTTCTGGATCATCATATTTGTTGATCCTAGATCAACATTTCTTTTCGGAAATTTAGTCCTAAGCTTATCCCAACCCCTAAACCTAACCCTACCCATGACTTATCCCTAAAACTAGAGTGAAATGACAGGTGAATCCACCTGTTTCCGAGGGGGCACTACTGTAAAAAAGAACGTGGGGAAAACTTCCGGTGAGGCGGCGGAAGTAGTATACCAATGGTATTTTGTGTGCTAGTTAGTGAAGAGGCTAAGTGTTATTCGGATCATTGGCAAGGTTTTTTATCAGATGGTGCCATAGTTAATTAATAATATCACAATACAATAAACAATACAATTTTCATGCCCTGAATTGACCTTACTTTACTGACCTTCCACAAAAGCTGCTGCATGACTACTACAGCGTCCTGGCCCTAATTCATGAACAACCCGCTGTCTGTACTTCCCCTGTCACTGATGCTAGCACCAATGCCTTGTGATGGGATACGTGTAGGCTCGGGCTCGGCTCAATGTCCGCTTTTAGATAGTTTCCGACAGATACGGATGCGCCTCTGAGCTTTTCAGAGGCTACTGAATCTAGAAAATAGCTAAAAATGCTACCATACGTGATACGAGGCCTCTTCCTCTCAACCAACTACATTACCGCGGAAGATAAAGGTACTGTTGTTTCACCCTTTTGAAAGTTCGTTGAGGTTGTGTTCCCACATCATTAGTAAATTTGGATAGCTTGAATGAGTGTCAACTAGTTGAATGTCAATAAGCTATGGTTTCCATCCACCTATTTTATTGCATCAAAAAATGCTGAATGGAAACGCCAAGATGCGCATGAATTCTATAAATGCGCATAAAAAACGATGGAAAACTACGATGGAAATGCATAAAGTTTACTTCGAACCGCAAGACGCTCCCACTTTTGACGCAAGGCTTCATGGGGCGTAGGAAACTTGTGGATAGCACTGATGTAGAAGCACCTAACCCTGGTTGTAAGCCTAAACTAAACAAACTTGTTCCTCAAATCTGATTGGTCGATCGGAATGTTATTCCCGGATTAGTCTCAGCCTCAGACGTCACATTGGCTGAACGTCTGATGCATATGGCACACTCAACTGGAAACACATCAGGAGTTTTGAAGTCGTCATCTGATTTGTTGAATTCTACAGGATGTCCGGGAGACGATTGTGTTGCGTTTTTTAACGGTTCACCTGGAAACAAATGCCGTGACTCCAAACTACCTCGTGGAAGAAGAACTCCGTCGTGTTTACAACTGTGACAATGAGCGCTTACCAGGATAAACTAAATGCTGGATTTTCAAAAGTTTGCGGCTCCATTGTTGCAGTAAACTTGCACAACATCCTTGAATGAATAATTTATAGATGCACACTGGTCTGTTATTGCAGATACATCAACTTTATATTTTCACGCCCCTAAACATGACGCGGAACAAAACAAACTGTAACCGGTTGCGTTACATGTCAGTCAAACGTTCTCTTGGATGGTCCTCAACCAATGAAAGCTGCGAAAGAGTCCAGACTTTCTGCCGTCAGTCTGAAGGTCTGGCTACGTGAGACTATTCCAGGATTAGCAAAGATGTTGATCCTTGTCGCACTTGGCGAAATGACATTCATCTCATAGGTCCAGAGAAAGTTCTATACCAAAACGGCATTTTTCGTCATACAATTTGCAGAGGTAGTGAGCTGTCTATGGTCATCATGCACAATATTTCAGCATCAAAAATTGCAGGTAGTGAGCTGAGCTAAGTAGCAGCCTTCTAGACATCATTTTTGGGAATCCCAGAAACACTGAGCCCCAATATGTGTCTAGGTAGGCAGCTGACTTGGTTTTGAACCATGGTCTTTGTCTGTCACCTGAATGCAACAACACACAGCGTCGTCTCAAGGTCACTGCCAGCATGTCCTCTGCTTCAGGGTAGAAAGGTTAATCTGTAGCTAAGGTGGAGCCAAAATTGGACCGAGCAGGGGTTTGTGGTGCAGAGATATGAAAGAGAAAAGAAAAGACACGTGAAAGAGAGAGAGAGATATCGGTAGCGTGAGTGACACTGCGACCGCTTCGCATCATCAATTAGCCGAGCTGAAGAGGCACAGAGCAGGAACAAGCATGAAGTGGCGTGCCTCACAGGGAGAAATAAATGACTGTGCCCTTATTGAGCGCAGCAAGGCATATAGCATTTCAGGCCAGTAATGCCATTGTGCCTTTGTACCAGCATTATTGATGAAGTCTGTCTCAAAGAAAACAATCCCTCGGCACGCCAGCATTTGAGACTTCTCATTCCGTCTGAAAGATCAATGTAAGCGATCTTCGGGACGGAAAATGCACTGGGAGAAGGAAACGTCAGCGAGCGTGAGTGCGGGCCGGGGTGTTAAGAGCGTGGCCACAGCGGAGCGCTGCAGCAGAGAGAGGCTGAGATCAAAGCCAAGCGCTGCTTCACTGGAGCGCAGCACAGGGAGACTAGAGCGCAGCGGTCTCACCTTCCGCGAAGCCTCCCTCTCTCTACATCTGCTGCATCTCACCTCTCTGCTCTGCTAATGCCCTCTCCTGCATGCGCAGACCTGCCCAAGAATATCAATCAGCCCCGCACCCCCATTTATAGCAGCTCTATCTTTTAAATGTAGAGTCGCAATTCCCTAGATACCATGTGCTTGGTTATAAGCTGCATCTGTCGTTCTCTTCATCTGAGAATTTGTGCGCCATCAGCAGTCGGCATTTATGTTCCTTTGCTCTGCCACAAAGCAGCTTAAAGCCTATCGTGCTGGTGCAAACATGCACTTCAATCTTATTTAGGTTTTATGTGGGCATTAGGGCTCTCGCAGAGGAGCTTTAGACCTGATTTACCTGTGCACACAAACACACACACACCACACGTCTTTCGCTTAGTATCACACACTCTAATGCACGGACTCAAAAATCGATCACATGCCTTGCCCAGCACCCAGCTCTCATTTCAGACCCCTGAGGCGTGATGCCTTGGGCACCGCTGGCACAGATGAAATTGGCACCAGGCACCTCACTGCAGGGAGGGCAGGTTTGCTTTTTCACTCCTCTTAGCGTCGCCATGCCAACAGCGGCAGGTTTCAGCGTTTAAAGGGCACTCTCTGCAGCCTCTTAATAGAAGAAGCAGCAAAGAGCATTCTGGGGGAAAAAAAGTGTAGAGCGCAATTCTAAGCTAATTGGGGGATTTGTGTCTTCTGCGCAAGTCATTCGAAAGCATCGCCTGCTCCTGCTGCCAGACGCAGTCATTATCACATTGTTGATATTATGACTCATGATTTTTGAATGATGAGGCTGTCAGTAAAAAAGGCACTTCAATTATGTGGGATGACGCCACATCTGAGAAGGTCTAACGTAATCTTTTTATCACGTAAGATTTATAAGCGGTCATATCTTTTTTTTCAACATCTACTGACTACGGATGCACCGAATCCAGGATTCAGCTTCGGATTCGGACGACTATTGGGCTTTTTGATGGGGTTAGTTTTTTTCCCCACCGAACCGAACACTAGGCTTGCGCTACGCTGGTCGACGTAATGACGCCACCGTTGATTACGGGAAGGTGTTTACTAGGTGGACCGTTCGAATGCAGTCGGCTGCGAGAAAGTGAAAATGAACTCGTGAGCAGAAAATGTGTTGTTTGGCAGTACTTTCAGTCAAAAGAAGGCGATTCAACTCGAGCTACATGTTCAATTTGCAATGCCGATATGTCTCGTGGTGGCAAGGACCCTAAACAATAGCCGCTGATAAAACATTTGCGTATGAATCATCTGAAAGAATACGAGTTGTGCATGAGGGAATCTACAGACAGCTGCCAAAATGCAGCAACTTCAGATATGGCAAAGGAAGGACAGTCATCCTAGAATAATGTTGCCTGTTCTTTTTTCTTTTTTACAGTAAATGAAAAATGCACTGCTGTGGACGTTGTTTACTTCATTAATGTGTTTACTGTGATAATGGACTGAGGATGGGAGTAGGATTCGGCATTCGGTCTCGGATTTGGCAGAATCTTAACCAGTGGATTCGGTATTTGGCCGAACCCCAAAAATCTGGATTCGGCGCATCCCTACTACTGACACAAATAGAGTATAGAGAAAATACTCTATAGACTAAATGCTATGCAGCCCCATTCGCAAAAAAACTTGTCTGCACTATGTTTTCTGACACCCTTCTATCAGAACCAGCATTAACTTCTTGAGCAATTTGAGCTCCAGTAGCTCGTCTGTTTGATCGGACCACACGGGCCAGCCTTCGCTCCCCACGTGCATCAATGAGCCATGACCCTGTCGCCGGGTCACCACTGTTCCTTCCTTGGAGCACCTTTGATAGAGACTGACCACTGCAGACCGGGAAAGGCCCACAAGAGCTGCAGTTTTGAAGATGCTCTGACCCAGTCGTCTAGCCATCACAATTTGGCCCATGTCAAACTCGCTCAAATCCTTACGCTTGCCCATTTTTCCTGCTTCTAACACATCAACTTTGAGGACAAAATGATCAATGTTGGAAGCAGTTGTGCTGCTTTATATTTTTTTGGAACCTGTGATACTTTTTTCAGGATTCATTGATGAATAAAAGGTTAAAAAGAACAGCATTTATTCACAATATAAATCTTTTCTAACAATATAAATCTTTACTATAACTTTTGATCAATTTAACACTTAACACATCTTTGCTGAATAAAAGTATAAAAAAAATTCAAAAAAAGAAAGAAACAAAAATACCAACCTTCTTTTGAGCAGTAGTGTATATTGTTACAAAAAATATATATATTTTAAATAAATGCTGTTCTTTTTCTTTCTTTTTTTTACTTTTTATTCATCAAAAAATATTATAGACTATAAAAAATTAATTAAGCAGCACAACTGTTTTCAACATTGATAAATCATCATATTAGAATGATTTCTGAAGGATCATGTGACACTGAAGACTGGAGTAATGATGCTGAAAATACAGCTTTGATCACAGGAATAAATTACATTTTTACATATATTCAAATAGAAAACCATTATTTTAATTTGTAATATTAATCTGTATTTTTAATTAAATAAATCCAGGCTTGATGAGCATAAGAGGCTTCTTTCAAAAACATTAAAAATAGAAATGTTTCCAAACTTTTGGGCTATCAGATAAAGATTCATACTGCCAAAATGATGACATTATTGTGTGATTTTAATTGTCGGATGCAGTTGAGAAGGTTAAGACCTCTGAGGTGGGTCAGGCCAAAAGTCACAATTTTAAAGACTTTCGGTGCGTTTAAAATCAGCTGTTTTTATCCAGCTGTTAATATTATGAACTTTTTTCAAAACAAAAAAAGTAATGGAACACCAAAGTGTACCATATGGTGGAGATGGAAATGCTTACAGCAAATTATGGAACATTTGAACTAAATTGGAAAATACATTTGTAATTAAGAACTATAATAATGTCGTCTTATGATAGATATGCTTAGTTACCCCATGTTTTGGAGGTAAATTGGTGAGCAAACCAACAACACTTGAAATACTGTGAAGAAGAACAGAATGTTCTGGACATTACAGGTGTCCATTGCGGACAATGCCTTTAACCCTTTATTTGCTGGAGACTGCTGTTTCTCTGTATGGCTCTATTCTTTCAAAGGTCAGTAAAAAGCAGCAGAGATGTCAATCAAAATGACATCTCAGAGAGACAGGCCTCACGCCTGGCCAAGACAGACAGTCCAGTTGAAAGCCTCGATGTGATTAGCATCTTTCAGTCCAGTGTGAACCATTCAAAGCAATATGAGCCATCTCTGGAAAACCAACACTCTTATACAAGACATTTGTAACCCTAAAATGATCATGATGCAGTTTAGATCCAGGTTGTGAATTACGTTTTTACTAAACAAACGCATCTGACTTGCATATCTGTGTGCGGTTCTTGCAGGAAACTGATTACATTTGGTCCTCAAATTCAGTTCATGTCCTTAACGGACTGCACTGAAATTGAATCGACCCCCTACCCTGACCTTCACTCCCACCTCCTTTCCTTCTTCCTTGGCATCTTCTTTCCTGACTCAATGTTTGCTTTGGTTGAAAGCTCCTTATGTGCAGATTGTCTTTCTTGCGCCTTGTGCCCTTCAATATCATAACTAAGCTGTTTTATGAAGGATTCACAAAATGCCAGAGAGCTAGTTTATTGGTTTATTATTTCTCAAATCCATCCGTGTGAGAGTATTCCTTCACCTTTTCCTAAAACAGGGATTAATATAGCTCTTGACTTTGCTCCAAACAATACTGCCCTTCATAGGCAGCCTCCTAATCCTGTAGTTTGGGCAATGTTGCCTTAGCCAGCAGCCATGTCACCCTGCAGCCCAAGACTGGTTTCCCACTGAAGCTAAGCAGGGCTGAGCCTGGTCAGTACCTGGATGGGAGACCAACTGGAAAAACTAGGATGCTACTGGTTGAGGTGTTAGTGAGGCCAGCAGGGGGCGCTCACCCTGGGGTCTGGGTCCTAATGCCCCAGTATAGTGATGGGGACACTATACTCTAACAAGCACCGTCCTTCAGATGAGACGTTAAGTCCTGACTCTCTGTGGTCATTTAAAATACTAGGATGTCCTTCGATAAAGAGTAGGGGTGTAACCCCGGCATCCTAGACAAATTTTCCCACTGGCCCCAGTCCATCATGGCCTCCTAATCATCCCCATATATATATGATTGGCTTCATCAAGTCTCCTCTCCACCAATCAGCTTATGTGTGGTGGGCGTTCTGGCGCAAAATGGCTGCCGTCGCATCATCCAGGTGGTGCTGCACATTGGTGGTGGATGAGGAGATTCCCCCCTTCTATGTAAAAGCGCTTTGAGTGCCTATAAAAGCGCTATATAAATGCAACAAATTATTATTATTACATTTCATGTAAAATGCATTAAAACTCAGACTGTAATGGTGTGTTCACACCGGACGCGAATGACGCGATTCGCGCGAGTGATTTACATGTTAAGTCAATGCAAAGACGCGAATAGACATTCTGCGGTGCGATTTGCGCAATTTGCGTGAATCGCGCGTTCAAAACGCTAAATTTGCGTCAATTGAGCGTTGAATGGCGCGAATTGAGCGTTTTGAACGCGCGATTCACGCAAATTGCGCAAATCACTCAAGTTGAAAAATCTGACCTTTGGCGGCTATTCGGATCCATGAGACCAAAGATCACCCGTTACATCTACACAAGACGAATTATAACTCGAGACACCACAGAGACATCTGTTAAAAATTTTCATTGAAAATTTTCAAATAGGCACTCTTTTTATAAATAAACCACAGATTTGAGCTTTAAACAACTACATTATCGCCTGAAAAAGTCTTAAAACTAAGTTGTCACACATTAACAGTAGATTTTAACAATAAAAGATGTGTAAACACAGCCCATGTCAGCCATTTCTCAACGAGACGAGCCGGCTGGCAGAAGCCCATCCCATGACGCGAATTCGCGTCTTTTGTGCAGTGAATGTCACGCGCGAATGAAGCGAGTAAACTCAAAATGTTCAAGCGTCCAACTTCGCGCGAATAGCGTGATTTATTCGCGTCTGGTGTGAACGCCACATAAGAGTTTCCACATTCCCTATACAATCAATAGCAAATGCATAATTGGTCAGGTGACCGCCCAATGCTCGATCTGAGAGTGAGAGTGAAACAGGCCTCAAGAGAAAGAAAGTGTATTGACTGCATTTGAGGTAAACACACATGAAGCTAGAACAGAGAGTATACTCTGTTTATACATGCAGTCACTCTGCTGTTAATGAATGATTTTGTAGTGAAAGTCTCACTGGGAATTCTGTCTTAAAGTACGTAGAAGCTCATTGAGCTCACAGCTGGCTTAAACATACCCCTCTCCCCAGACTCTCTTTCTGCTTCAACAAGCTTCAGAAATACAACACGGAGGAGAATGACGACAAACGACGCCTACAATTCAAGTAACAGGAATAGAAGTTTTACCTACGTGTCTTTTAAAAGTTGTCAACAATTCACACATACTTTGTAGCACTAAGTTTGAGACACATAGCCGTAGATTTTGACTCATTTTGGAAATGGGCCAGTCCATGCTGGTACACTCTACAGTAAGGGTATCTTTGTCATTATTTGGTACCCCAGGAGACGAATTCTGCCCTCTCAGCAGACCTAGAAAACTTACTGTACCTTTTAGACCACATTCTCAAAAGATCTCTAGCTGTGTCAGCAACATAGCCACACACAAGTCTTTAATCAGCTGCACACGGTGGATCTGTCATGCAATATGTTCAAGCAGAATGATCTGAATGCCAACGATTCTACAAAAATCGGAACAAATTTAATGTGGGATAACATGTTAATGCTGCAATAATATGTGAAAGGGAAATATCCATTCCCTTCACTTGCTCACTCTGGCCAGCTTGTACATTTCACCCCATACTGTATGCATTTTTAAAGGCTTAAAGCATAGATCCCCGAGTGGTCTTATTTGGGTCACTGTGTAAACAAGCAGCGCAGAAAACAAGCAAAATTGAAGAGGTGGTGGATGGTGGGGCCTCTTGGGAAGGTGCTAAGAGGGGAGCACGTTGCTCTTGGGCCTGATGGCTTCAGACAGTGCACTAGTGAGATGAATAATGTGTGTGTCTGATGGGACTGGGCGGCCATCCCTCGACAGGCCTACAGCACTGGAGTGGAGAAATAGAACAGCCTCCATCTATGCCTACAAAACACACACTTGCTACTTTAAACTCACTGCTGAGAACAGAATATTACCAGAATATCACATTGCCAACTTTATCAAATTACTAAGCAACATATCCGCAAATAGCACACATCGAAAAAATAGAATCCTCTAATTGCACATGCACAATATCCTTTATTTTAATAAAACACATCATGAGCCATTAATAAAACGCTTGGTTTGTTTGTATGCATGGTCCCCGATAATACATTTTAAAACCATCTGAGAGAATTGAACAAAATAATAATAGTTGCACATATTATCACTGAAGATGAAACCACCAAAATGTGGAATAGATAGGCTCAGATTCCTAGATTCAATATAATACAATAATGATTGATTGCAGCTGCAGTAAGGGAGAGTAAAATGTTATAGTGCTCATTGAGAGTTATGTGATTTAATTTTATGAATGATGTATATATTCTAATGTGATTTGTTTTAGGACAAATACAGCAATGAATTCAATTTAACTGAACGAGAGAATGATCACTGATAAGAAAACGAAGCCACTAAGCACAGCCTCTCTCTTTCTATTTTTTCTCTGTCTTTCCAAAGAGCCCCCTAGCCGAAGTCATGCAGTCCTTCAGAGAGCGGAGTGGTTTCCATGGCAACCAGCACTGCTACCAGCAGGAACCCCAAGAATTATCGCGCCTTGAGAGTTATAGACATCATCACAGCCAGTCCAGACAGGGCTATGAGCCACACTCACTAGCTGCTGCAGGGATGTCAACAGCGGGAGCAGGTTCTAAGGACTGTTATGGACAGCAGACCTATCCCGTCTACACCAGCGCTACTCAGACTAAAAAACCTTATAGAGGAGCCAAGACTCCAAACCAGCACCTGCAGGCTGGCTACAGCAATCACATGGGCCCTGGATACACAGCCCAGTATATTAGTGAAGGTCACTTGCAGCAAAAATGGGATGAGTCAGCTCAAATGACCCAATTTGAACAGGACATGGTTGGACGGCTAGAGTCTGGGGTCAGTGGGTCATCCCAGTACCTAGAGCAGAACATGCTAGCTATCTCTCAAAGTCAGTGCCATCTCCCCTCCCAGTCCTCTGCCTCAACCTATACAAGTTCCCATCAACAGGGCCTCCCACCCAATCCGACACCATCTCCTTTAATGTATCCACAGGGCCACCTCCATTTCCCTCAGCACTCGCAGCCCCCTTCTTCATCTTCGTCATCTTACATGGAGAAATGTAATACAATGCCACATGGTTACAAAGGCTATGGTATACCAACTAATGCACAGTATGGAAGACAACTCAGCAATCACAGCAGTCTAAAGCAGAGTGGATACAGGCCTCAGAATAATTATGGTTATCAACAAACTCCCTCAAGGTCTGGATTTGAACAAGGCTCCCTGCAAGGAATGTCTGGTACACAGGAGAACCTTCAGAAATTCCAGCACTACAATCAGCCCCAGCAAAACTACTGCATAACAGATATTTCTGTAAGGTCACCAGAACAATACTACCAGACCTGCAGTCCAAGTTCCAGTCATTCCCCTGCAAGGTCTGTGGGAAGATCTCCCTCATATAACTCTACACCATCCCCCCTAATGCCAAATCCTGACTCATTCCAATATGGCCAACCTCCCATCAACCCTGCAGCTTCCTCGTCCACAAGTTTGCAAGACCAAAATATGCTGATGCCCCCTAATACCCATTCATCACCCAGTGTGAACCACCAGTCCCAGAGCTACTCTGGCTCCATGAAAGAACGATTCTCGGAAAAGCTCCTGTCCAATCCCAGTTTGTGGAGCCTCAATGCCCTGACATCTCAGGTTGAAAACATCTCCAACAATGTTCAGCAGCTGCTGCTGTCAGAGGCTCTTATGGCTAACAAAAAGGCCGGCAAGCGAAACCCTCCAAAAAAGGGAGAGGACTATAGAGGTCAGTTAAAAGGTATAGAAGAGTCATCTTGTTCTGATAACCAACATGGTCCTCCTCCATCTGATGCTTATAGCACCCCGAGGTCCATGACAGCAGAACTACAGGAGGGAGGATACTCTAGCAGCACTGAGGACCAGATGGACAGGAGCTATTACTATTTTGGTCAGGAAAAAGGTCAAGCACACACCCAGACACACTCACGTCTCAGTCTTGACACAGCATCCACTTGTTCCTTAAACTCAGCTGACGATATATCTGTTAGGTCAGGTGACTCAGTTCGAAGTCTCCAGAGTGTAGCCTCTGAAGATAATCTCAACTGTGACCCCAGAGTACAGAGAGTATTGACTGGAGAGGAGCCCAACAGCTCTCTCCGTTGCATTAGAGATGAGAGGTCTCCCATCAGTGTGATGGCTCCAAGTCCTATGAAACAAGAGAGTAATTCACCACCAGACATAAAGTGTTCAGAGAGTACTCTAAAGGAGAACTTTGAGGAGTCAGCATGGACTGAGAGGATGACTGATGAAGAAGAAATTGGACAAAGAAACCTGTCTGCAGACCGTGAGTGCAAAGGAGAGGTCACTGAAAAGCAAGAGAAGTGGTTGGAGGATGAGAAAAGTCCTTCACTTTTTCATAAACTAAATAAAGCAGTCTTGGAGGAAGGTTACTCGTATGAAACAGAAGAAAATATTTATCAAGGTCTGCAAAACAAATACAATTTAGATAAAGGAAACTCAGAAGAAGAAATTGACTGTTTTTCTGAACTTAATCACAAATGTAATGAAGAAATAAAGTCAGAACATTTCAAATCAGAGCCACAGACCAATGTTGAAATGCTAGTGAAAACATCACCCGGTAATTCAGCCACTGATCTGTATTTGCCAGAGAATGAAGAAAATTCAAAGAGTGAGAATTCAGTAGATAGCGCCACATGCACTGAGGGACCAGTGGACACCCTTGAGGAACAGCTGTCTGTCCTCTCCCATAACTCCACTGAGGTGAGAGATGAAAAGGAGAATCTGACAACCTCAGAGGAGGTCATTAATAATAGAGCAAGTACATTTGAGGAGATGGGAAACATGCCGCAAGTCAACACAGAACCAGTAGAAAGCTTTGCCCAGGACGCACCACACAGAGGCTGCGAAAGGAGGTCAGCTTTATGTGACATTGCAACTCAGCCTCACACTGCCAAGAGTGGCTTCTCAGCTCTCAATGAGAAAACAACACCACTGGCTCAGGCTAGGGATCATCACATCGATCGTAGTGATGCAAAGGTACTGGAGCCTGACTCTCCTCAGTTGCCAGGCAAGTCATTACTGCACTCTGCACCATCTTGGGCTGACACCCCACCCTCTCCCAAGAAAGGGGATGAGGATATGGAACCGGGGATAAGCTGTCCCAGTGCAGTGACTCCCTCAGCAAAATCAGAGCCTTTGGCCCCATCTGCACATACGAGAATGTTCGGTAAGAAACATGCACGGGGCAGGAGGAGAATAATGCATTCAAGTGTAGGAATCAGAAGGCAGCTAAGTGTAGAAGGAGACAGTGCTCCACCTTCTGCCCAAAATCCCAGTATTCCCTCCAGCAAAAGCGCCCTTATTCCTGATCAGATGGAAACAGCTCACCAGAATATTAGCAGTCAAACACAGAAACTAGTGACAGAGAGTTTACCATCGCGAATGTGCACTCGCTCCTATGGTTCACAAAATAGCCCAAAGGTCTGCCCTCAAGAGAGAAGGAAACCAGGTTCAAAACCTGGCCCAAAACCAGGTTCAAAACTAGGTGCGAAGCCAGATCCAAAACCAGGTCCAAAAGCTGGTCCAAAATCAAATATAAAACCTGGTCCAAAGCCTTGTCCAAAATCAATTTCAAAACCTGGTCCAAAATCCGGTCCTAAACATGAAGTTATACCTAGTGTAAAACCTGGTACCAAACAAAGTTTAAAATGCACAGGGTCCACAGAAAATGCAAAGCCTGGTCCAAAACCTGGTGTAAAGCCAGGTCCTAAATCTGGTCCAAAATCTGGTTCTAAACAAGGCTCAAAGCCTGGGGCTTTACCAAGAGACACGCTTGTTCCAAAGCCAACTCAAACCACCACAGAGTCAAAGCCAATTGAGGGGTCAGTACCTAAAGCTCCAGGTCGACCAAGAGGCATCCCCTCTAAGACAAAATCAATAAAACAAAATGAAAATATTCAGATTACAAAAGATCATACCAAGGAAACACATGAACTTATTTTGCAAGATGTGAGCACAGCATTGACTATGGACACACTTGTTGGTGTGGTGGATACCACTAAGGATGAAACTGTGTGTTCCACTTTGGAGTCGAATCTAGAAAGCAGTTGCGTAAAGTCTTTAACAAGAAAGTCCATGGTGCTTAGATCACGAAAACAAACAAAAGAAAAGATGACTGAAGATAAAGAGCAAGAGAGTGACCAAAAAACAGAGACACCTTCAGAAATGCTCATACACTCACAAATACAGAATGTTACTGTGGATCAGTCATGTAAGACCGCATCTTCAAATCTTGAATTGCCTAAGCAGAAGGATGTCTCTACAGATTTACTTCAACAACCGAATGAAGAGATAGTTTCCATCAAAAGGAAATCCAGTTTACCATCATCAGACACCAACAAGAGGAAGAAAGGTATGCAAGAGTGTCAGGTAAAGACACAGGAGCCTCCATTAGATACAGTCACAGGAGTCTGTATTGCAAAGGGAAAGCGAAAGAGAGGACAGCATTTGCAAGCAGAATCTGTAAGCACCACTGCAACCACTGATAACCCTCCCACTGATGACATAAGTGACATGCCTTCTGTACCTCCTCAGTGTCCCACTAAAACCAAATATTTGCCTCCTCGGAAAGGCAGGGGACTTAAATACGAGGCAATGGTTCAGAAAATCACATCCCCAGGGTCCAAAAAGCAACCTTTAAATATTCAACCGGATATTGTACCAGACGAATCAACATCAAAACCAGTGGCACAGGTATCAGAGCCGAAGGAGACAATGAACGCCCCTGAGGTGACTCACGTGGAGGGCGAAAGCACAATAAGTACACAAGAGACCCAAAACACAGGAATTCAAACTCCAAGGAAGAAGAGGAGAACGTGGGCCTCCGTAGAGAGCAGTGATGCACCAGATGTAGCTCTGGAGGCCGGGAGCTTAGTTATCAACACGCCAAGACTCGCCAAACAGAGAGCCATTAAAAACAACCACGAGATGCATCTGAAGCAACGAAAGAGGAGAAGAAAAGGCACTGAACCACAAGAAAGCACCCCCATTGTAGAGCAACAGGAGCCTAACCAGACTGATATATTACCCCCACCTCCACCCTCCTTCTCTTTACCAGAAATAGGTGAACAGACACAGCATGAGGAGCCACAGACAGAATTATGCTTACCACTAATAAAATCCAAACGAGGCAGGCGGCCGTCACTCAAAAGGAAACAGGAGGAGGAACTCTCAAGTCAAACAGAAGATGACAAAGTAAAGGAGAAAAAAAAGTCTGGACCGAAAAAAAAGGTTCTGAATGTCCTCAAAGTTGTAGTGAAGAGACCCAAGATCAAGACAAAATGCAGCAATGATCTCCCCCCAACAGTGAAGGGGACATTATCAGACTTGCATCCAGCACTAGGAGATGGCAAATGTTCTTTCAGACCATATGTACACATTGACAGCTCTTTGGAGCTAGCGTCTCTTTGTACCATCATCAACAGGCCTGAGGAAGAGCAGATGCTCAGCCAGGCAAGAAAAAAGAGTGCAGCTAAAATGAAAAATCTAGTCACAGTTACCGAGGCAGTATCAACCTCCTCAGTAATGCTCCAGGGGCCCTTAGTTAACAAAAGCCTAATTGAAAGGTGTCTAACGTGCTGCCTATGTGGAAAGCCAGCAAATTACAGAGAGCTTGGAGACTTGTGCGGCCCCTATTATCCTGAGGATGGCATACCACGAAAAATGCTGTCTTCAACACACAGGAATGATTTCAGGCAAAACAGCAACTGTGCAAATGAGACAGAGGTCAGCTACATCGCAGAGCAAATCAACTCGCAGAGTGCATGTGCGAAGGACTCCAATCAAGATAGAGCAAATGAAGGACACAGTGGTCATCCCAGGAGGGGGAAAAGGGCAATTAGGGAATCGTTAAGAACCCGCCCCACCTTGCGGATGAGATTCAAAAGACTACTGCTGTTGCAGAACAAACTTAGTGGAGCTTCTCCCCCTGCTGGCGAGGAGGGCAGTGGAAATGCTCTGCAGAGATTGCAGATGGAGGCTGAGGCGAAAGAGCACTGGGCTCATGAAGCTTGTGCCGTCTGGACCACAGGCATAATTCTGGTAGCAGGCAAACTCTTTGGGCTGAAGGAGGCTGTTCAGAAAGCTGCAACTGCAGTAAGTGTTTCATTTATATTAAACACTCGACATTAATAACTTCATGTACTGTTAAGAAGTGAGACAAGAGCACATCTCAGAACATGTTTGGAATAGCATATTCAGAAACAGCTATATACACCATATTGTATCCCACCATGACTCACCTGGAAACAAAAATCAACTGTAACATTCGTGACTTCTTTCTAGACACTGATACATGTATTTAGTGAGCCAATGTCGCGGCTGAATATCGTAGCAAGCCTAAATTATACTAATAATATACTTTGAGTCTAGTAGGTATAGTATTAGTGATACTATTTTATCTGCAACTTGTGGTGGCTCAGAGGGCTGTAAAGGAAAGAGTCGATATTTTAGAGCGAAGCTCCTCAGGCTTTCTGTTTCATCCCAGAAATGCTCCAGGTGCCAAGGTGAAGGAGCTTCCATCTGCTGCAGCTGGAAGAGCTGCATTCAGCGGTACCATTATGTCTGCGCCAAAGAGATGGGTAAGAGTTCTGACATTTTGAAATGTGCTGTTTGTTTGTCTAAAATATGTACTGTCCATCCAATGATTCCACCCTCCACTCCACATTAAGCTCTGTCTAGAAACCGAACAGGGTTCGCAAGCATATATAATTACTAGTCCTATTAGTCTCACAAACCATACTTTAAACTATCAACTTAAGACATGATAGGAAGTTTCTGACCAACAGGTAAAAACAACCAATTATAGTTTAGTTTAAGTTTAGCTGTGACAATAGTGCTTACAGAATAATTGTTCTATGAAGTACTTCACTTAATTAACGGCAAACATTATGATATCTAGTTTACCTACTACAATTCTTGTGTCTATTTATTCATTGGAAGCACTCATTATAGCTTCCTGGGAACTGGCTTGACTGATAATACCCTGTGTACTCTAACTCCCAGAAGTTGCATAGAATTGGATCTGGCAGTTATCGTCAGCTCTGGACAATATGCACCAGATGGTCCGTGAATGCTCTATGGCATGTCATCCAAGGCTGGGAGTAGATTCCCTCCATCATGCATTGCTCTCTGCCAACAGAAATTGTCATTATAGAAAGTGGTGGTTACACCACTGGAGATGGGTGAATTCAGAAACAAAAGGGCAAGCTGACCTTGCTTTGCATTTCCAATGGCATCTAATTTATACCTCCCGATTCTTCCCTTTCTTTTCTCTCTATCTTTTTCCAGGCTGCACGTTTCAAGAAGAGACCTTCTCTATTAGGTGTTCGAAACACAAGGTAAGCACGTGAATTGGTTTTGCACACGGCAAAGGACATCTCTGATCTAAAAGACACCCCCATTGTACCATGAACTTCAGTGTCCTTGTACAACCTCCATAACAACAGCAAGGAGTGAAACTAGACAGCAGAGCACACAGTTCGTCATCAGCACCATCTCTCAGGGCAACAGATGAGCCCTGAGCATATCTCACCCTTATCTGTCTGCTATTGACTGTGCAGCTCTCTACTGACAGCAGAAGTTAGTGAAGGGATGTTAATTAGACATTCTAGGCTCTCTCAGTCTCCTTGTTCCCCTTTAGAAGCCACAAACTTTAAAGAGAAGAAAAAAAGAAGACATTTAGAAGTGCTGCTTGGTGATTATTACTGGATAGGGAACATACACGTCTTTCACTCAAGGTCTTGGCTCATGCATGAAGCAGAAAGCTATCCAAAACCTTTTTTTTTTTCAATGCTCAAATCAAATATCATACTGAATTAGCAAATACCTTAACCTACAAATCAAATTTCTGCATTATTTACTCACCCTCCATGACACCCAACATTTTTGAAGAATCTTCACACATATCTTTTCCAAACAGCGACAGCTTATTATGACCACAGCTGTCGATCAGGCCTGGTCCTCTCATGTCTTTCACTTTCGTCACTCCTCCTTTTATCCTTCCGGATCTCCTCCGTGAGACTCGAGAATGATGTGGAGCGCAGGAGATGCTCATTAACACGTGCCACCGGCCTCGCTCTGTTCCCACAGCTCTCGGCCCCGCCCTGCAAAGAGTTGCTTGAAGATACTTCAAAATGTTTTCTTTTATGTTCTACTGAACAAGTTAATGGGCTTAGAACAACATAATACAACTTAATTTGACAACACTTGTGGCATACTGTTGATTGCTGTGAGCATTTTCTAGAAGTTTATTACCTGTGAAAAAAGTACACCATGATGCCAGAGTATAGTAATGTCATTGCAAAGGTATCAAGAGTGCTTTTTGAATACTGATACGCAGTTGCTTGGAGTTGCTACGACTTGGTTAATTAGATCACTAGCATGTTTCATCTATGTCATTGTCCATAAGGCAAAAAGTATCTAATTGATTGGAATGTAATAACACTCCCATTCCTCAACAATCCACACCACATGGGGTATCATTCATATTCGTAAAATGTAGCAGGTTGCATGCCAAAGTTTAATACTTAGGGTTAGTATTAAGAAATGTAGGCCTGGTTTCACAGACAGGGCTTAGATTAAGCCAGGATTAGGCCTTAGTTCAATTAGGGCATTTAAGTAGCTTTCTAAATTTGCCTTAGAAAAAGAAAAATGAAACATTACTGGTGGGCATCTTGAGACAAAACAATGGCTTTCAGTCAAGACAGCTCAAACGTTCATTTTAGTCTGGGACTAGGCTTAAACCTTGTATGTGAAACCGGGAAAATATTAGTAATGCTTACCCTCGCTTAGTTTAACATGCCTCTTTGGTCTTACACTGTTGCATTTGCTTATGCATTCGCCACCTACAGGCAATCTGTGAACTACAACTGAGGGAGGTCAGGGAGAGAGAAAGAAAACGAGATAGGCAGAGAAAATGGGCATAGCAGAAAGAGAGAAAGAGAAATGATATTCAGCAGTAGTACAGCTTCCTGTCGGAGACAGTGAAGCAAAACCTGGATGGAGATCAAAACACCCCACCCTCCTCTCTCCAGCTCTACCCCTCCCTTCCTCTTTCACCCTCCCACGACAAAGGAAGAGGAGAACAGAATGAGTGAGAAATAGACAGACAAACAGAGCAGAGGAGAAAGTTCAGAACAAGCAGAGCACACATCAGCAGGGGGATCTAAGGGCTTTGGGTCTCTGGGATGCCAATTTGCAGCTTTAATGAAAGCGAGCGGTAGAGATACCACCCCCGTCCAGGTCTCCTAGGAAATCTCCTCCTCCTCTTCATCTTCCTCTTCTCCTCTGTGCTCACATGCACTCAGTGGCGAGCTCTCTTTTAGGTTCACGTGGCTTGAGAACATGACAACAGCAATGCAGCACAGGCAGAGCTTTAAGTCAGGCCGAAGGGGGCAGCGCAGCAGGCAGGGCAAGAGAAGGCTGCTGTTCTTTCCCCTGTTCTTGCATGAGAAAAAAACATTTGCATTTCATCAAGGAAATACCAGTTCTAGCCAGGCAACAAAAGAATAGTGTTAAAGTTTTGGGTAAATTTAGGTTCTGCATCAGAGTCGTTTTGCCATTGTTATACTTATACTCGGCAGAGTTGGCACGCATCTTATATTCATTTGAGTGCTCACTCAAATCAACACTGTGCTAGGAGATGAAAAACGGTTAAATATATCAATAAAAAGACAATCAAATGCAAATGTTGCAATGAAGTCAAGGCAGACATTCCAACAATATAAGTCAATAAGAGATTTTCTTAAATACATTTTTTTTCAAAGTTTACATTGTAAACCTGGAAAAGCCGCCTGTACGGGTATGTAACTTCAAAGCATGCAGTGAGAGATGTAAACAGATTCTAAGTTAAAGGGTTAGTTCACCCAAAGATTTAAATTCTGTCATTAATTGCTCACCCTCATGTCGTTCCATCTTCGGAAAAACGTAAGAATGAACCTCATTGGTTCTTGGTGAAGCTCAAACGTGCTGCGTAACACGAAAATGAACCTCATTGGTACTTGGTGAAGCTCAAACGTGCAGCGTAACACAAGAATGAACCTCATTGCTTCTTGCGGAAGCTCAAAAGTGCAGCGTAACACAAGAATGAACCTCATTGGTTCTTGCAGAAGCTCAAACGTGCTGCGTAACACGAGAATGAACCTCATTGGTTCTTGCAGAAGCTCAAACGTGCTGCGTAACACGAGAATGAACCTCATTGGTTCTTGCGGAAGCTCAAACGTGCTGCGTAACACGAGAATGAACCTCATTGGTTCTTGCGGAAGCTCAAACGTGCTGCGTAACACGAGAATGAACCTCATTGGTTCTTGATGAAGCTCAAACGTGCTGCGTAACACGAGAATGAACCTCATTGGTTCTTGCGGAAGCTCAAACGTGCTGCGTAACACGAGAATGAACCTCATTGGTTCTTGCGGAAGCTCAAACGTGCTGCGTAACACGAGAATGAACCTCATTGGTTCTTGCGGAAGCTCAAACGTGCTGCGTTACACGAGAACGAACCTCATTGGTTCTTGCGGAAGCTCAAACGTGCTGCGTAACACGAGAATGAACCTCATTGGTTCTTGCGGAAGCTCAAACGTGCTGCGTTACACGAGAACGAACCTCATTGGTTCTTGCGGAAGCTCAAACGTGCTGCGTTACACGAGAATGAACCTCATTGGTTCTTGCGGAAGCTGAAATGTGCTGCGTAACACGAGAACGAACCTCATTGGTTCTTGCGGAAGCTCAAACGTGCTGCGTAACACGAGAATGAACCTCATTGGTTCTTGCGGAAGCTCAAACGTGCTGCGTTACACGAGAACGAACCTCATTGGTTCTTGCGGAAGCTCAAACGTGCTGCGTAACACGAGAATGAACCTCATTGGTTCTTGCGGAAGCTCAAACGTGCTGCGTTACACGAGAACGAACCTCATTGGTTCTTGCGGAAGCTCAAACGTGCTGCGTTACAGGAGAATGAACCTCATTGGTTCTTGAGGAACACACTGGTCTGGCATGTATACTACATCGGTTTGAGTCGGTTTCAGTAGTTTCGTGATGTACGCAGTTATTTCTTGAGGCGATGCCATGTTTACGGATTTTTTTTAGAACAAGGGAAAAAAAAAGAAGATCGGATAGGGAAGCTTTGGCCTGAGACGTTTGTTTGGAACACGAGGACGTGATGAATATCAATGCAGTGCTGCCTAACAAACCAGGGCTGCGGTTAAATCGCGGTGCGAGAGAGATAATGATTACCAGCATTAAAGAGCAGAAGGATTAGCTCAGAGATCAGAGAGAAAGAGAGAGATCGGACCCAGAGCAGAGGAGGGAAAGAGAACGAGGGCAATAGCAAGAAAAGCTGCGGAGGAGGAGGAGGAGGAGAGATGCATAAAACAAGAATACATCCATGTCAGCGCAATTAGGAAACGGTCCTGCAGTGTTTTTTTTTTCTTTTCGAGAGCGGGCTGGCTGTAGATCGCAGCTTTCATATCGGCGCAGCGGCCACAGGCAATTAGAGAGCGACGCATGTGATGCACAACCACACAAACACACATACAAACCACATACACAACACAGAGGTCAAGCACAACGCACAGATTAGAGATACATTGACAGATTATACAATAGTTGTAATAATAATTATTATATTATATTAAACAATCAATTCAGGTTGATTGGGACACTTTTTCCAAGTCATCTTAATGGCAAAAAGTGTCCCAATCACCCTGCCCTTACGAAAATGAACCATGGTTTTACTACAAATAAAACCAAAAAACCATGGTTATTGTAGTTAAACCATGGTAACCACAAATTAACCATGGTTTTGCTACTCTAACCATAGTTTAACCATGGTATTTGTGGTAAAACTGTGGTTATATAAATGGTAATCAATTAGCCAAAAAACCATGGTTACTACACTTTTACTATAATAAAACCATGGTTACTTACTACACTTTTACTATAATAAAACCATGGTTACTACACTTTTACTATAATAAAACCATGGTTATTTTTCGTAAGGGTGAATTCACCCCTATAGTTTGAAGCCTAATTGTAGTATTAGTTAATATTGTGTAAACTAAGTTCAATCAATTTCAGCAAATTTGTGTACATCTGTCATTATCAGCATGGTCTTTACGTCATTCAATCAATCATTTCTGCTTAGTATGTTGTTATGAATACATAAATCCATACTGATGTGCTTAGCAAAGCATTTATAGCTATGCTAAGACAATGAACAGAATGTAAATAAAGAGCTAACGTTACGCTTCATGACATCTTTTTCAGATACTGATATTATCAGACTGATGTTGAAATGATCAAACAGATGTTTTCATATGAAACAAGACCAAATCATCAAAAAATTGATGATTATTTGTTATTTGTGCTGTTGTTTTCCCTCCAAAATGATTCCTGGAGGATGATGTCATGTTACTTAAAGGTGTATTACAAAAGACATACAGGATTTTTGCTTACGATTTCACTCTTTGCTCTCAGAACATGTACAGTTTGCATGGCCTACAAACTTTTCACTGTACTCGATGTGTAACTGTTATTAATTTGTGTAACGCCCTCTTCTTTCCTTTTGTTTTATGCTATTTGATTCTACTTTAAGCTATGGTATTGGTTATTTAAGCCTATTTATTTAATTTTGTTTGTAGCATTTCCATCCGAGTAAGGAGAAGTGAACTCCTGGAAACCTAAATAAATAGTGAAATAACCGTGATATTTCTCCACTCTTACGCATTTCAAATGGATCTGTCTTTCAGGCTATGTAATATACCGGCGCATGAAGACTGGTGAATGTCACCTATGCAGTAGAACAAGGACATGCGTCTGCCTGCGTGCTGAGAGTTGCTGTGGACATCCGTGACAGCGAGAAAAACTGGGGCTTCAGTCGAAGCACAAAGATACTGTAGCAATACCAAGATCAGATCATCTCCAAATCCATCCGGCACCCGGCCCAAACACAAGAACCTTCATGACCAAAAGCTGGAGAAAAAAAGGGAAAGACACTTTTGTTATGAATCCGAATGTGCCATTCTTCCGTTTTATCCCGTATTCTGGAGCGGATGTTATCAGTCGGGGACACCTGGTGGCGGATTTGGCCCGCTGCCCCTAGCACTGGTTGGCACACGCGTGTTTCCGCTGTGGGAAGGGGGATTGAAATTTGAAGATGTCATGCAACACTGGATGTATTTCAATGGACACTTACATGTTACAAAGAAGAAAAAAAAAAAAGAAATTGTACATGGTGTGCTTTACAGGTCTAAATATTCTGATATCATGAAAAAAAAGCATTATTTTAATATACTGCTACTCCTAGGCTAATTTCCATGTGCATTTGAAGACAAAACAGCACCACTGAGATGTCCAACAGTGCATCCGGATGGAAAAATAACCTGCGTTCGTACAGTGTTGGGGGTAACGCATTACAAGTAACATGAGTTATGTAATCAGATTACTTTTCAAGTAACTAGTAAAGTAACAAATGACTTTGAACGTATCCGAGTTACTTTTTCAAATAAGTAACGCAAGTTTTCCTATTTATTGACTGAACTTGCATTTCCTTCAGCCTGAGGCTTATCCATTTCGCACAGGTGAGAAAAAGTAACACAAAAATACCGTAACGCATTACTTTCTAATAAAAAGTAACTAATTAGTTACTTTCTAAGGTGTAACGCAATAGTGTAACGCATTACTTTTAAAAGTAACTTTAACCAACACTGAGTTCGTATTATGTGTATCAGCGTCTCGGCATTTATTAAAGGGACAGTTGAACCAAAAAACTCTGTCATCATTTACTCAAAACCTTTATGACTTTCTTTCTTCTGTGAAACAAACACAGCAACAGCACATGTGAAATTGTCTGGGAATAGTATCATCACATGATATGAAATATAGCACTATGTTTTTATGATACGTCTTGTCATTTTGGAGCTTGACAACCTCAGTCCCCCATTCACTTTCAGTGAGTGGAAAAGGGCAGCTTGGACATTCTTCTAAATAACTCAAATGAACAAAGAAAGTCATATGGGTTTGGGAAGAAACATCTAGATGAGTAAATAATGGCAGGATTGTAATTTTGGTTGAACTTTGAGCTTACGAAAGCCTCCGTGTAACCCCTCCTGTTCAAACCGCCCTCTCCAAGCAGGACTCGAACCTGGGTCCGCCGGCATGAGAGTCGGACGCTCTAACAAGGAGGCTAAAGGCTGCAACCTCTAGTGTCAGTCGCTAGAGCGTCTCTTGAGATCAGAGGAGTGAGGTTTACTCGCACAGCAACTACTAGCTGGCCTCCGTTACACTCACCCCCCTAAACCTCACTCCCATCCGGGTCACGGCACCATTGCAACCCCTCCTGTTTGAAACGCCCCGCTCCAAGTGGGACTCGAACCCGGGTCCGTCGAACAGAGGAGTGAGGTTTACTCACACAGCAAAGACTAGCTGGCCTCCGTTACCCTCACCCCCCTAAACCTCACTCCCATCCGGGTCATGGCACCATTGTAACCCCTCCTGTTCGAACCGCCCCACTCCTAGCGGGACTCGAACCCGGGTCCGCCGGCATGAGAGTCGGACGCTCTGACAAAGAGGCTAAAGGCTGCAACCTCTAGTGTCAGTCGCTAGAGCGTCTCTTGCGGTCAAAGGAGTGAGGTTTACTCACACAGTGACTACTAGCTGGCCTCCGTTACACTCACCCCCCTAAACCTCACTATTGCAACCCCTCCTGTTCGAACCCCCCGCTCCAAGCGGGACTCAAACCCGGGTCCGCCGATCAGAGGAGTGAGGTTTACTCACACAGCAAAGACTAGCTGGCCTCCGTTTCATCCGCACAGCGGATCCATATCACAAACAGATTTGATATTTCTGTTCATGTTATTTGTGAAATGACGCAGCAGACGACGGGAAAAACTGAACATGAGAATTCATAGTCATTTAATCAGATGTATATGTGACTAACATACAGTATTATAGGCTTCACTTCACTGCAGTATTACAGGTAAGACCGCGCATAGAGATGACAGAACCATCACGTAATTATTTGATTCCTAACTCTAAGTAATTGTGTATATAAGTATTTGATGCTGTTTAAATGTAAGATGTGATGTACTATTATAATTGTGTATAGTATTTCTTAGAGATGTTTATTTTCTATAAAACAAATATGTTATTGCTTACAAAAGTTATTAAAACAATGAATTAAAAGGACTTTTTTGGGGGGAACTGAATTTGTTCACAGCTCAAAGTGTGTTTGGTATCGCCGTGAAATATAATAGATGTGTGAACATGAACAGCTGTCTTTGGAATTGAGATCAAAATCACATTTTGTTTTGTTTTTGTGCGTCTTTGTTGGCGCTCAACACAAAGTAATTCAGTGCTATTATCCTTAAAGATGTCTCTGTCTCACAGCCAGTGGTCGGAAATTGCATCTGGAGGCATACAGAAACAGATCTATGCCTGTTTGCTTCCTTAATACCTTTATTTACTCTGCCGGGGGCTTCTGTTGGTTTGGCGAGGTGGAAACAAACCCTTTCTATTTCAAGTTAAAGAGTTTGTCACGGATGTTCAGCCCATGTGAAGTGAACCATGCACACATGACTTTCTGCATTTATTTCTGGAAATCATACCTTTTCTGTGTGAAAGCTTAAACCGTAATAATAAATTATAATTGTAATTATCATTGAGTTAATATAGTGTAAATGAAGTTCATTTAATGTCATAAAATGTAAATTATCAGCATTATATCTGCTATATTAAAGGTGCAACGTTAGGCCCTCTAGCGGTTAAAAAACAAAATTGCACTCATGTTGCGGAAGAACCTTGTTTTGGTTGTGGTTCGGCTCTGCTTGATTGTGCAGATGAGTATGATTATCCTACAGCTCATGAAATATTCACTACTAGGCTTAAAGGGATAGTTCACCCAAAAATTAAAATTAGCCCATGATTTACTCACCCTCAAGTCATCCTAGGTGTATATGACATTCTTCTTTCAGACGAACACAATCAAAATATCCAAGCTTTATAATGGCAGTGAATGGCTGTTTCTGTTTTGAAGTCCATAAAAGTACATCTATCCAGTAACCACCATAGACATTGAGGGGGACAAGTCCCCACAATAATTAGAAATGGCCAAATTGCCCACCCCAATATTTGAAATTCTTGCACTGCACTGCACTTCATCACGCAGCGCTCTGTGTGTTAGGATGACAAAAAGGCTTAAAAGTTAAAGGTCCCGTTCTTCGTGATCCCACTCTTCAAACTTTAGTTAGTGTGTAATGTTGCTGTTAGAGCATAAATAATACCTGTAAAATTATAAAGCTCAAAGTTCAATGCCAAGCGAGATATTTTATTTAACAGAAGTTCCCTTTCAAAGCCTACAGCGAACGGCTGGCTTGGACTACATCCTGGTACTTCCTTCATAAATGACGTCAGTAGAACAGTAGAACAGACAAAAAAGGGGGCGTGGTCTTGTTGCTTTCCCATGTGGAGAAGAGGACGTGTCGCGTGGAGAAAAGGAATTGTTGCGTTTGAGTGTGTTTGTCGCCATGTCGTCGAGACGCTGTTATTTTCATCCCAAAGTCAAATCACCTTTGTTTGGCTTTCACAGGGACGCTGTAGAGATCATTAAGCGCATACATCTCCCGTTAAGAGGCGTGACCTTTCCACGTGCGCTAAGCTGCTGTCGAATCACAACACGGGAACCGTGCCACGTTTGCTAAGATGCGGTCAAATCACAACACGGGAACCGCTGGCACAATCAGAACTCGTTACGTATTTCTGAAGGAGGGACTTCATAGAATAAAGGAAGTCATCAGCCGTTTTTAGGAGAGTGAAAACAGCGGTATACAGATAAGTACATTGTGTTAAAAATACAGTTTTTTTTTACACGCGAAACATGAACACTGCATGAACTTATATTGCACACTGTAAACACAATCAAAGCTTCAAAAAACACGAAGAACGGGACCTTTAAATTTGTAGTCCGGCCTGCCTCAGGTCTAACGGCGCTCGTCAATGTCAAAATTATTGAGATGGCCAATCAAATTAAAGTAGGCGGGGTTTACGTTCTCTTTTCTCCAATGCTGCGTTCCACTCCAGTTTTAGACACGCACTTGCGAACTTCCCTGAGCACTTCCCCTCGGGGGAATCCCCGCCGACATTTTGAAGTGCGCTCCACTTCGTGAAGTGGACAAGGGAAGTTTATATGGACAGACCCTTGCTCCCTCGATTTTGACCGTCTACTTCATATGTACACTTCAGGCAGCCTCATATCCCACAATGCAACACGATTGTGACGTCACCGCATATCGCGTTTAATTGACCCCACCACAAACAACTCAATGATATTTTTATTATTTTTAAAAGCATTTAAAACAACTCAAACACACCTGTACACATATAGAATGCTGCATTAAACAATTTCGTAAAGGAAAAAAATAAATAATAAATCAACTCCATAGTGGATTCGAAGTGAATCCTCAAGGACGTTCCAGTTCAGTCCATTGCAAATGTTCCTCCAGTAGTGGGCACTCATGCAACGCAAGCAATGACGCACGTCCGAGTGAATGAGACGGAGGGAAGTTAACGAGTGAAGGGCATAATAAAAATGACGCAGCACAAGTATAGGGCTGAATCCGAAATGGCCCCCTAAACCCTCAATCACTATTCCCTACAATAGTCCACTAAAACAGTTCACTTGAAGTAGTGAATGAAAACGAGTGAGTGAAGTCGGACAGCCGTGGTGTGTACATCGGCTGTACACTCGTTATTGCGGTGCAATGTGGGATAGAATGAGTGCACTCAATAACGTCCACTATGGCTTCGGACACCACTACAAAAGGCTGTCCCCTCAAATAATGCCCTATTTAAAGGGTAACTTCAGTGATTTAGCATTAAGCTTTGTATCAGTAGAAACGCGGTAGTATATTTGAATTATGGTACTTTCCCCCCTCATATCCCCCCGAGACGAGAGAATTATGCATTTTATTTCTGGAAAAAATCCTCAGATGACGCAAATATCGTCATTTTGCGTCATCTGTGGTTTTTTGGCCAGAGGATAAAAACTACAGCCACTAGATGGAGCTGTTCCGCGTGTTATCAACCCGCCCACAGGGGAGAGATCTCACGCACAGAATGTAAATGCGCTTGGCTCGGCCTCGGGTATTCATAATCATAACGGAGTGGTGCAGAGCAAAGTGAGTGTTTCAACTTTTCAATGAATTCCTATGATGCGATCAGAAAACGCTCCAAGCTGGACACGCGCTGAGAATGACAGCCGCGCTTACCTCAGCTCTGCTCAGCTCTTCGCTCTCGTGATGAATGAACAAACTGCGTTTGTGCCGTGACTTTCGTTCGGCTCACTCATACTTTATTGAAAAGACACAATCAGTTTTTAATTGTAGTGTCTATTCTCTAACTGAACAAAATTATTTTATTACCATGAATATCAAAACGCGGTGGGCAAGAGATAACCAATAGCCGAGGCTTTCGGAGTGGCCTCAGGCAGCAAAGCAAGTGCATTCTGGGAGTTGTTGTCTTTCATCCACATGAGACAAAAATACATTTTCTGTCTTTTCTCAGTCTAGAAGGCACCAAATAAAAAAATAATTACACATTTCTACTACATAAATGACCCGGTTTAAATACACAGTCATCTTCCCAGAGTGTCCAACGTCATCCGCTGGAACGCCAGTCTCTCGTGAACGCGCGGACGACAGTTAGCGGAAGTTAGAGATTATAGTTTGTAAAGTTTTAAATATGGATATTTTTCTTACACGAACGCATCGCTTCGCTTCAGAAGGCCTTTATTAACCTCCCGGAGAGATGCACTTTTATGGACTTCAAAACAGAAATTATAAAGCTTGGAAGAGCCAGGACATTTTTTAATATAACTCTTGATTGTATTCGTCTGAAAGAAGAAAGTCTTATACACCTGACTTGAGGGTGAGAAAATCATGGGCTAATTTTCATTTGTGGGTGAACTATCCCTTTAAGAGATAAACTAACCAGTTTAGATGGAAAGGATGACTAGCTTTACACATTAATAGACACAGTACTTCGTAGAAAGTAAATTCCAGCACAGTGCTACAACAACCCATAACGAAACTACCCTTCACAATAGATAATGATTTACAACGAACTCTAGAGAGCTAACGTTACATATGGCAATTTATCTGTTCAATAAAATACCTACTCACCTGTTGAGCAATAAATACGCCATCTGTGAGTCGCTTTTGCAACATCTCAAATCCCTCAGGTCTCGCCATCTCTAAAAATGCAATGTACATTCTTGTTGTTTTTATTACGAGCTCTGTCGCGTTTTCTTTTTACCAGCAAACTCTCCTCATGGAAAAACGTCCGGGCACTTAATAGGCTTGGCCAATGGCCATAGTGAATTAGGGAAAAATACGCGTTGACTGAAGGATTAATGATATCACTATAACGGACAGTTAGAGTCAATTTTATAATGAAGTTGCCCCTTACGAAAATGAACCATGGTTTTACTACAAATAAAAATATGGTTATTATAGTTAAACCATGGTAACCACAAATTAACCATGGCTTTACTACTCTGGAAGCCCGTTTCTGAGTAAAAAAATAAAAAGAGTAATTGCGACTTTTTATCTCAGAATTCTGACTTTTTTTCCTCACAATTGCGAGTTATAAAGTCAGAATTCTGAGATATAAACTCACAATTGCGTTATAAACTCACAATTGCGTTATAAAGTCACAATTGCGTGATATAAGTCAGAATTCTGATATAAACTCACAATTGCGAGTTATAAAGTCAGAATTCTGAGATATAAAGTCGCAATTGCGAGTTATAAAGTCAGAATTTTGAGATATAAACGCGCAATTGCGAGTTATAAAGTCAGAATTTTGAGATATAAAGTCGCAATTACGTGTTATAAAGTCAGAATTCTGAGATAAAAACTCACAATTGCGAGTTATAAAGTCAGAATTCTGAGATATAAACTCACAATTGCGTGATATAAAGTCAGAATTCTGAGATATAAAGTCGCAATTGCGAGTTATAAAGTCAGAATTCTGTGATATAAAGTCACAATTGCGTGATATAAAGTCACAATTCTGAGATATAAACGCGCAATTGCGTTATAAAGTCACAATTGCGTGATATAAGTCAGAATTCTGATATAAACTCACAATTGCGAGTTATAAAGTCAGAATTCTGAGATATAAACGCGCAATTGCGAGTTATAAAGTCAGAATTCGGAGATATAAACGCGCAATTGCGAGTTATAAAGTCAGAATTCTGAGATATAAAGTCGCAATTGCGAGTTATAAAGTCAGAATTTTGAGATATAAAGTCGCAATTGCGAGTTATAAAGTCAGAATTCTGAGATAAAAACTCACAATTGCGAGTTATAAAGTCAGAATTCTGAGATATAAACTCACAATTGCGTGATATAAAGTCAGAATTCTGAGATATAAAGTCGCAATTGCGAGTTATAAAGTCAGAATTCTGATATAAACTCACAATTGCGTGATATAAAGTCAGAATTCTGAGATATAAACGCGCAATTGCGAGTTATAAAGTCAGAATTCTGAGATATAAACGCGCAATTGCGAGTTATAAAGTCAGAATTCTGATATAAACTCACAATTGCGTGATATAAAGTCAGAATTCTGAGATATAAACGCGCAATTGCGAGTAATAAAGTCAGAATTCTGAGATATAAAGTCGCAATTGCGAGTTATAAAGTCAGAATTCTGAGATATAAACGCGCAATTGCGTGATATAAAGTCAGAATTCTGATATAAAGTCGCAATTGCATGATATAAACTCAGAATTCTGAGATATAAAGTCGCAATTGCGAGTTATAAAGTCAGAATTCTGAGATATAAACGCGCAATTGTGTGATATAAAGTCAGAATTCTGATATAAAGTCACAATTGCGTGATATAAAGTCAGAATTCTGATATAAACGCGCAATTGCGTTATAAAGTCACAATTGCGTGATATAAAGTCCGAATTCTGAGATATAAAGTCGCAATTGCGAGTTATAAAGTCAGAATTCTGAGATATAAACGCGCAATTGCGAGTTATAAAGTCAGAATTCTGAGATATAAACTCACAATTGCGAGTTATAAAGTCAGAATTCTGAGATATAAACGCGCAATTGCGAGTTATAAAGTCAGAATTCTGAGATATAAACTCACAATTGCGAGTTATAAAGTCAGAATTCTGATATAAACTCACAATTGCGAGTTATAAAGTCAGAATTCTGAGATATAAACGCGCAATTGCGAGTTATAAAGTCAGAATTCTGAGATATAAACGCGCAATTGCGAGTTATAAAGTCAGAATTCTGAGATATAAACGCGCAATTGCGAGTTATAAAGTCAGAATTCTGAGATATAAAGTCGCAATTGCGAGTTATAAAGTCAGAATTCTGAGATATAAAGTCGCAATTGCGAGTTATAAAGTCAGAATTCTGAGATATAAACGCGCAATTGCAAGTTATAAAGTCAGAATTCTGATATAAACTCACAATTGCGAGATATAAAGTCAGAATTCTGATATAAACTCACAATTGCGTGATATAAAGTCAGAATTCGGAGATATAAAGTCGCAAATGCGAGTTATAAAGTCAGAATTCTGTCGCTACATACAGTCACCTGAGGGTGGCGCTCTTCTGGGATCATATTTCATCAATAACGCATCAGATAATGCTGTAATGCAAGATTTCGTTTAAGAATTAATTTTATTGACCTCCATGTGCTCGGTTTTGATAATATTTAAAATAATAAATTAATTGATCTTTAGCTAATATGTTACAAATTCTAATACAGTAATATAATTGCATATCATTAAATTTCAGCTGCAAACATTATCTAATGTCATCTTTCTCTGTGCTTTTAAATAGATATAGAGTAAGACATGTTAAATGGTATTTGTGACATGTTAAAAAAACTGTGGTTATATAAATGGCAATCAATAAGCCAAAAAAAACATGGTTAGCCTACTACACTTTTAGGCTACTATAATAAAACCATGGTTCATTTTCGTAAGGGAGATTTTAACCAAAAGCTTAAACACGACGAGTGGAAATGTTTTATGCAGAAGTTTACTTTAATAAATAAACAGAAATATTTAGAGTAAAAGGTGTAGCAAGTGTTGGTACGCTGAGAGACATGGCAACTTCTTAACACTCCTTTGATAGCTTACTAGAAAAGATATAACTAATTGCTTTATTCATTTATTTTAAACAAGATATTAAAGCTGCACTATGTAACTTTTCCGTCCGCTAGAGGTCGCCTGTTCAAAACAAAGGCGTAGTTTGATGACACCAAGTTTGAGCGCAGAATCTTGGGACATGTGGTCTTCACCTCACAGCCGGTGAGAAAGAATCGGGATAGGACTCGGGCAGAAATCATGTTCATGGATGTGATTATTAACGTTACTGTAGTGAAGGAGAGCAGGGCCGAGTGTTGTGGAGCTGAGGAACCGCTGGAGCGATTGTTAACAAGATGAACTCAACACACGCCTCGCGAGCAGCGAGACTTTTATTATGCCACAGTCGCCGGTCATGAGTATGAGGTAACGCTGCTCTGTTGATCATATTAGACACATCTGAGTGTGTTGAAAATGATGTTATGACGTTACTCTGTGCGTTCTCTCAGCGGCTGCTATGACACTTGTTCACACTGCAGTGAGAGTAAAGCGTTCCTGCAAAATAAAACCAGAAACCGAGGGGAACGCAGATATGATGTCATCGACAGGCGACGCCCTCATGCGTCCCGGTTCCTTGGGTAAAAGAGCAATTTCTCACGATTTACAAATAGTTGGAAACATTTGGGAGATTTTAAGTACTCAACTGAACAAAATATATAACACTGGCCTAGGGTTTTTTTTTGCGATATTTTACTGAAAAAATGTTACATAGTGCACCTTTAACCGGAAATTAGTAAATATGACATAATCGGTAGCTACACTATGTAACTTTTTTTGGTTCAAAATTTAAATAATAAGTAAATTCAACAGTTATAGAAAAAAATACGATAATGGCATTTTAGCTGGGAGCTTTTTAGAACTATTTATTCAGAAATACCTGGAATACAATTGAAAAGTTTAGGATCAGCAGGACTTTTTAATGTCTCTTCTTCTCACCAAAGCTGCATTTGTTTGATCAAAAATATTGTGAAATATTATTGTAATGTAATTTATTCCTGTGGGCAAATCATTACTCCAGTCTTCAGTGTCACATGATCCTTCAGAAATCATTCTGATATGATGCTCAAGAAACATTATAATCAATGTTGAAAACAGTTGTGCTGCATGCGCATTGCGCATGCATTTATTTGATATCAAAATAGCTTTGCATCATTAAAAAGAACAACACACCCTCAGACATTTTACACTAAAATACACGTCTCTATACAAATATTATTTTAAAGAGTATAACATCAGGAGTCAAAAGCACACAATGGAGGATTTCATTACAAAAGCCTTTTATTTACAATCTGAAAGAATAAATCAAGTAGAAGACAATATAGGATATACTATGTGTGCGTCTGCAAGTCTGAACACGTTTCATCTTTGAGACTACAGAAAAGTTAGCGAACAAGTAATGAATGTCAATTGCAAATCTCACGGTTACTGCGGGTAGAAAACGTGTCTAGTAATCAAAGAGTCCGTAGTGGCTAGAAAGGAAACATAAATACGGTTCTCTCCCGAACAAGCGATGCAGGTATCAAATCGTATCTTTGGATAAAGATGTTAACGTTGATGTCTTTGCTTTAGAACCAATACCTCAATAACATTCGATGCAGATGAAATTATTTGGATGTACTACTAACTCCAATGGAAGACTCGCAACCGAAATGGTTGGAAACACAAACTGAACAGTTGATTCAATGGCAAACGGCGGGCTCTTTTTGTCTGTAGGTGACCGTGCGGCCCACTCACTAAATAGTGCAAATGGACACAAATCCAGTGAACACTGTCATACTGAAATCATTCAAACCGGTTCACGACAAAACCGAGCACCTCTTCATATACTGCTCGCCTACCGCGTCAGACGAATCATAAATACACGTAGTTAAAATATATACAAAGAAATAACTTTCATAAAGCCTTAATTCTCTCAAAGATCGATATGCAGAATTCATCCCAGACGATAGCAGATACTTTATTCAACTCAGGTTTTTTTTTTGTCCTCTATCGTAATGTTTGTGTCTCCCAAAAGGTGCTAAACGTAAAGCTAAGCTCCACAATACATGTCCAATTCAAGCACCGGCGTCCAGTTCACCCCAAAACACCATCTTGTGGCCAAAGTCAGCACTCGCGGTGCGTCGTTTCACAGAGCCATTTCACACAGGAAATGGAGAAAAAAAACCCACCTCCCGCTCAATATTTGTGTAGGGCTTATAAATAAGTTAAATAATTAATCTCATATCAAAAACCGTCTGCAATTGGATGTGCAGTCATGAATTGCTGGGGTTAAAAAACGTTCCTGGGTGGCATCGGCTGAGGCCTGAAATGAAGAGCGTGTTGATGGAGAGACGTTGGGGTGTGTTTTGTAAAAGTGCTCTTAAAGTGTGTGTGTGTGTAGTTGGCTAGGTGGATGTGACGGTTGTTCCGCTGCCTAGTTTGATGATCATCTGTTGGCAGTCGTGGAGGGTGCGTTTGTCGCCTAGTTTCTCCAGCGTCCGGGCGGCGTCCACCAGCATGCCCACCCTTTGGCCCGGAGCGGACAGGAAGGAAGGGGGCAGATAGCGGCACGCCAGAATCACGGCCTCTGCCTGCTCGCGCTGGCCTGGATGCATCTCGCACTCCTCTGTGAACACACACACACACACACAGTCAACGTAAGCACGGTGCAAAACTAACACTCAACGGAGTTACTTGCCTATTGGCTGATGACTTTATTAGTAACTGAAATACAATACATGATTTAAATTGAATGATGATGTGATTCAAATTAAACTGTTGTGACCTGCAAAATCCTCCATTTTCATTGGAAAATAATATATCATATATAAAATAAATTATAGGATTATAAATTATATAAACACAATTTTAAATTACTAATCCCAGATGTTTCATTCACAATATTAGTTTTTACTTGATTATATATATATATATACACACTCACCTAAAGGAATTATTAGGAACCCCATACTAATACTTAATTCTACGTGGCATTGATTCAACAAGGTGCTGAAAGCATTCTTTAGAAATGTTGGCCCATATTGATAGGACAGCATCTTGCAGTTGATGGAGATTTGTGGGATGCACATCCAGGATTCTAATATTAGGAATGTGTGGTTGAACTTTATTTTTAATGAAGTTCCAGCTCATGTGCGTAAGACATTACGCGTTTGTTCTCTTCATTTCACCGCGGATTCATTTGTAAACAAGAGACAGGTCGAGACAGGATTTGCAGACATATTGAGATTAAAACACAATGCTGTGCCTTCTATACTGGATCAGACAGGAACGGTGCAACACTTATGTGAGTAAAACACGTTTTTTATATGTGTTAGTATCGCATTGTTACAGATCGTTTGATATCTACTGATTATGTTGCGGAAGTTTTGAACACGCTGATTTGTCTGCAGTGAAGTTTTGCTGATGCACGTACTTGACGTGTGTGTGTGTGTTTTAGTGATGCACGGTTCGCGGATATATCCACCGATCGGGCGGGCCAAGTAATAAAATATAACATTCATATAACATTCAAATATAACATTCAACATTAATTGCGATTGGATGAGAGATAAATCATTGTGTTTGTTTGATATAGACATTTGGCGCGAGCCCTGTGGGCCGATTCCGGTTACCGTTTCTCCACATTGGAAGTTTTCAAAACAATTCCCCACATGTACTGACTGGGGAGCCGAAACTCATTATTATGCAAAACTGTTCTCCAATCATAGCAGTGGGCGTTTACTTCCAAGTCTCCATGCGGAACGCCCATAAAAACAGAGCGTTCCAGGAGAGAGGCTCAAAACCAGGGCAGAAAATAGCCTATTACTTATTCATAATGATGTTTATGAATGTAAAAACCACGCAAAAGTAATAAGTGGACCTCAGACAACAGTATAAAAATATTTAAAAACCCAGTTCAAGCCCCCTTTAAATTGTCAAAAAAAGTCTCTGATGTAAACAATTCTATTCAAATAAAGACATTTTAAATGGAAAAAGTCACATGAGAGAAGCAGCTAGAGCAGGAAGTGTCTTGGAAAGGCTCAGAGCACAGAAATCACCTGTTCTGCTTCCAGGCGTGGCGCGGCGTCGCAGACTGCGGTCCAAGAGCTGGTGTGTGCGTGTGGGACTGGCCCCCGCCATCAGCCGAGCTGTGGCTTCATGCAGGAACAGCTGCAGAGAGAGAGACAGAGAGAGAGAGAGACACTGAGTTACACAGGGAAGCAAGTCAAGCTACGCTAGAGAAGCTCAGTTAAACCTGTGCTTTTGATGTCATGTTCGTACTTCCTAACTGGACAAGATTATTGTGCAAGCCTTTTTGGAAACCACTTTAAGCAGGTGAATCTGATAAAATGTTCAAAAAATACAGTAAAAATGGTAATATTGTTAAATATTTGTATATATATATTGTAAAATGTAATTTATTCCTTTGATCAAAGCTGTATTTTCAGCATCATTACTCCAGTCTTCAGTGTCACATGATCCTGACATTTATGATTATCAATGCTGAAAACAGTTTGTGTAAAACATTTTTTCAGGATTCTTGGACCCCTTAACTGTCACCCCCCTTTTTGAGAATACACATGAGAATGCACTATCCAAACTTAAAGGGCTGTAATTCAAGACTGCTTTGGAATATAGATCAAAGTTTGGTCTCGTTTTAAAGACGACACTCGGCAGATTATTGCTGAAGTGAAATTAAAAATATGAAAGTATGAAAAAGTTATGGAAGTTTAAAAGTACTGTAAATAAAAATACTGTAAAATATATATTTTACAAAAATGTTTTACTATAAAATCAAAGCCATGTGTCTAACCAAGTTGTGTTCCAAATTTGAAGTTGACATCACAAAAATTGAAGTCCCCATGAGATTTTGTTTAGGCGCTGTACCAAAAATAGCCACCAGGTGTCACACGTTTTTTTGAACTTTTGAACAGTTTAATGCATCCTTGCTGAATAAAATTATTAATTTCTCTCCAAAAAAACAAACAAAAAAATCTTTCTGACCCCAAACTTTTGAACGGTAGTGTGCAATGTTACATAAGCTTTCTATAAATAAATTCTGTTCTTTTGAACTTTCTATTCATCAAAGAATTCTGAAAAAAAAAAATTCAACATTAATAATCATAAATGTTCATCATATCTGAGTGATTTCTGAAGGATCATGTGACACTGAAAACTGGAGTAATGATGCTGAAAACACAGCTTTGATCACAGGGATACATTACACTTTAACAGATATTACAATAGTAAATCATTATTTTAAATTGTAATAATATTTCACAATTTGAATAATTATCAGAGCAAGAGGCTGGGTGATGTCAAGGTATACAGCATTTGTTGGTTATATAAGATTTCGGTCGTACTGCCTGACCCAGGACATGTTGTATTGCTGTAATAGAACATTTCTTAGGTCAATGAACTAGAGACACAAGTATGACCACGTGTGATTTTTGGTGAGGACTCTGCCCTGTGTGTGTGTCTCACCCTGCGCATGGCCGGTCTGAAGCTCTGGGCGAGTTTGCGGAGGGAGCTCAGGTCCTGCTGGAAGCCCTGCAGCTCTGCAGGCGAGGCGGCCGTCGGCGAGCTCTGCGGCGACACCACCTGCTGCTCCCGCCACACGCTGGTGCGCGTCACCAACAGCAGATCACACAGCAGCAACTGCACCAGCTACACCAGAGACAGATGGAGATCAAATCAGACATTCGCTTTCATTACAAAAGTAAAGCCTTAAGATATTTTTTCCTCCAGAGCACAAATACCACCTGTGTGTGTGCAGCACAAGCTCAAATAAAGACCACTTTAATGTGTTGTTTCACATACTATATTTTAGCATCTGTTAAAACCTTTACAATTAGATTAACGCACGCTAGCAATGTGCTAATTCATGCTAACAATAGTTGCATCCCAAATTACACTCGATACACTACGCACTTAACCGTGTAGTGTATGAATTTTATACGGTTATTTTGTCATTCATCATCAGAGTCTGAAGACCCTCCCCCTCCGCTACGTAATTAAAGCTGTGACAGTCGAGAGCATGAAGTGTCCAACATTCCACACTTTGTTTTTTGGGTTAATAAACTGCATCATTCGGGCATTTAATGTGCACTTTATCATTACGATAACACTCTTTATACTAGAAAACATCATAGAATAGAATTCATGATAGAAACATGCTAGCAACAATCTATCTGTCTGTCTGTCTGTCTGTCTATCTATCTATCTATCTATCCGTCTGTCCGTCTATCTATCTATCTGTCTGTCTGTCTATCTATCTATCTATCTGTCTGTCTATCTATCCGTCTGTCTGTCTGTCCGTCTATCTATCCGTCTATCTGTCTGTCCGTCTATCTATCCGTCTGTCCGTCTATCTATCCGTCTGTCTGTCTGTCTATCTATCTATCTATCTGTCCGTCTATCTATCCGTCTGTCCGTCTATCTATCCGTCTATTTGTCTGTCCGTCTACCTGTCTGTCCGTCTATCTGTCTGTCCGTCTATCTGTCTGCCCGTCTATCTATCCGTCTATCTGTCTGTCCGTCTATCTATCCGTCTGTCTGTCTGTCCGTCTATCTATCCGTCTGTCTGTCTGTCCGTCTATCTATCCGTCTGTCTGTCCGTCTATCTATCCGTCTATCTGTCTGTCTGTCCGTCTATCTGTCTGTCCGTCTACCTATCTGTCCGTCTATCTATCTGTCCGTCTATCTATCCGTCTATCTGTCTGTCCGTCTATCTATCCGTCCGTCTGTCTGTCCGTCTATCTGTCTGTCCGTCTGTCTGTCCGTCTATCTATCCGTCTGTCTGTCTGTCCGTCTATCTATCCATCTGTCTGTCCGTCTATCTATCCGTCTATCTGTCTATCTATCCGTCTATCTGTCTGTCCGTCTACCTATCTGTCCGTCTGTCTGTCTGTCCGTCTATCTATCCGTCTGTCTGTCTGTCCGTCTATCTATCCGTCTGTCTGTCCGTCTATCTATCCGTCTATCTGTCTGTCCGTCTGTCTATCTATCCATCTATCTGTCTGTCCGTCTACCTATCTGTCCGTCTATCTATCTGTCCGTCTATCTGTCTGTCCGTCTGTCTATCCGTCCGTCTGTCTGTCCGTCCGTCCGTCCGTCCGTCTGTCTATCCGTCTATCTATCCGTCTATCTGTCTGTCTGTCCGTCTATCTATCCGTCTGTCTGTCTATCTATCCGTCTATCTATCCGTCCATCCGTCCGTCCGTCTGTCTTTCTGTCCGTCTATCTATCCGTCTATCTGTCTGTCTGTCTGTCTATCTATCTATCCGTCTGTCTGTCTGTCTGTCTATCTATCTATCCGTCTGTCTGTCTGTCCGTCTATCTATCCATCTATCTGTCTGTCCGTCTATCTAGCCGTCTGTCTGTCTGTCTGTCTATCTATCTATCCGTCTGTCTGTCTGTCTGTCTATCTATCTATCCGTCTGTCTGTCTGTCTATCTATCTATCCGTCTGTCTGTCTGTCCGTCTATCTATCCATCTATCTGTCTGTCCGTCTATCTAGCCGTCTGTCTTTCTGTCCGTCTATCTATCCGTCTGTCTGTCTGTCTGTCCGTCTGTCTTGCCTTCAAAACCTTCAAACTTTAAGCTTTAAAACTTCTTCAAACTTTCTGGCCAGGCTTTTCGAAGTAAACAAAGTTTGTCTAGACAGACTTTATTTAGCTATTATTATTATTATTCTTAAAATATTAAAATGTAAAAAGACAGCACAAAAACAAATTTAAACCAAAACACTTCACAAAAGAAGTTTGTTCAAATGACAAAACAGATCAAAAATATTAGATGAAAAAACTCAATTATTAAAACAAACTAAAAATGAAAACAAAACAAAAAAGCTTAATATAAACAAATACTATATAAATAACACTGGTTTGTGGTTGTCACACATAGTTTGAACATGTCCATAGATGAACTACAGATGAACTGCTACCATGACACCAGTGGGAACAGTGGGAGCACTGCCTTAATACATCAGCTTTAAAACAATGAGCTGTTCGTGTGTTGAGGAGAGGCACTGTGGCGCAGCTCTGGATTGCACTGCAGGAACATTGCACAGTTGAGACACATGCAATGCAACTACAATGCACTACAGCCCTGACCAAGACAAAACACACACACACACACACCGCAAACTGGCAGCCAAACTAATGCGACTCTAAGTGACTCCTACCCGAAGTGTGCGCTTACCTTGTCTAGAGTGTTGGTGGTGCAGTGTGGGCCGAGGTTGAGGCTGTCTCTGAACAGGCCACTGGCTTTCTCGCAGTAGCTGAGGCTGAGCTGGTAGTTCTCAGGTTTGGCCAGCAGGGAGCGCATCGCTTTAAAAGTGTTAAGGCAGGCTTTGGGCAGCGGACTCCTGCAACACAATAAGAGGATGCGTTTAGCACAGGCCAAGCTAAAAGCAATAAACCCACACAAAGCACACATCAAACAAAACGTTATTCCCGGACGGCCGGTGGAAAGATAAACGGGGCTGTATCAACAATTCGCCGGGAAAACCACTCTGATGAACAACTGATAACTCGTGCAACCAATTTCATCTTTATTTACTTGTGGTAATGATATTTCATTGAAAGTATATATAACCTGAGAGTGGCTTTAGGTGGTGCATCCAACAAAGTGTTTCAATAAGACTGAAGTTTCCTGGAGACCAGGTCAAATGTCACTCACTCTGCGGACTGAAGGCTGCGGGGCAAGTGTTCCACCGCTGGGTACAATCTCTCTGCCGCCGCGTCATCGCCCTGGAGCCAGTTAATGACCACCACGGCCACCGACGACCACCATTTGGAGTGAGGGTCGCAGCCTGGAGGTCAAGGACACAATGGTGATCACACACACACATTACATTCACCCTGATTAACATCTGCTTCAATGGAAACATGCCGAGATGAACGCAGTGTGATGTGAAATGTGCCGGAAACTTTATATTTAAGCAACACTATGTCATTTTTCGACCTTAAAATAATGTGGTAGAACAACTCTTAACCCTTAAAGACCTAGAACATATTTGGGGCGCCTCTACTTCACTTTGTTTTTCTCACCCATTCTAGCAGTTAGCATCAAGTGTCACATATCATTTTAAACAGGAGAGCATGAAGTCTCCATCTAGCTCATTTGAAGACCAAACTTTACATTTATTTAGTCTGAGAATGGATTAAATTAATAGAATTTTAAGAAAAACAGCAGCAAAAATGTTGTGTTTTTACTGTGAACTCAAACAGAACTTCATGAAGTTTGGATTTTTTTCCTTTAGAAAGTTAGACTTGGTTGTGTTAGACTTCCAGATTAAATTTTGTCTACATGTAAAAAAATGACAGCACTCTAATAAGAGCAGTATTTCTTCATCTGATTATTGGGTTTGAATGGTGTAAAATATGTAAAAATGCACATCCTGGTGAGTTTTCAGGTAAACGCAGTCGGATATGTCTTTAGTGAATGTATACAGAGTTGAATGAGAAATCGGGTGTTACAATGAAGTTGGTCCGTGCAGCTCTTAAAGGGCCGGACCTAATATTCTGTGTGAAGCAGGGCAGGGCAGGGCAGGGCAGGAACATGCCGGCCAAGTGAGTTTTTAGGGTTTTTTAATCCTAAAACAATGAATAGTAAGTTCTGTCATATTATTCAATTACTTTTACAGTTTTTTGCCATGGTATGTATTCAGTATCGGTATTGAGGAATTTTAGTCTGGTATCGTATCAAAATCATAATTTTGGTATCGTGACAACACTATTCTATATAAAATGTATTTGCTGATATTCTCTTTTTTTGTTATGTTGGTTTACAAATTTGTACCTTTTTAAATGTTTACTATAGTACACTACTGAAGGCCAACGTTGCCAGTTAAATTAAATGTTTTTAAGTAAAATTGTTGAAAATCATTGCAATAAATTAGTCGATAGATTAATCGATAAATTAGTCAATATAAAAATAGTCGTTAGTGGCAACCCTAGCTGATACCCAAGCAGCCTCCTAGCGGGACAAACTATTTAACAAACCTGTGTGAGATTGATACCAGTTATCTAAAAAGATATGAGGAAATTAAAAAAAAAACCCAAATCTGAATGTTTATTGTACTGAAATCCTACTGATGTCACTTGCATAATAATTTGGAAGACATTGTATAAAAGCTATTATCGGCCGATAACGATCGGCGCCCGATCAATCGGAGTACCTTTACTTTGTATGAGTTGCACTGGGCAGAGCCCAGCAGTGGTGACTCTCTCTACTGTCCAAATAGGTATTCTTTGATCATAGCACCTTTCACTTTTCAAAAATGACCGGTAAATCGGTCCTGGCAATTTAGCAGTATGAGAAGTTGTAACATTACCAGTAAATTACCGTCATGATTCGCTGTGTGAACAAAGAATGAAGATGAGCGCGTGCAAGGTCAGAGCGTGCTGACATAAGAAGTCTGCTTTGGGCCAATCATAAAGTTTTTATGGAGATGACGTGATGCACTAGATGGATGTCTTTGACCGTTGCTTCGTGTCTCGCAGCTTTTTCAACGTGTCACGCTCAAAAAACCCTGCCTTCTTTTCATTCATCAGCACTGCGGACACTATTATGTGCGTTTCTGTGTGATCATCCCCTCACGCCTGTCCCTCTGACGTAAAAAAAAAGGAAGTCAAATTGAACAATGTATTTTGTTATGTGTAAATGGTCTCTAAAAAGCCAGAACACCATTTGCTTGAGTGAACAGCACATTTGTGTATTTACCGGTATATTAATTCTGGTAATTTTACGGTAATTTACTGTGTGAAAGGGGCTGTTGATAACATGATAACATTCAGGAGTCAAAGCAGAAGTGAATGGAATCTAAAATGAAGCTGACCTGTGACGGTGGCCATGTTTGATCCGATGGCGAAGGACTGTGTTGTGGCTCCTGCTGCGTCTGAGGCGCTGGTGAGTAACTGCAGGTATTCCAGAGCGTCTGAGTATTCCCTGTCCAAACAAACACACACACACACACACACACACACACACACACACACACACACACACACACACACACACACACACACACACAACTCAAAATCACACACAAGTCACAATATACAGGGATAAGGCTGATTTAAAAGTGTGTGGGGCACCAAATGTAAAATTTAGCATCACCAAATCCTCAATTTGGTTATATTTAGTAACCAATGCTGCCAGATTTTGCCATCGTTACCTAAACAAACTCTTAATATACATAAATTAACCAAGGCTAGATTTTGATTTAACATTTCAATTGAAGCTTCACGTTGTTATAATTATAGTATTGTTAAATATTAATTTTAAAAATATTAGTATATTTTTTGGGGGGAGGGTTGGGGTCGAAAATTTAAATATTACGCCTTAAATGTTCAGCCACTTTTTCAGCTGCATTGCTTTCGGAAGTATTTGTTTCCATTAATTTTTTCCTTTTTGTATTTAAAAAAAAAACTTTGATAAAACATGAACCAAACCAACCAGCTATGAGGTGAATCACAACATTACAAACTTTCATTTGAAGCAAAAAAGACACAAAGGAACAAAAATGATTACGTGCATATACACACAATAATAATACAATAGTCTGTCTCCCTACGATCAAATTGCTTAAAACATATACATGTTCATACACCACACATTTGACTATTGCATTATTCAAGTGCTTCATGGGAGTGGGCGGCATAAAGGAGTTCTTTTGGCAAGATTTGCTTGTTGCAACTCTGATTGGTGGAGATTTTTGCTGAATCATGGGTAATGTAGTTTTTAAGTCCGGAGTTAAAACATTTGTTTAAAAAAATTAAGTTGAAATAATGTAGACTGACTAGCCTGACGTCGTCATCCTCAATTCTAGTCAGAATTTGAGTCTGATACTGCTCCGTTGGGCTGTGATTATGGGGCGTGTTTAAACCGAACCAGGAAAGACCTCAATTGGATAGACCTACAACCAATCAGAGCAACGGAGCGACGCATAACGTTAGTTGTCAAATGTCAACAGAACTCAACTGCACTGTGTTGCCAAGTCCGCGGGTTAAAGCGACCCCAATTATGTGATATACAGACCCAGGAATGCGGGTCTGGTCGAATGTGTTTTGATTGGACAGTGAGTGGTCAAGCTAAAAGCGTTTTAGACCCTGTTAACACATGTATTTAGCGTCATCCCCTTGTGATCCGATCGACCAAAATGCATCTTAACACCAGGTGTAAACAGGGCCTTTACGTGAAACCAGACATCAGACAAGTATTAGCAATGCACAATAGAAACACTGGTTATCTCTTCTAGAAACCAGCGCAGCTCTATTCCCTATAGAGATTTGTGTAAACTAGCGCTGAGAAAGACACCCACCCGTCCTCATCAGAGAGGGTTTTGACGCCTCGAGGCTGTGCCACACAGTAAAGGGCCTTTTCCAACAGATGCTCCCGGAACGCCTGGGTCACCTGAGCCAGCGGGTCAACTACAAACCCAAAAACAGTCAAGGGTGAGACTGGGGAATAATCATCAAAAACAAAAACTGATCCTTACAAAATAGTGCATAGTACTGACCTGAGTTTCCTGCCTGGCTGTAGATGCTCTCTTTAGGGGTGCTGCGTATGGACCAGTCCTCATCCACAAAGAAACGATGTCCCAGAGGGTGACACAACCACTGCATGGCAGGAGGGACGCTGCCACTGGGCGAGAGACAGGCCTGCCGAGCGCTGCTTAAGAACACTCGCTGCAGGGACACCGAGAGAGAACATGACAAGAAACATCAAATCTCCACTTACAATATGCAACAAACAAAACAGTACTGGATGAAAAACCTAGTGAGGTTCCAAAACCTAGTGAGCTCCCTACGAAGGCAGCATTTTAAGTGCCACACACACAGCTAGTGAAGGGTATGCGCATACTATGCTAATGATTAAATGTATGTCACGCAAACTGCACATAACCTAGCGCACGACATACTTGTACAGCACTTTTGAGGTTTCGTCTTATTCAAGATTCGTAGACAGACGTGCAGCTCGCTAGATACTGGAACAGAGTGTGTGTGAGTGTGAAAGCGTGTGTACTAACAGTAGTGAAGTGGAGCAGGCGGGGCAGACTGGATTTAACCCGTAGGGCTGCAGACACATAGACTTCTGCCAGTGTGGCAACAGGGAGACAGTCTCCTGCACACTCGGCCAAGTTAAGAGCACTCAGTGCCATGTGGATGGCAGAGAGGTGGCTTCCTCCGAGCTTACCTGCACACACAGATCAACATCATGAGCAAATATGATTAACCACTTCAGCTCTGCAGCATATTTACAATTTTTTAGAGAATTAGGCATATCTGAATTTAAGAGCGCGCCCTACCCACATACATTGGAGTAAATTGATAAAAATGGTCTTATTTTATAGAAAACACTCTAAATTTTAACACAGTGGTGGAATATTGCATACATTATATTGTATTTATTCACAATTTTATGATAAACATAGATAAAAAGTCATATTTTGATTTATTTTTTATTTGAAAATCTATCATTTTTAATCTGTTTGGTCTTTTTCCCTTCAGAAAGTGTCTGTGGATTCCACTAGGTGTCAGTAAATAGGGGAAAAAAGAACTTTCTTGATATCTCCTTACAAAAAAAAGTTATTGAGATTAATCTGTTCAAACTATCTAATAACTCCTCCTCATCTGCATTGATTGACGCCAGCCGCTGGGAAATCGAAAAGAAGGCTCCGCCTCCTCAACTTTGTAAAGGGAGATCTCAGACTCTGATTGGTCTAGAAGCATGATCGACATGTCTATAGAGAGCTGAGATACTCAGCTTTTTTGACGTATGGCGCATTACATGATGACGTCATCAAAAATCCCGACTTACAAAGATGATCAAAACTAAGGATAATAAGAGTATTTGTCTGCATCACATGTTTTGATCTGGGCATCGGTGACATATTACAGTGTGGTTTTGCCATGCATGCTCACAGACATGTGAAAATGGTCTCATTTTGAAGAAAACAACCTAAGGAACTGATATAACGTTTGAGGCTATTGGCTCCACAACGCGTTAACGATCCGAACAGGAATATCACTCATGTGTTTGCTTGTTCAAAGGAGTCATTTCCATCTTTGTGATTCTTTTGATAATAACGTTACAGTAACATGTTGGATCGGTGAAATAAATATCACTGCACAGTGATATTCTTGAGGGTAAGAGCTTTCATTTGATATATGACTTGTCTATTTTTGGTGAGATCGTGTGATATAAATATGAAATTTAATATTATTCACATGATTTTCTGAAGGGTCGTTGCGAGGGGGTCAAATTCACCGTATTATCTTTTTCTATGTAACATAAATGCAAAAGTGATTGGGTTACAAAGAAAGCCGAGGTTCTAATCTTTCAAACGATACCATATATGTCTAGTTTTGTGCTGTACAACTTATAGATTTTTTCAAATGATTATGATGATGCAATATTGGACCCACGGGTGGGTCGGTGAGGGGGTGCAGAGCTGAAGTGAAGACTTGTCGCGTGAAATGCGAGCAAACAGCAAACGACAGACCAGAAGTGATAAAAGGCGGCTTAAGGGTCCATTCACACAGAACATGTTTTTGTGGTTAAAAATGTGAGACGCAGGTCAGTGCAGCAGAAAAAAGCAAGGTCTAGAGCAGGGGTGTCCAACCCTGCTCCTGAAGAGCTACCGTACTGCAGATTTCAGTTCCAACTGTACTCCAACACACCTGTCTGTAATTATCTAGCACCCTGGACACCATGATTAGCTGCTTCAGGTGTGTTTGATTGAGGTTGGAGCTAAAATCTGCAGGGTGGTAGCTCTCCAGGACCAGGGTGCGACATGTTTTTTTAAAGTTGCCATTATTTTAACTTGAGCACCGTGTTCCACGTCATGCATAAGATGCTGGTAAAGACGAGATGCAAAAGCAGCAGTCCAAGACATCGGTCTAGCGCGACTTTACATTGAAAAACAATGAAACGTAGCGCAGCGGTAAAACTGCATTCTGTGTGAACAGGCCCTAACAGTTGCTCTCCGCTAGATTACCTGCTTCCTCTAGAAGCTAAAGAGTCTTACCGGTCATGTGGAGTTGGTGTAGGCGGTGGTAGACCAAGGCGGCATCTCGGCAGCTCTTGCGGGCATCTTCCTGTTGGGGGCGGTTGGAGCGAAGGGCTCCGGCGCGGCTGGCTAGCCAGCGGCCCACCCACAGTCTCTGCAGACACAGTCGCAGGGCGGACCACAGTACAGCACAGGTCAGGTCCAGTTGAGACGTGGGCAGAGGTCGACCAAGAGCTTTGAGACACGTCCAGAGGTTCTGAGAGGCCTGAGCAAAGTCTCCCTGCAGAAACACGTAAAAGAATATTATAGAAACAGAAGCGGAATAGGGGAACTTGTGAGTGCAAGGGAGTGTTTATACCCTGGCTAGATCCAGGTCGGCCTGCTTGCGGTGTCTCCAGAAGAGGACGGATGATTCGGAGTGAGGTCTGGTCACAGGTTCTCCATACACGAGCAGTCGGATCAAAACTCCAGCGACCAGAACACCGTTTAACAGCCACACCAGAAGAGTGGGCAACATCCAATCCATCCAACCCCAAGACTCGGCTACACATATCAAAACAAGATCGGATTGTCCACATTTAGATTGGGTGGAATGCTATTCTGAACATGTTGTCTCTATGTCTCTATGTGAACTAAAGGCCCTGATATACTTCAAACGAAATACATTTCCAACAAAATCAGGCCTCTGCAGAGCAAATGGGTGGAGCTTAGGTCTAGCTCCTCCTCGCTAGACCTCCAGCGAGGAGGAGTGAATGTAATTTAACCCTACCCACAACTCTATCCCTCCACCTCATTAGTTGTCCAGAGAGGTGGAGCAGGACTATTCCCACCACACTGGACCTCCAGAGAGGAGGAGCTGGACATCATTTGACTGCAGTGAGTACCACTTGAGTATATCGGGACCTTAAAGGTGTGAGCATTAGCACCTGCTTCCTGCATTGCCAGCATACTCCTTCCTGTGTGTCCTGAGACAGACACCCCAGAGCTACTCCAGCCGCCACACAGCAGAGACGCCAACGGGTTAAAGGACAGGAAGAGCAGGGTGAAGGCGCACAGAGCCATGCGAGAGCGATCCAGCATTCCTCCAGCCCTCTCCATCACAGGCTACATGAGAGAACAGAGAACAGAGAAGCCGTTAGATCGTGATACGTCTATTCTTCCAGGATCTTGCCCTCATGAAATTGAGTTATCCACTACGCGTTAACACATTCAATTACTTCATGACCAAAGCCAATTCATTAAAAGGCATGACAGGAGTTTCTGCTACCTTGCTGTCTTCTCCCATTGGGCTGTCCGGCTCCGAGTCGCTGCCGTGGTGGGAGTAGGCGCCGCTGGATTGAGGCGAGCCGACATCTGATGCTGGAGGGGTGGGGATTTCTGGTTTCACGTCAACCTCCATGGTCACAAGGTCCTTTAGAGACTCTGAGGAGGCAAAGCGACAGGTCAATGCAAGGACAAAGAAAAAGAAGTGCACTTTTAGTGTACTTCAAATCTTACAAGTGCACTTTGTAATAATAAGTTTTACTTTTAAAGTACATTTTAAATCATTATTGTATCATTTTAACTGTAGTGTGTTTTTAGATACTATTTAAAGTTACAATAGTGTAAATCACAAATATATTTAAATACATGACAAACAAGTTTAACAAGAAACGGTCTTAAAAGTATATTTTAGTTTTCCATAAATGCTTGTCAGTACATTCAGCTGTAACTTTAACCATATTTCAAAAGACAATAGAATTATGAGATTATATATAAAGATGTACTGAAGTCCTAATTAAGTAAAAAGAAGTTCAGATAATTGCGTTCAATATAAAACAATACCTTTTCATTTAATTGTAATTAACATACAATTAAGGGTGCTTTCACACTAGCAGTTGTGGTTCGATTGACATCAGAGTTCGGTTCGTTTGGATGATGTGAACTCGGGTGCGCACCTGCGAACTGTACCAGAGTCCTCTTAAAAAGGGTGGTCTGGGGTTCGGTTCATGTGAACTCCGGTACGGATCGCTGCTGATGTGAATCCAATCGTACTAAATCACGGTAGTGAACATAAAAATGTGTGTTTCACTCATTTCCCTGGCGAGCGTGACTGATGTACTGCAAGCAGAGAGCTGTAGATCTAATTTCTGCTCGCCTTCAGCGTTCTTTAGAGCATTTGCAGTACATTTGCGGCAGATAGACGCAAGTGCCATTACGTACTGAAGCTTTGGTAACAAAACCAACGGTTTAAAAACAAAAATATAAAAGTGAGGTGAGCAACGCTGTGCATTTTGCCGCCTTCTCGCTCGCCTTCGTTACCAAGTAAACAGCTGCTGATTTGATGACGCAAAACACACCGCGGTTCGGACCCAAATAATATAATCTGAACACAGTCCAGCGGTGAGCAATCGAACTCGGGTTTGGTCCAGGCAATCGAACCAATTGTGAAAGCTCCCCAAGTGTCCGAAAACATTACATTCATCTAAGGGGATGTCTAATAACTTATTTACACTTTTGGAGTTGGATTCTCATGCTAAACATGGCCAAAACAGTCAAAGTTTATAAAAAAAACAACAAAAAACATGAGTTTTTCGAGAGTATTTCTGTGCCAAATACACTCCTTCAGGATTCAAGTAAGTTTGGGAAAGTTTTTTTCGAGTATGGCCCTGTATGACGTCATAAAGGGCGGAATTGCTTGTATGGGCACTTCTCCCGAATGAGCACATGCACATCAACCCGAGCGAGAGCAAGAGCCACCCATCATCGAGCTTTGTTCGGGTTACAGAAGCCGTCCGCAGCGCTGTCATTAGACCACGAAATCAACAATGTCACTAAAGAAGTGTGTTTCTGATTGTGAGGGAAAGATAACTCAAATAACCCATCATTAAGGAAACAGTGGATGCAGTTTGTTTTGTTGGATGCAGTCCGGTCATGAGTGAAACTGCATCAAATGTGTGTGTTTTGTTGGCAATCGACATGTAAGAGCATATAATGTCAACAACACGAACGTATAGAGAATCAAAAGTTATCCAGGGATAATGCCATGATGTATTGTGTGTGTGTGTATGTGTGTGTGGCCACTGCACGCCTGCACGAACTCGGCTGTTTTGGGAAAGAATCGGTACAGCGTATATGTCTTTTATAAATATGATAAAAATAAAGACTCTTTGGAGATATAAAGGATGTAATACAATCTATAGGTCCTCAAGATTAACACAAGATAAGAAACGGTGCGTGTTATGTACCCTTTAATCTTGATTAACATTAGCCAATAGTGTTGTTTCAGAAGTGAAGCAAATTAGGAATGTAAAAAGGGTCCATTTTGATTTCATGTTGACTTTGAAGGTACTGTGGATGAGCTTACTGTTCTTCTGGATGGACATCTTGAGTGCCATGTTCTCCTGCTTTAGTTTTTGGTTGGACTGCTGAAGGTAGCGAATGTAGTCGATGGCTTTCCTCAACACTGCCGACTTATTGAGCTGCTTAAAATAGAAGATAATAGCGAAGACATTTTAAAACTATTGTCCTTTTCAAGGGTCACTACCATGAGCAGCTTCTCTTGGTGAACAAATAACCAGATTTTGACAGATTTTGAAGCTCACCTTAGCTTCCGTCCCAGCCACCAGGTCTTTGAGCTCAATAATCTTGTCGTTGATGGAGGAGCGGTAGCGTTTTTCAATGGCGTTATGGGCGGTGCGTTTCTCACCCTTATGTGGCTGGCCTCCCAGTTTCCCGCTGATGGCGATGCGATTGATGGGCAGTTTCTCTGCGTCCACCATCAGTGGAACGGTGGTCAGAATGGTGCCTCCACTCATCAGCGCCTGAGACGAGAGACACACAAAATAAAAACTTCATAAAAGGCCTTCAGCAATGCCTTAGGAGGGCCACTGTCCTGCAAAGTTTAGCTCCAACCCCAATTAAACACACCTGAACCAGCTAATCAGTGTCTTATTAGGGATACTAGAAACTTCTAGGCAGGTGTGTTAAGGCAAGTTGGAGCTAAACTCTGAAGGACAGTGGCCCTCCAGGACCGAGTTTGGACACCCCTGCCTTAGGCGTTTGGAAAATGGCAAATGCAAATTCCAATGTGAGAAACTTTTTAACTAAAAATAATAACTTAAGTTATTTAACTTTTAGGTTGAAATGTGACATTTAATATCAAATATCTTGAACAATGCACTACTAATTTGATTGCCGGCCAGTTCACACCAAGAATAAAGCAATAAACTGAAGCGAATCAGAGACTTTTCAAACTTTGATTGGCGAAATGTCTCAAATTTTAATGGGAATCTGCACCAGGGGCTTGACACTTGAAAATGTATCAAATAATGTGTTTTTGGGATACAAGGAGACATTTACAAGCAAACTTATTTAACCCTTATGTTATGTTGGGGACGTTTTCGTGCTTTTGAGTCTTAATTTGGCCACAACTTTCTCTGTGGTTCAGCAAATGGAATGATTTTTGATTATCTTATTTGGATATATTTTGGGAAAATGCTTTGAATTTTTTTTAAAAACTCAATATAAATGTGATTGTGGACTGGATATTTTTTGTCTTGTCTTGAACATGTCAAAGATTAGTAACAACATTGGCTTTGATGCATTGCTAGTTTTTGTGCAGCATCAGATTTACTATTCGTGGCTGTTTTTGCCCCATTGACTTCCATTATAACCACATTTTTTGATTGCAACGCCATGACACCATACACCCATGCATTTTTGATTTGGTGGTTTTCCCTGTTGGGAAGAGGTAAACTTTTTTTTTTTTTTTTTACTGTTGATCACCAGGTGGCACATTTAACCCTTTAGATAGGCCTGTGCAAACAAAAGCTTAGTTTCTGACTTTTATATGGAGTATAAATGAGGGAGAAAAAATTTAAATCTGATGCTGCACAAAAACTAATAATGCATCAAAGCCAATGTTGTTACTAATAAAACTGTAATAAAACTAATTAGTAAACTAAATTAACCATATAAACTAAATTACTGATCTGCCCACATTGTCACTGTATGATAATTGAAATGAGCTGATGACATCACCGTTTTCTCCAGAACGGCTATACGACTGAATCAAATTCTGTTGCATTATTTTCCTGTTTAACACTGTGAAGCTGCTTTGAAACAATCTGCATTGTAAAAAGCGCTATATAAATAAAGTTGACTTGACTTGACTAATCTTTCACATGTCCAAGAAAAATATCCAGTCCACAATCACATTTGCATTTTACAGTGACTTATTGAAAATAAGTAATTTTGTGTGTGTTTTCCCCAAATCAGTGACATCATGTATGAACTTGACAATTAAAGAGTAAAAATCCTGGATAAAAAAAAAATAGTTTTGATCAGGACAGAGGTTGATTAACAGATTTATGAGAAGAAAACAAATATATATATCTGATATATTTTCACAGCAGTTTAATTTAGTAGATGTTTTCATCCCGCACATAACAAAAGGGTAGTGATGAATATGAACAATGCACAAGGGTTAATTTATTAGAATGCAAAAAGTACATCAGGTCTTTCAATACTTCTGCTATCAACTGCATTTAATAATCATGTAATTAAACTGTAATAAACAGATTATTGTGCTGATTATTGTTACATATTATATTGCATTGAATCCATTCTGAAATACACCGGGACTCTTAATTTGAAATGTGTATGCTTTACCATTTCATGCACTCTTACAGCCATCTAAAACATTTTACAATATAAACACCATAAAGTCAATAATTTATCAAGAAGTAGATCATAAGCATTTGCATAGTAATACGTTGATTGCGGAAAGACTGTAGAACACACGACAGCGTCACGTTTTTACTTCGAAATCTGAAGTTTAATAATCATGTTAGGGCATCTCTCAATTCCCATTTTTCCATTCCCTCTTAAAATGATCATTAAGACCTTTGTTATACCTTTTAAGACTTTTTATGATCATACATTTCATAAAACTTAATTTTTTTAAACCTTTAAGGACCCTTCTTATGCATACACACATGCTCCTAAATACATTTGAGAGTTTGCACTAGTGTTGTCAAAAGTACCGACCGCGATACCAAGTCGTTACTGAAATTTTTAACTTTTAGCGCTGTTGAGCTGGAAGCGTAAACACCTCTGACTGGCCGTTGTGCACAGGCGCTCAGTGGATACAATGATCAACGCACAGGAGCGTTTCAGTGTTAATTTCGTTGACGAATCATTTGTGTCATAATTTTTGTCAACAACCTTTTTTCACTGACGAAAACGAGACGATAACTAAATAAAAACTAGTGTTGGACGACAAAAACTATGACGAAAGCCTACTGTCATTTTCGTCAACAAATAAAAACGAGACGAAAATGTTAGGGAGGGACGATTAGGGAAGAGATCCAGTCAGAACTGATGTCCTGTGTAACAGATGCGCACATTTGATCTGAACGTGCTGATCTAACCGCTGGAGAACACGGCGCTGTTGTGCTTCTACAGGCTCATCCCCAATCCAGCGCTCCAGAGCGGCTCACAATCACTGAATAACACACATTTATGCCAGGCAATTGTTTATGAACTGATGCTGATGAATAAGGACAATGTTTACTTTACGATGTTTATATAGTTAATATGGTTTAGACGGTTGTAACTGCATATTTTATCTCCTCATCTGAACTTGAATGAGCTCCTGCAACTGCAACAGAGGCACAGACATTTCAAAATAAGAGTCAATGTGTGTTTCGAGCTTGTTTATAATTAAAAGTCACGCATTATATATTCGTTTTTGGTTACACAATAAACTGTATTTAATTTAATTCCCATTTAATTCATAGTCAGGAGGAAAGACCAGTATTTGACACACATTCAATAAAGTATCAGGGTTATAATAGTTCACTAAAACCATTAAAACAATCTTCATTACTTGAAATTAAATAAATGTTAACTGAAATTTAAAAAAATAAATAAACAAACTTATTTGAAGCTTTAGTTTAACCTGATATAGGCTACTGACTAAAACAGAAACACAAAGTTATAAAAACTATATAGATGTTTTTAAAAAACAGACAAAAAAGTGAATTGAGCTCTTTCGTGTATTTTTAATGTCAAAAACAAAATGATGTCAAAATGTCAGTTCAAGTGACAGTCGGTTATGTAATGCTTAAATGCTTAATGTTTAATTTATTTACAATTGAACTAAACAATTCAGGTGACTAAAATATGACTAAAACTAAAACTGCTGTCAAAATTAACACTGGAGCGTTTGAAAGCACAAGAGGGCGTCGCCCAGTGGACCGGTAGGCTGATAGACGCCTGTATTCAAACACTCCTGTGTGTATCTGTGTAAGCGCTCTGTGAAAAGCGTCATTGATGTATATTTACAACATGTTTTTGAAGCGCTGGTCATTGTAGCCAATCACAGACATATGTGGTGAGCGTGTGAGCACAATGGGCAGTCAGAGGTGTTCACGATTCCAGCTCAACAGCGCTCAAAGCGGCACATTTGTAAAATTTCAGTACCGACTTGGTATTGCGGTTGGTACTTTTGACAACACTAGTTTGCACACATCTATGTTTAGTGAAACGCTGGCACCTTCACGCTCTTGCTGTGAACAGGCCGTGGGAGTGTGTTTGTGTACCTGCAGTGAGGTGCTCTGGATTGGGGCAGTGGATGTCGCCAGCGTTGTGATGCAGGGTGACGCCACTGTTGTTACCATGGACACATCAGGCTTCAGAGTTGTGAGCAAAAGAGAGTCTGCCTTAATGAACTGCGGCTGCAACAAAACCTGCGCAACACAGGAAGAACGCTCAGCACACACACACACACAAAAAAAGAGTTGTTTGGCTGTAAAATGCAAATGTTTGGGCATTAGTGGGTCAATAAAAGTACTTACAGGAACCTGCTGAACCTGAGGGGCGATTGTCTGTGTGGGTGGGCTGGAGGAGGTGGTCAGGATTGATGAAGCCGAGAGGCTCTGCATCTGGGCTTGGATGGCCATTGGCTGAACATTCTGTGGGGAGGCGGGGAGATTCGGGATTGGCTGAGGAGAGCTCTGCTGAGTGACAGCTGTAAGAGCCAATGAGATCATGAGAGGAAAGAAATGGCGAGATGTCGCACTAAGGAAAAAACGTATGCATTTTGGCTGTTCATTTACACAACAATGGCGTGGGCCTGAAAACGCAAGCTTTTGAAAACGGGGTTGCATCCGAAATCGAACACTTCTCTACTATATAGCATGCGAAAAACAGTGCGCCAACAGAGTAGTATGTCCGAATTCATAGTATTCGAAAAACGGTAGGCGAAAAGTACCCGGATGGACACTTTACCATCCCATGAGGCAACGGGACACGATTTATGAATGGAGGTGAAGGGACGCAACTGACGCTGGTAGGTCACATGATCATGACAACATGGCGGATGTAGTACGTCCAGATTGCATTCATACTACTTTAAATGTCGCGAAATTCGTTCAAATTCAAATTTAGTACCTACTGACATTATGCGATTTCGGACGCAGTAAACTACAAAAATGTGAATTTGTAAGTCATGTGCATGTGTATTACGGGTTCAGTCTATAGGCGCGTAGTGTTTGTTTACAAAGTGACATCGCCATCTACTGGCCTGGCATGAATAATACAGCGATTTTACTCGTTTTTGTGGATGGGATCGTTTGACACAGTCGTCTGTATGCGAAAAACACAAAGCACAAACAATGTTGTCGTGTAAATGTACCCTCGAACTCTTTATGTTCAAGACATAACCGACTATGTTTACCAGAGACGGGCATTTTTTTGACAAATTTGTATGAATATGTTCGTTCTAGTGTTAATTTCGTCAGCTATTTTTGAATTTCGTCTCAGTCTTAGTCCGGTGTCAAATGTGCTTTTTAGTTATCATCGTATTTAGTCAACCTTGTCCTGTTTTTGTTTAGTCAAGTTTTAGTCGACTACTTGTCTGAGCATTTTAGTCTAGTTTTAATCAATGAAATCTTAGTCACATTTTCGTCATGCTGCATTGATAATCCCAATTATTTTGCTCAGAGTTATAAATCACAATGATTGTTGTCATTTGAGAAATGATTTTTACACCATCAGAATTGTTGCATTTTCACCTATAAGCACAAATCAAGAGAATGTCGACCCACACGCATGGTTTATTATAGGCTGTTTATCATATAGGCCTCATGGAAAAACTTTAGATTTAAAAAACTGAAATTACCACATTACTTTCATAGTTTTTTTTGTGTCTTTTTTCGTCAACGACATTGCTTGTTGATAGTCACAGTTATCGTTTAAGGACGTTTGTGTCATCTCGTCTTAAGCCGGGTGCACACGGTGCGATCTATAATAGTCCTTTACGGTTGTTCCTTGTCAGACTGTACGAACATGATCCCCACTGTAAGCCATGTCCCACTGTAAGACCTCAGTTGTCATTGATGTCAGACTGTACGATAGTGATCATTAATCGGCTGCCAGTGAACATGTCAAACTAACAATCCAAGACGTCAGATTTTAGCCTAGGTTCAGAGGAATCTTTTAGGATTTGCTAAATTTGTCTCAGACGGCCAAATCGTGGCCAAAATTGCACAGTGTGCACCCGGCTTTAGTCATGAAAAAACATTTTTCCTCATATTTTCGTTAATGAAATTAACACTAGTTTGTTCGAGCGCAAGACGACGTTCGAAGGCGCGACTTTTCTGGACGCACACTTTGGATGTTTGCACACAGAAAACTTCCCACACAGCGAGTAACATGCTTGAATATTTAAATTGGCAAGGCTTTCATGAGGATGCAGGTCTCGTTCACGTTCATGTTCTCACAACATTGCGTTGTTAGACTTCATAAAAACATTACCGGCCATTGTCATCACTTCATCTACTCGCCAACCTTGATTTTTACTTTCATTTGGCGAGTGTTAATTTGTTTGGCTTACTCAGTTGGGGACACTAAATATTCAACTATATTACTGATCAGCTCATTTCAATTATCATAAAATCATAATTAAGAGATAAAATGTTGAAAATATGATTTTACATGTCCTCATTATTAGATAAAAAGTCAAAAATATGATTTTAAAAGTCATAATAGTGAGATAAAGAGTTTAAAAAAACGACATGCACAAGTCATAATTATAAGATAACATTTTGAAAATATGATTTTAAAAGTCCTCATTATTAGATAAAAAGTCAAAAATATGACATGCCAAGTCATAATTATAAGATAAAACGTTGAAAATATGATTTTAAATATCTTCATTATTAGATAAAAGTCAAAAATATTAAATGCCAAGTCATAATAAGATAAATGTTGAAAATATGATTTAAAAAGTCCTCATTATTAGATAAAAAGTCAAAAATATGACATGTCAAGTCAATTATAAGATAAAATGTTGAAAATATGATTTTAAATATCTTCATTATTAGATAAAAGTCAAAAATATGACATGCTAAGTCATAATTATAAGATAAAATGTTGAAAATATGATTTTAAAAGTCCTCATTATTAGATAAAAAGTAAAAAATATGACATGTCAAGTCATAATTATAAGATAAAATGTTGAAAATATGATTTTAAAAGTCCTCATTATTAGATAAAAGTCAAAAATATTAAATGCCAAGTCATAATAAGATAAATGTTGAAAATATGATTTTAAAAGTCCTCATTATTAGATAAAAAGTCAAAAATATGACATGCCAAGTCATAATTATAAGATAAAATGTTGAAAATATGATTTTAAATATCTTCATTATTAGATAAAAGTCAAAAATATGACATGCTAAGTCATAATAAGATAAATGTTGAAAATATGATTTAAAAAGTCCTCATTATTAGATAAAAAGTCAAAAATATGACATGTCAAGTCAATTATAAGATAAAATGTTGAAAATATGATTTTAAAAGTCCTCATTATTAGATAAAAAGTCAAAAATATGACATGCCAAGTCATAATTATAAGATAAAATGTTGAAAATATGATTTTAAATATCTTCATTATTAGATAAAAGTCAAAAATATTAAATGCCAAGTCATAATAAGATAAATGTTGAAAATATGATTTAAAAAGTCCTCATTATTAGATAAAAAGTCAAAAATATGACATGTCAAGTCAATTATAAGATAAAATGTTGAAAATATGATTTTAAATATCTTCATTATTAGATAAAAGTCAAAAATATGACATGCTAAGTCATAATTATAAGATAAAATGTTGAAAATATGATTTTAAAAGTCCTCATTATTAGATAAAAAGTCAAAAATATGACATGCCAAGTCATAATTATAAGATAAAATGTTGAAAATATGATTTTAAATATCTTCATTATTAGATAAGTCAAAAATATTAAATGCCAAGTCATAATAAGATAAATGTTGAAAATATGATTTAAAAAGTCCTCATTATTAGATAAAAAGTCAAAAATATGACATGTCAAGTCAATTATAAGATAAAATGTTGAAAATATGATTTTAAATATCTTCATTATTAGATAAAAGTCAAAAATATTACATGCTAAGTCATAATTATAAGATAAAATGTTGAAAATATGATTTTAAAAGTCCTCATTATTAGATAAAAAGTAAAAAATATGACATGTCAAGTCATAATTATAAGATAAAATGTTGAAAATATGGTTTTAAATATCTTCATTATTAGATAAAAGTCAAAAATATTATATGCTAAGTCATAATTATAAGATAAAATGTTGAAAATATGATTTTAAAAGTCCTCATTATTAGATAAAAAGTCAAAAATATGACATGTCAAGTCAATTATAAGATAAAATGATGAAAATATGATTTTAAATATCTTCATTATTAGATAAAAGTCAAAAATATTACATGCCAAGTCATAATTATAAGATAAAATGTTGAAAATATGATTTTAAAAGTCCTCATTATTAGATAAAAAGTCAAAAATATGACATGTCAAGTCAATTATAAGATAAAATGTTGAAAATATGATTTTAAATATCTTCATTATTAGATAAAAGTCAAAAATATTACATGCTAAGTCATAATTATAAGATAAAATGTTGAAAATATAATTTTAAATATCTTCATTATTAGATAAAAGTCAAAAATATTACATGCCAAGTCATAATTATAAGTTAATATGTTGAAAATATGATTTTAAAAGTCCTCATTATTAGATAAAAAGTAAAAAATATTACATGCTAAGTCATAATTATAAGATAAAATGATGAAAATATGATTTTAAAAGTCCTCATTATTAGATAAAAAGTCAAAAATATGACAAGCCAAGTCAGAATTATAAGATAAAACGTTGAAAATATGATTTTAAATATCTTCATTATTAGATAAAAGTCAAAAATATGACATGCTAAGTCATAATTATAAGATAAAATGTTGAAAATATGATTTTAAAAGTCCTCATTATTAGATAAAAAGTCAAAAATATGACATGTCAAGTCAATTATAAGATAAAATGTTGAAAATATGATTTTAAATATCTTCATTATTAGATAAAAGTCAAAAATATGACATGCTAAGTCATAATTATAAGATAAAATGTTGAAAATATGATTTTAAAAGTCCTCATTATTAGATAAAAAGTCAAAAATATGACATGCCAAGTCAATTATAAGATAAAATGTTGAAAATATGATTTTAAATATCTTCATTATTAGATAAAAGTCAAAAATATTACATGCTAAGTCATAATTATAAGATAAAATGTTGAAAATATGATTTTAAAAGTCCTCATTATTAGATAAAAAGTCAAAAATATGACATGTCAAGTCAATTATAAGATAAAATGTTGAAAATATGATTTTAAATATCTTCATTATTAGATAAAAGTCAAAAATATTACATGCTAAGTCATAATTATAAGATAAAATGTTGAAAATATGATTTTAAAAGTCCTCATTATTAGATAAAAAGTCAAAAATATGACATGCCAAGTCAATTATAAGATAAAATGTTGAAAATATGATTTTAAATATCTTCATTATTAGATAAAAGTCAAAAATATTACATGCTAAGTCATAATTATAAGATAAAATGTTGAAAATATGATTTTAAAAGTCCTCATTATTAGATAAAAAGTCAAAAATATGACATGTCAAGTCAATTATAAGATAAAATGTTGAAAATATGATTTTAAATATCTTCATTATTAGATAAAAGTCAAAAATATTATATGCTAAGTCATAATTATAAGATAAAATGTTGAAAATATAATTTTGTCATTGTGAGATGAACAGCTGAAATTAGGACTTAAAATTCTGAGATAAATGGATTTAAAGTCAAAATTATGACTTACAAATTATTAAAAGTCCTAATTATGAGATAAAAAGCTGAAATGAGGTTTTTAAAAGTCTAAGGTATGACCAAAACACACACTAAGACATTTAAGAGATGAAATCATACTTGTTTTTTTGTTTTTTAAAATGCGCTTTTAATTTTTTGATTCACACTTATAATAATAACATTTACATTATTGATTTTTACTTTCATTTGGCGCTTGGCAAGTGTTAATTTTAAGCCGTGTGTATGCCTAAGAAGGATCTGCGTTTATGGATACCGTAATTTTAAGCTGAATTTTACCAAAATTATTAAAATATACAGAAATGTGTTGTTGCCAGGTCACTTGTGGCACTGTATTTTTTTCTTTTGAATAAATCTTGAGAAGTTCATGCTCTGGATCCCCTTTACCGGTAGAAATACATAACTCAATTCCCCCGGACTGAACTTTGACCTACGCTAGTGTGATGCCGTATTCTCTCTTTGACCTGGTGGAGACATTACCTAAGCCTCGCAACGATAACAGAACGAAAACGAAATGATAAAAGCATATGCAAAGAAAGAATGTGGGCTGGGCTTCTTTACACATGAACACAGAGTACGATTAAAAGTCACTAGGTGACCAGGACTGACAACAGTGACTTCCGACTGAACCTTGAACTCAGATCGCCTCTTCATAACGAATCACAGCTACCTGAAGGGAACTGCTGACATGACGTGACTGGACAAAGGTGATGCAGTTTAATAGTGGCCGTCATAATCTGCATTACTCATGAGTAATCATTTACACAATAGACTACATAATCTTTTAGAAAGTCATAACACACGCTTTCATAAAAGCTCATATCTGATCAATCAAATATGCCAGGACTGAACTGATTAAAAACTAGTAGAAACGCAAAGATATCACTGTGGAACTATGATAACAGCAGGACAAGCGGATTATTGCCAAGCCCACACATTTTCTTTTACATGGTTTATCAAGACTTGAATAACTTTCATTATAAAGGCCTGTTCACATCGGGGCGATTTTCCCACTTGTTTATCGCCGACTTTTAACGCCTCGTGACTAAACAAATGGCATAATGTCATATTAATGTCACTAACACTCATGACTTAGTTTCTTTACAGTTATTGATGTATCCCTAAAGTACAGAAAAAAGGTACCGTTGGGTACCAGTTAAAGTGTGAGCGGTCCCCAACCCTGAAGACTGAAAAAAAGACAAGTAGTTGGCAATTTAAATCCCACTTCATTGGAAGGCTATTCAGATATCTACCAGTATAAGAAAACACCTAAAACATTCGGATGGGCTTATTAGAGTCACTTTCCCCACATTATATCAGATGCTTTAGTCACATAGTAGTTATATATTCATTAAAGACACGTATTAGAAAGTGTGACCAATTAGCTTATCTGTTAGCAGTGATTTACACCCTTTGAGATAAAGTGCCAATAGATGTAACTGACACATTTATGGTCAAAGAGAGATATGTTTTATGTTCACTGGTAGCTCAGGCGCAGCGCTTGCACACAAATGACAGATTTCTAGCTTTCACATTTGTACGGCCCTATGATGTTCACAATGCAGAAAACAGACGGATTCAGGCAATACAGTCATTAATGTTCAGTCATGTGACACAGAATTTGTAGAATGAATCATTTAACACTAGAACCACCACAGGGGTAAAATTTACCCATGGCTGTTTTACATAACAGATTTTCAATCAAATATCCAAGTGTCCCAGTCACTGACTTTTACTAAAATGGTGTTATTTACAATCCCCTGTTGTTAAAAATTGTCACCGCTCGTCAATGTCAAAATATTTGAGAAAACCAATCAAATCAGAGTAGGCGGGCTTTATGTTCACACAGAAGCTGCTGAGGCGGAGCACGAATTTTAGCAGCACAACTCGACGTCAAGTGCGAGATAGAAGCAGCTGTCAAATATGAAACGTTTAGTTCAGTCAGAAATGTTAAACAAATGACAAAAATATTCAGCCAAATTAATAAACTTTTGTCTAATTTCGCCATTTTGATTTGAAAGAGGCCTATGTAATGTCACTTATAATATAATTAACAAACAAGAAACAAGTCTTCTGTCATTTTTTTTAAATGTTAAAAATCGTAGCTTCATCGGAATGATACGGAACTTGGTGACTTTATTGGTACTTGCTATATGAACACACAAAAAAATTGGGGACAGGATTTGAAAAGTCTAAGTGGTCGTAAAAAAAATAGTCACACTCGGGTCAAAAATGACCCCCATAGGAAATGAATGGGAAATTGGCAAAAATATGAAAATACAGAGTTTTTTTGTCTATCTACAAATCAGCCAGGATGCAGAAAAAAGGACTCAACAGTGAAGGGGTGAATCTCTAAAACATCAAGAGTGCAAAACAGACAAAAAAATTCTCACACACACACACAAACGCAATTAGCTTTTGGAATGGCACGCGTTAATTTGTGTGTGCGTGTGTTTTAGGGCTGTCAAAATTGCTCAAAAATGACGTTTGAATATTCCCTCTTAAAAAAACACGAATATTCGAACTATTCGAACATCTGGTTGCGCATTTTGTCAATGACGCGCATTACGTCAATAACAGGACAAATTAATACAAAGAGACATAACTACTTGTATAGGTAGTCTATTTATGTTTAAACATATTTGACAACGTATTACCTACACACAAACAAGTAAATCAACTAATGGCCAAGACCGCAGACCTCTCTCTCGCCCTCACGCTCTCTGCGCATAACGGTTTAAATGAACAAACACATTTTGAGAGCTGATCAAGAGTTTTGTGCAAGCAATTTAAGGTCGCGACTCTTGTCCCAATCAAACCAGTGGAAGCAGTGCATTTATCCTTTATTCATGCAATATCTCTTCAGTCAGTCAGTAGTCTACACTTTAGTAATGTTAGGGTTATGGTACCTCGGCTCCATTGCTTGACAGAACTCCCTGAAGCCCCATCCACCACACTGATCGCTCTCATGTTCTTACAACTGAACGAAATTAATTTCTCCGTTATGGCCTCTTGTCGTGTTGCAGACAGAGCTTGTAGCGGGCGATGCAAAATAAGGGTGGTCCAGTTTGCCCATTCAAATTAGTTGCTTATATTTATAAAAGGAGCCTACAAAAGCATAAACAAGCTCGTTTAATAAAGAAAAGTTCACGAAACTAAGTGAAAACTCACGAAAGTGTTTAGTGAAATTCGGAAACATTTAAGAGATCATAAATTTAGTTGTACAAGTTAACGTTACATTTCTACATACATTTAGTTCTCATGTCACAAGTAATATCAAGGTTTATTTTGATCCGTTTTACATGATTCTTTTGTGGTGTGGTTTTCGGTGAAGTGTACTAAAATAAATATCGTCACCTGTGTACTAGGGATGGGCATTTCAAGCAAAAATAATATTCGAAGATCGCTGGGAATTATTTGATTTTTATTCGAAAATCGCAACTCCTCCCCCGCATGCACGCATGTAAAGGCTATACACATATAAACAGAGAGAGAGAGGGAGAGAGACCATTCACACTCTCAATCTGTATGATAACAAACTGTTTAATTCATTAGGGAATAGGCTATATCAACTCAAGCCATATAATTATTGTAACATGCTGAAACATATGACTGTTATTTGACATTGCCCCAAGTTACCGCAACCGTTAAATGCCACAAGTCTACAGTGTGCACGTGAGGCGATGTGTTCTTCTTCTGTTGTCTCAGGGCGTTTTTACTCTGGCAGTTTAGTTCGAAATGGAGCACGGTTTGCATGAAAAATTGCTAATGTGAAAGCTTACATACAGAGCTTGGTGTGCACTGAGGTATCGAACCCGAGAACACACAACCGGAGTTCGGTTGCTCTCGGAGCTGTGCCACGATTCACGTGAATGTGCAAACAACACTCGGGTGTGCACTTGTTCTGGAAGAAAATGAACCAGCGCATGCGTTTTAGCCGATTGCAATGTCATTAGTTCAATAACACACATGTAAGTGATGATAGTGTTGATGATTTTCCTGAGATACGATCCCACAAAAGTTCAAACACTGTGCATCGAAGAATAAGCTATGCAGTGTATTCGCGCATAGAGTGCAATCAGGGCAGCAAATGAATGGCAATTCACGTCTCCTCAAAAGAGTCTGTTTGCAAGCAGCAAAGCCGCCTTCAAGCGACACATACGGTAAACCCAAGTGTTGTTTACTCAGCTGCACATAATAGCACCAAATTCATTTAAAAAAGCCCAATATATTTGACCCGCGTTCTGTTTCCTCTCATGCCCGTGCACGTTTGTGATGACGTTAGATGAACGCAAACGCACTAGGGTTCAAGTTGAGTGTGAAACCAGACCAACGCTGCGGAGGCGCAGGGAAGAATCACGCTCGGACCGCATCAAACGTGCCCAGTATAAACACCCTGAGAACTGACTGACAGCTTTAGGTGCGTTATTGGCAGCGCCTCCCTCTGGTCACATGAACGCGTCACCACCACACCGAAAACATGGGGATTTTTTTGAGGACGATAATCGCACAAACTATTCGATATTCTATAATTAAATCAACTATCGAATATTCGAAAATCGCAACCCATCCATAGTTAATAGTGAGAATTGGACCCTAAACGTCTAAAGTCGGTAAAGTCTTACCAATTTTTTTTTTCATAGCCTCACTGGGGGCTGAGCCCCCCTAAAATGAAAATCGCCCCATGTATGCAGCGACTCCTGGCGATTCTAGTGTTAATCATTTAGCAGACGCTTTTATCCAAAGCGAATCAATTCGTGATATGGACTAGCGTCTGTGAATATTAAAGCGCAAAAATACTGCCATTGAAATCTGAAGTCTGCATGTCTCTGTGTGAATGTATGGCACAGTTTCGTCTACTGAACGCATTCTGAAGCACGTGTGACGCTTCTGGTGTTTTCAGCGTCTGCATCTCACTAAAAATGAGGACATGAATTTCATCTTCAGAGCTGCTCTGAGAATCACTTCACCAGCATTAAAACTGAAAATCATTACTGGTAGTAAGACTTTAGATTAGGGTCCAATTCTCACTATTAACTTTAGCTTTTGCCTAAATAAACTCCTAATTACTGCTTATTAATTGTTTGGATTAAGGGACGTAGAATAAGGTCAAGCAGAATAGAGCATTAATGTGTGCTTTATAAGTATTAATAAACAGTCAATATCCCAGTAATATGCATGCTAACAAGCAACTGGTTCATAGTGAGAACTGGACCCTAAACTAGAGTGTGTTACCGAATTACTCAAATTTAATTTAACATTAAAAATGGGGAAGCACATAATTCAGAAACATTGTCAAGAAACATTGCGCTAATAAAACTCACCAGTATAACCGTTCTGGATGGGGTAAGCGACCACAGGCTGCTGCTGCAGTTGTGGCGTCTGCGAGCTGAAGAGGACCTGCTGGGTGGTGCCGAACACAGGGCTCTTCCCGGTTGGGGCAGGTTGGCTCTGAGCCGCCGGGGTGGATGGGTGGAGGCTGGGAGACGGAGCGGGCTGAGCTTTGGGCTGCGTGGTCTGCAGTGTCGCAGGGGTGGAGGTCACCTGTGCCAGCGGAGACTGCTGGAAAGTGGCAGGGTGGAACACCTTTTCCGGGATGGAGGAGCTGCGGGTGATGGGGGGGCCCAGCAGGGCGTCCAGGTGCGGGCTGCTGCTGAGGATGGAGGAGGTGTTGATGGGCGTAGAAGAGGCGGGTGGAGGAGAGGAAGGGCTGGAGTGAGGCAGGGCTGAGAGCTCCTGCGCGGCAGGGGCTGCGGGAGCAGGAAAGGAAGTGTGATCGAACAACCCTCCAAACTCCATGTCCTGGTTGTTGATAAGCTGGAGCATATCTGTTAAAACATGGGAAAAGAGATGGATACAGTGAGCAACAGGGGCGTCCGACTTAGGGGCAAGAATTGGCTACTTTAACACTGTTGCCGCAGGCTATTTTTCATGTCCGAGGATTGAAGCGACCCCAATAATGTGATATTTAGCGTCAGGAATGCGACTTTTAGCAGGAGAACCCCACCTAAAAAAACGCAGATTTTACCCCCGAAACATGATTGGCCTTGTTTTGGGCAATTCACCCTTCGTCGCGAGTTTGATTGACAGGCGATCTGACCAATCACAGTGCCGAATCTGCCGTTTTGTCCAACAAAGCAGTCAGGAGAGTTGGTAGATTAACGTCGGTGGACTTGAACTGGGAAAAACGGTGTGTACGGACGTCTTTCCGCTGTTTAAACAACATTTCTTTTAGTGTTCATTCATGTTTATTTCGTGCTTATCAATGAGCTACAAGGAAGAGATGATCGGTTCACGAGCAGCTTTAACTGAGGCGCTACAGCGATCACGACACATTAAAGAGCACAAAACGCTATTTATTGTTTAGATTTCTTTAAAAAAAAAAAAGACAATTTTAAAGTTTAGACTTTGTTTCATATCAAAAGTAACTAGCTCTGTCCTGTCTGTCGGCGTGTTGCCAGTGTCCTCTTTGCTCCGCGATGTGTTTTCTCTTCGGGAGAACGTGTGTGTGGTGTGAGAGAGCCATGGCTTGTCGGACATAGCAACAGTAACTAAAGGGGGCGGGTCTTTGCGAACTGTCAATTGGGTAGATTTTGTTGTGAAAGCCTGGCAACTGTGGTGAACGCACCGAGGGGAACAATCACCCTCTTCTGCAAACCAAACACGAACTGACATGATCCGAAGAGGATGATGAACGGGCCGATCTAGGCAGTGATGTGCGTTTTAAACACAGTATTGTCAGTATTATTTGCTCTATTTTTACATTACATTGAAACCCAAAGCAGAACTGCAACACACAGCGATGTTTCGTGAACAAACATGCAGCTTTGAACGGGACGGGAGTGTCAATAATTCAATGACTCATTAATAAACACTTGCTCAATGACTCATTCATTAAGACACCGCCACCTAATATTTAAAAGTATCACTTCTTTTTTATTATCATTGCATACTTCCCTATTGAATTTTTTTTATTAAATGCACACCGGAAAATCAATTTAAGGGGGTAAATATGTTCCCTCAATGGAAAGGGTGGAAGAGAGGGATAGGCAGAAGGATGTTAAATGAGTTTGGTCACTGTCCTATTTGAAGCAATTCCAGAGATCTGAGGATCTTAATGTGACTCCATGAGCGACACATTTTCAGCGTTTCAGCGATTAGAAAACAAACAAAAAAAGGCTTGCGTTTTATTTTCTACACAGATCTTTCACCTTATTTGTGAGCCAGGGGGCGTATTATAGAAACATCTTAACTTTAGCATCCTATCTTATCTGTTTTGGTAACGACGACAATTTCAGTTAGGACCGCATTTAGGACAAAGGCTATAACAGAATGACATTTCTTAAGTGCTTAATCTTATCTTAACTATGGATAGGAAACGGGTATTACAGAAGCATCCTAACGCGACAAAAAGTCCTAAAAGCTGTCTTAACTTTAGGACAACCCCACTGGTGTCCTAACTTCAAAACTTTTTGAAATCCAACGGTAAAAATCACAGTACAAAAGCCTTTTCGAGAGCGCTTTACATTTATTGATGATATAAGATGAAGAGCAGCGACGTTTAGAAGGTGGAGATACTTTGGGAGGACCCAGAGGATGGGCTGTGCTTTGGTGATAAAATGCTTGTAAATAATTACAGACTCCCACCACACATGATTCAGCAGTTAGTTGACGAATTGCGACCAACATTACAGAGGCCAGCGAGCCGCCACGGAGCATTACCGGTCGTTCTTCACTGGCATAAAGTTGGTTTGACGCTGGACGATCGGTACTCGCAAATTTAGGGAGCATCTCTAAAGTTACATACGACATTGGTACCTACACATTTCTAACTTCAATAGCATTTGAACGGAATATGTAAAATGTGTGCATCATACCTGACACCTAGATGGACACTTTACAGTTAGTTTTGATACTGTAAGACACTCCGTTCAAATGCTATTGCAGTTAGAAATGTGTATACCGATGTCATGTCACTTTAGGCCGCATTTACACTGCAGGGGCCTCATTTATAAAACTTTGCGTAGGATTTGCGTCAGAAGTGGCGTACGGATGAAACATAGGACGTGCGTACGCACAGAAATATTTGGATTTATGAAACCGTGCGCATGCACATCCTACGCAGTTTTCCAAAGAAATGGTCGGACATCAAAGTCGAGGCAAAAAAGTGTCTAGCGCTCCATCACCAGAGTGTGTCCTCGTTTGCCAGCAAGTCTTCTTGCTGTGTGAAGATGTGTTCACTCCGAATCCTTCCATTTGCCACATCTTCTAAGAGCGCAAGATCAGCCATTGTGCGTCATTACGCTTTGAAATAGGGAATTTTATTTCCATCTATTTAATTGCATCTGACAAGCTACAGATGTCGGTTATAATCTACGTGGAAATGGGAAATAGTTCAGTGCAAATGTAATGTCTTGCAGCTTTCTGATTGGTTGAGACATACGTCATACGTTATTTTATCAAAAAAAAAACTAAAGGCATATGCATGAATACCATGATTCCGTAGCTGATGAATCTATCTATCTATCTATCTATCTATCTATCTATCTATCTATCTATCTATCTATCTATCTATCTATCTATCTATCTATCTATCTATCTATCTATCTATCTATCTATCTATCTATCTATCTATCTATCTGTCTATCTATCTGTCTATCTATCTGTCTATCTGTCTGTCTATCTGTCTGTCTGTCTGTCTGTCTGTCTGTCTGTCTGTCTATTTATCTATCTATCTATCTGTCTATCCGTCTATCTATCTATCGAATACCAGTTTTGTACATTAGCTATTTTGTTCTGTTTACCATATTATTTATGAGGATGAATTGCATAACATGGCAATATTATCGCAGAACATATTTCACTTTTTTCTTTTTGCAAATATGTGTTAATTTGCATTTCTGTTGTAATTTTAGTTTGATTTTGTTTGTTTTGCACTGCAGATCGATCAAACGGGTGTTCGTGTAGGCTGTTAATTGTAAGACTTGCTTTGTGAAGTCTTCATGTTATATATAAGAGCTTGCGTGAAGGACTGCACATTTCCCGTCAAGTTTGCTTTTTATAAATACTAGGGGTGTAACGGTACACGTATTCGTATTGAACCGTTTCGGTACAGGGCTTCCGGTACGGTGCACGCGTGTACCGAACGGTTATGAATGTAATCTTTAACAGTTAACAGTCGGCTTGTTGTAAGCGCGGAACACACTTCAATCCGAGTTCCCACATGAACATATTAAGTATTCGGTCCATTTTATCACGAAATTCAAACGATAAATGCCGTTTTAACGCTCTTTAATGTGACGTGACTGATAGACGCGTATCAGTTCAACTTAAAGCGGCAGCGCGCGGCGCAGGAGTCAATGCGATCATCTCTTCCTAAAGAATAAACATAAATTAATACATCTTAAGGTATGTAGAGGATACATTACAACTTACTGAAATGTATCATATGTCATGTAATCGCCCCATCTGTGTTTCAACCGCGGAAAGACAATAAAACAGCTTGTAAACAATGTCATGCAGAATCACGATTACTCAGAAGTCATTCAGTGTCCACAGCTGTTAGCTCACTAGAGAGATCAACTCTTTCACTGAATACATGCACTATATTAGCCGTTATAGTCATTATATTAGCCTATATATACTCATTATATACCACTGTTAGTGATGTCTTGTTTATTTAATGTATGTTTAAATAAACCTGTCATGAAAATTACAGCCACTAAATGATTATGTTTCAACAACGAATAAAAATAATTAGATTTAGAAGTTAATGCAAAAACTGCCTTATGTGAAGCTTATGAGTGTTGATTATTATATCTAAAAATAAATAGCAACTGAATTTAGGCTAATAGTTTGGGCTCTGTTGTTAATCTTTAAATCGCTATATGTAAGTAAGGGCTCCCTATATAGTTTACAGCATTATCTTTAAGAAACTTTGTTATAATTTAATTCATTTAAGGACAGGCACGATTTTTTTTCATTAAACCACTGTTGAATAAAAATTAATAAAAAGCAATTTTGTAAAACTGCTGTACCGAATCCATACTGAACCGGGACTTCAAAACCGAGGTACGTACCGAACCGTCAGTTTTGTTTACCGTTACACCCCTACTAAATACCAATTATTGCGTCATACATGTCATATCCGATCTGTGCCACATGAGAGGAAAAAATCGGAATTGGGTCACTTGAACCATTAGAGACGGTCCCTAAATGTGCGGATATCGTCAAACCAACTTTATGCCAGTTCATTCTTCATTTTTTGTTGTTGTTGTTACTAAATAAAAAAATCAGAGTAAAATCAAAATAATAATAATAATAATATAATTATTATATGAATAATATTGGGATCTGATTTAAAGAAATAAAAAAGAAGAGTAAAATCAGTATAATTATAAATATTATTAAATAAAAATAATAAATTAAATTAAAAATATTGGGATCTGTAATAAAGAAAAAAAAAAAAAGAGTACAATCAGTATAATAATAATATTATTAGTATTATAATTATTAGATTATAAAATAATACATTAATATTATCAGGATCTGAAATAAGAAAATAAAAACATTGTGACTGGTTTTGTGCTCCAGGGTCACATTTGCTCGTTATTTTGAGTTTCATCTCAAAACGACTGCGATGTCGAGATGTGCGAGACCCACAGAGCACAAACTCATTGTCACACTCATCAGGTCGGGATCCCTATGAACTAAACCATGGCAAATTCACCCCATGGCTGTCTGGATTGCTCTCAGGTCTTGGCTGGAGACGGTGATCTGACTGCAGAGCGACCCATTACAGAGTTTCATCATTCAGTGCAACTCCTCTCCTCTCTCACACACACTCGCCCTCAGTCCACCTCATATGCTTCAGCTACTCATTATGAAGCCCAACTGTAGGGTCTTTAATATGAAAGCGTGATAATTAATGATAACAGTAGGTGCCCGTTTATCAGGATCCTATTATCCATTCATCTGGTTGTGCCAGCATAATGACATGGTAATGATCCTGAATTATCGGGAATTTAAAGAGGCAATTTACTTTAGAAACACCCTAAGGCACAAATTAATTCATAATCTGGAAAGGCTTTTGTACATTATAATTATTATATTATTATTGTACATTAATTATTAGAACAAAGCACTGTTATTACTATTATCAAATTTTTTATTAAATAATACATTATACTTATTTGGATCTGAGATAAAGACAAAGTATTTTATGCACAGATTTATAATTTAATTATTATTCAGGTTATTATTTTCTTCAATCAGAGTAGAATTTGTTTTTTTAATAATTAAATGTTAGATTATAAAATAACCCATTATTATTTGGATCTGAAGTAAGGAAATAAAGTATTTAATGCGCAAATATAATATAATATTCGTTATTTTTTTCAATCAAAGTATTTTTTTTAAAATAAATAAACAATACATTAATAATATTGGGATCTGAGATAAATAAATAGAAATAATCAGTGAAATTATTATTCTTATTAAATACATAAAAACATATTAAGATCTGTGATAAAGAAGTAAAAAATCTGAGTATAATAATATTAATTATTATTATTATTATTATTATAAAATAATACATTATTATTGTGATCTGGAAATAAAAAGTATATTAGGCACAAATATTATATATCATTTATTAATATTATTTTTAAACAGAGTATATTTTTTTAAATAAATAATATTGGGATCTGTGATAATGAAATAAAAAAAGAAGTAAAGTAAAATCAGTATAATTATAAATATTATTATTAAATACATAAAAACATATTAGGATATGTAATAATGAAATAAAAACGTTCTGAGCATAATAATATTCATTATTATTACTATTATATTATAAAATAATAAATTAATATTGGGATATGGATATAAAAAGTATCTTATGCACAAATATTATATATAAATGTAATATATTATTAATCAGAGTATTTTTTGTCAATAATTAATTTATATTGGGATCTGAGATAAATAACTAAATAAAAAAATCAGAGTAAAATCAAAATAATAATAATATAATTATTATATGAATAATATTGGGATCTGATTTAAAGAAATAAAAAAGAAGAGTAAAATCAGTATAATTATAAATATTATTAAATAAAAATAATAAATTAAATTAAATTCAAAATATTGGGATCTGTAATAAAGAAAAAAAAAAGTACAATCAGTATAATAATAATTATATTATTAGATTATAAAATAATACATTAATATGATCAGGATCTGAAATAAGAAAATAAAAACATTTTGTGCACAAAATATATATAAATGTAATATATTATAATGTTATTATTTTCTTAAATCAGAGTAGAATATTTTTTTTAATAATACAATTTTAGACGATAAAATAACACATTATTATTGGGATCTGAAGTAAGGAAATAAAGTATTTTATGCACAAATATTTAATACATTATTTGAGTATTAAAAAAAATACATGACTAATGTATTGGGATCTGAGATAAAGAAATAAAAACAATCTGAGTATAATCAATGTAATAATAATATTAATTATTATTATTAATAAATACATTATTAATGTGATCTGGAAATAAAATTATATAATTTATTAATATATTATTCATGATATTAGTTTCTTAAATGAGAGTATAATATAAATAATTATTAGTATTAACAACAACAACAACAACATGACTAACTTTATTATAATTATTATTATATTAGTGATATTATTCTGCTGGAGAGTTAATTCCCAACAATGTAAAAAAAAAAATATATATGAAGTGATCAAAATGTGTTTTCCATACATGTGACCTCATATAACTTTAGACTCCTTCGGTGTGTTTGTATGAGGTGATCGCGCTCGGCCAATCAGAGGGCCAGAAAGCGCCTCGCGATGCAGCGCAGCGCGCGCGCGCGTGCTGGAGGTTACTATCGGGTACCGTCCGCTTCAGCGCAGGGGTTACTCTCGGTCACTACTTCACTTACACCCACCGACCGTACATTTACCATTTAACCACGACATACATGTACATAAACACACATATATACTCAAATTGTGTGTTTTTAAAAGCACTGCGGTGTGTAATACAGGACTGGGGTTTCATTTTTTAATATTCTAGCTGTCAAATGAGAGAAATGTGTGAGTAGGTCAGAAGAATATAGAGGGAATGTCCGTTAGTAACCGCGCGTGCAGGCTGGAGGAGGGGGCGGGGCCGCGCACAAAATAACGACACCCTGTGTTTTCATGCTCGTTCTCGTCAGATTTAACACACAAAGCGCCTCTAAACTATTAAACCCTGCGCAAATAAAAGGTCCCGAGCATGTGATATTTGATCTCCTGAAAACACACGCCCAGCTTCACTGTGTTTAAAGAGGATACGGTTGTTTCTGTGCGAAAACAAGCGACACAGATGTTCTCTCGCTCTCTTTCACGTGTACGCGCCTGACAGCGCTGTCAATCAAATACTGTATGAATGTATCCGTCCCCTGAGCTGCAAGCGCGCGACCCGCTTCGTCCGACCTGCCAACCGGCACTGCAAAGTGTAAACAAACGGTCTCTTACCGTCGATGTCACTGAGCAGAGCCGTGTCAATATCACTCGGGTCGTGTAAAGACATGCTGGAGTCCAAGGTGTCCAGTGTCGAGTCGTCAAAAGACAGATTCATTGTCCTCAAATGCTCTAACTTCAAAAAGTGTTAAAGTCCAAGCACTCACACACACAACAAGCGGTATTCCATGTAAACTAGGAACTTCTTGCACTCATCGAGCAGGCAAACATGCATTTGTTGGCGTAGTTTTCGTAGGATACGTCCACTCGGTTGTCGGTTAATTCAACTTTCTTGCCGGTTCAGTCAACTACCTGCTCGCGTTCGTTTCCATACTGCCGCACAAGGCAAAGTTGACTTAAGAGTTTGCTTTGGACATTAGCATGCTAACAGAGAGAGCCAGGCAAACCCCAGACGGCTGTGGGTGATTGACACGCCCCTCGACCAATCAGAGCTCGCTCCTTTAGTTGACGCTCCTTCACATGGCGTGCGCGCTCTCACACCGCCGCTGCACTTATTTGAGATGCACGTTTTACTGTAACTTGTTTTAGTCAAGATAGAGTAGATTCTGTATTTTTGTAGTTGTTACATATATTATCTATATTGTGTTTTGTATATAAATGATTTTCCAGGTTTTTAAACGCGTTAAAAGTGATTTCCGAGCTGTTCTGTTAGTACGCTGAGAGTCAATGTGTGTTAAAGGAGAACAGGAAATCAATATATATTGTTTTTACTATAAAGTTCTGAATATACACCCCCCGCTTTTGTTTACAAAATCTCAGTCGGCAACAGCGCGTTGCGGTGGGCTTGTCTCCGTCAGCCAATCAGAGTTGAGCGGAGGTGGGAACTGGGAAATCACGTTAGTCTGAGCCGCAGTGATGACTCCGCCTGTAGAACCAGAGAAACCGACCAATCAGGAGCCAGAAAGCGAGTGGGGCGATATGACGTCACATGTGGCTCTGCGATTACATCATGTATTTCTCGTAGAAGAATAAGGATAATATATTTATCTGAACGGGGGATTAATATTAAACGCTTGTTTTATAAACGAAGCGTTGATTAAAATGGTGGACAAAAATAAAATTAACGTGAGCAAAATTGATTCTATTCACTTGAACAATGAAAATAAATACATACATCGGTCAAGGCATTGCATAGGATCTGATCTGACCTAAATAATCAGTTGGCTTGGTGTCTACAACGTTAAGTAATTCTATATGTCAGTGAACTCGCACATAGATAACAACAAACCAGAGTGAAGTGGGTCAATGACCGAGAGTAGCACCGCCGACTGACTGACTTTCTGACTGCAGGAAACCAAGGAGCTTGGAAATATGGAAATATGGCATGTTCGTGAGGTGTTCATGTCTGCATGTGTGTTAAAGGCCAAACAAGAGCCCTGAGGCTTCAGTCATTCATCCATGAAGCTCTTCAGAAGCTCTGACCCCCCCTAAATACGAAGCTTATCCACCACACATTAGCCTACTGGTCAGGAAATGAGCAAGAAATAAGCACTCTTTGTGATGGATGATTTAGGGGATCTGGCCTTTGTGTTTCCTCATATTTATACTCCAAGAAGTCGTATCTTGTTTCACAGGAGTATAGGTGTGCTAAAAACTGCAAATGGGTGATTCTTAGACTCTTCCCTTTAGATTTAGATTTGTGTAATAAATTTGATATTATATTACAATACTTTTTATATTTACATTCACATTAATTATGGTCATTTCCATCACCACACACATTTTTAAAAAGTTACATAAAAAGTTCTCATCACACATTGTAAATGTATCCAGAATGTATGAGATCATGCTCTACTTAATATAACAATTCAAGTTATTTATTTTCTAATAAGCTCTTACACAAACCAATATTACATTTCAGAGTGTGACCGGTGTACAGTTCAGCATTTGGTCCTTATGCCAGTTCATTTATCTCATTGACAAATGTATAATTATTGTACATTGTGGACAAACTGGTAAAACTGGCTACAAAAATGATCTTGATAAGTTATGCTATTTTCAAATAACAGCTGTATATTGAGATGTGGTGCAAATGACATTTGATCATTGCGGGTCGGAAACATGTAAAATAATATTTTCTCTTGTAATCCAAGTTTGTCCTCTTACAGACCTTAAAACTATTTATTTTTTTCAAATTATAATTAAACAAAGTTTTTTTTTCTTTACATGGCTAAAAGTGCCCCTAGTTGAAGAAACGCCCAAATATGAATGGGAATATACTTAGCCTAAGAGATATTGTACTCTTAAGTACAATTTTAGGGGTGGCAATAAATGTGGCCAACACATAAACATTTATTTAATAATGTGTCAATCATTCTAACATGCTGATCTGGTGCTAAAGAAACATTTATTATTATTATTATTAATATTAGACACAGTTGTGCTGATCAATAATTTTGTAGATCATATTTTTTCAGGATTCTTTGATGAATAGAAAGTTAAATCAATTATTTATAAGTGAATAAATATATATAATATATATAGACCTTTTTTGTAATATTTATTAATTTCATAAACGTCTTCACTTTTTTTGTCATGATTTGTAATAATATCAATGCCTTTGTTATCAATTATGAAAACAAAGGCATTATGATATCAATGCCTTAGCTAAATAAAAGTATTAATTTATTTTTTCTTCTGTTTTTAAATTTACTTACCCCAAACTTTTTTCGTATAGGCAGCTGAAACTATTTCCAACTTCATAATAATACCAAATTATCTTATAATGATTTCTGAAGGATCATGTGACACTGACAACTGGAGTAATGAGGCTGAAAATACAGCTTTGATCACAGGGATAAATTAATATATTACAAGAAACCATTTCATTTCAATTGTAATAATATTTCAGTATTTTTGATCAAATAAATGCTGGCGTGGTGAGATTAAGAGACTACTTTCAAAAACATTATTGGCACTCTTGGTAAATATGCTCAAAGACCGCTGTAAAAATAAATCTGAATTATTTTACACTTTTGATCTTTCATTTAAAAAAATCACAAAAATCGAACCTTTCATTGAAGAAAAAAAAGAATAACGCATTATGAAATAAATGCTTTTCTCCTAAACACATTTGGCCACATTTACTGGCACCCCTAGAATTGTTTATGAGTAAAATGTCTCTGAAGTATATTCCCATTAATATTTACATTTTTTAGCACACCAGGGTGACTAGGAACATGAAATTGTCCAGCCATGACTTCCTGTTCCACAGGAGTATAAATATGAGGACACACAAAGGCCAAATTCACTTAATCATCCATCACAATGAGTAAAACCAAAGAATATAGTTCTGATGTCCAGCAAAAGATTGTTGAGACTCACAAAATAGAAAGTGGCTGTAGGAAAATAGCCAAAGCATTGAAAATCCCCATTTCCACCATCAGGGCAATAATTAAGAAGTTCCAGACAACTAATGATGTTCTTAATCTGATTATGAAATGTGTAAAGATGCGCAATATGTCAGAAGACAGAAGGTCAGAAAGGATTTTGACCACTTCATTAAGTTTTGTAGAAAGCCTTTCTTTAACATCATTTCCAACATCAGGGCAATAATTAAGAAGTTCCAGTCCACTAAAGATGTTCTGAATCTGATTATGAAATGTGTAAAGATGCGCAATATGTCAGAAGACAGAAGTTCAGAAATTATTTTGACCACTTCATTAAGTTTTGTAGAAAGCCTTTCTTTAACATCATTTCCAACATCAGGGCAATAATTAAGAAGTTCCAGACAACTAATGATGTTCTGAATCTGATTATGAAATGTGTAAAGATGCGCAATATGTCAGAAGACAGAAGGTCAGAAATGATTTTGACCACTTCATTAAGTTTTGTAGAAAGCCTTTCTTTAACATCATTTCCACCATCAGGGCAATAATTAAGAAGTTCCAGTCCACTAAAGATGTTCTGAATCTGCCTGGAAGAGGACGTGTGTCGATATCGTCCTAATGCACGGCGAGGAGGAGAGTTTGAGTGGACAAAGACTCTCCGAGGATCACAGGTGGAGAATTGCAGAGATTAGATGAGTCTTGGGGTCAGAAAGACAAAACATTTCAAACAACCCCAACATCACCACATGTTGTTTGGGAGGGATTCCAGAAAAATCCTCCTCGCTCATCCATGAACAAACTCCAACATATTCAGATGTCAGACACGACTGGGACTTCAAACGGGACCTGGTTCTGTGGTCAGACGAAACTAAAGAAAGAGCTTTTTGGCTGAAAACCCAGCAGATGTGTTTGGTGCAAACATGGACCCATGTCCATCAAAAAAATACCCCATGTCCATGGTTAAATATACCACTGGATCTTTAATGTTGTGGACCTATTTATTTATTTTTTGCTGGAGGTCCTGGACATCTTGTTCAGAAACATGGTATCAAGGATTCTAGCAAATACCAACAGATAAAAAATCTAAACCCGACGGCCTCTGCTAGAAATCTTATAATGGGCCGTGGTTGGATCTTCCATCAGGACAACGATCCAAAACAAACATCAAAATCAACACACAAATGAAGCTTTTGCCATGGCCATCTCAGTCTCCTGACCTGAACCCTTTAGAACAGGGATGGGCAACTCCAGTCCTCGAGGGCCACTGTCCTGCAGAGTTTAGCTCCAACCCTAATCAAACACACCTGAACCAGCTAATCAATGTCTTCAGGATTACTAGAAGGCTACAGGCAGGTGAGTTTTATCAGGGTTGGAGCTAAACTTTGCAGGACAGTGGCCCTCGAGGACTGGAGTTGCCCATCCCTGCTTTAGAAGATGAGTGGCTGAACGGAAGAGAAGAAGCACCAACATGGATCTGAAGGATCTGGAGAGATTCTGTGTGGAGGAATGATCTCTGATCTCAGGTCAGGTGTTCTCCAGACTCATCAAGCATTATAGAAGAAGACTCAGAGCTGTTATCTTGGAAAACGGAAAGTATGCCAATAGTTATGGCCACCATATTTTGGAGAAAAGCACTTATTTCATAATGTGAGTTTCCCCCACTTTCAATTCTTTTACTTCAATGAAAGGTTAGAATTTTGCCAATTTTATGAATGAAAGATAAACAACACAGATTTATGTTTTACAGCCATCTTTGATCATATTTACCAGGGGTGCCAATATTCCTGACCACAGCTGTATGGGATTTCAGTTTGTCATCTTACCCCAATATAACCACTGACCATGTGTCATTTATATTTGTGATGTAATTATCATGCTATATTTTATGGAGGTCCACCAGAGCCAATTAAAACAAAATTAGAGATCTGAATGGACCGTTTTTAAAATGTAGTTAAATGCGACAAATAAAGTAAAGTACTAAAATGTCACTTTCACAACTTATTTCATAGCTAGCCTTAAAATGATGCAAGATTTATTAGATGCGCTTGTCAAAATGAATCACACAGGGAAATGTTTGCATTAAGCAAATTAATCACTTTAATAAAATAGTTTGGATTAAACAATAAATCTGACAATAGGAAACTCTATTACACGTCATCATTCTAAAACACAGTTAAGACATTATGAGGTAAATAATCCAAATAGTTAAGACTTTTAATGTCACATGATGGCAACATTCATTTAAGCGGTTAATCCAAACAATGATGAAAGCGGAGCTACACTTTCCTTCTTACAAGCGGAAATCAAAAATAGATACTGCAGATTAACCTTAATCTATGTATTATTACGTTATGGCATAACAAATGCTGTTCATAGATATTTTTCGAATGGCATTGGTTAAGATTTTGCTCTGAACATGTTGCAATTTCATTTTAATCAAAGCCACAGTGACTTACACCTTCAATTCAAGTAAAGCACACACACTCCTCCAGTGTTTCACACATTGAACTGCTGATTTGACTGATTTAGGGGCACGATGGAGGTTTGCGACAGGTTAGATTAACAAAGTTCAAGCCCTTGCCTTCCCAGGCGTTAAACAATTGACTGTAAACTGCGGTTACTTTATATACATAAGACTGAAGTGAACATCTTCCTTAAACATTGACCTCACTTTGTTGGGAAGATAGCAGTGCAACATTTAGCATGATTAAAACTGTTCGGTACAGCTGCTAGTGACTGGAATGAAAAGTAACGGCAATCCTGCAAATAAAGACGAATCACAAATAAAGAGGGACGCAATTAAAGGTACACTATGTAAAAAACTAAATTGCACGCATTTTGCGGAAGAACGTTGTTTTGGTTGTGCTTTGGCTCTGCGTGACTGCGGATGAATATGACCCTTCACTATAGATAATGCTTTAGGCCCCTTGTGGCGAGGTTGGCGAGCGAGACCAGTGCAGGATTGAGAATGAGCGCCACCGCTCATTCTCAATCACGCACCGGTCTCGCTCGCTCCTCCCACGTCTCTCGCTCGCCAACCACACCACAGCCCTTTCACACCTACCTGGTTTGGTCCAGATTTTCCAGTTTGATTCGAATCAAAATTACAGGTGTGTAACCTCCCCCGGACCAAACAGACGAAATTTGGTCCTGACGAAAAGAGGTAGTCTCGGTCCGGATCAAACTGAACAAAGGTTTGGTTCGTTTCTAGCGAGAAAGCATTTTCTGTATGGTTCGGACTGTCAGACCATTTACAGGAAGTTCCTGTTTATGTTTAAATATTGTATTTTTAAATTTCATCTCGGCTATATTGATTATGAAATGTGTAAAGATGCGCAATATGTCAGAAGACAGAAGGTCAGAAATGATTTTGACCACTTCATTACGTTTTGTAGAAAACCTTTCTTTAAAGTGAATTTCGTTTTTATCTTAATTTTAATCAATGTTTCATCAACCAATTGCCTGGATTTAATAAATAAGAAGCAAATAGGCTATAGCAGACAACAATTGTGACACTTGCATTGCTCTTGAACATGTCTCATTAATAAAGCGAAACCTTGCTAATAAAGCGCTTGCCTCACAGTCATGAGAAATATGTGTATAGAAAGTTTGAAATGTCCACTTTTAAACAAAACCATTCGAAATGAAAATAAATAGTCAAGCAATGCACACTGTTCACAAGTGGCAACGATATGCGTCCGTTCATTCATTCTTGTCAAAGACGCTGACGTCAAAAGCACGTCCGTTTACAAACCAGTCAATGTCCAGATGCCGCCCACATAGATGATGACGACAGGACGCAAGTATGTCATGTAAAGTTCTTTAGTGCGCTCGCATAATTGCAATGTGAAACCAAACCAAAACTAACCGAATGTATAAAATGTATCAAAACATGAACTTCGGTTCGGACCTTGGAGCGGACTTTCAGGTTTGAAAACGCCCTTACAATGAACTCTGATAGAGCGCTACATGTTATGCACTGTATCTGTTCAATAAAACACCTGCTCGCGCCATCTCCGTGTTGCTTTTACAACATTTCAAATACCTCAGTTCTCGCAATCTCTGAAAAAGCCAAGTCAATGTTGGTTCTTGTTTTATAACGAGCTCTCTTTTTGCCAACAGACTTCCCTCTGTTCGACGTTTGTTTAAAACGGGTGATGTTTGGAGTTAAACTTTCTCGCTTGTGACAACTAACCTCTGCCTCTCCCACACATACACGCATCAAAGTAGATGAAGCGACCTTTCTCTATTTACAGATATGACGAGACACACACACACACACACACGAGTGACGCATGTACCCGTAATTTCCCACGAAAACAATCCCGACAGGTCTAAAATATAAACACTTATGCAATGTAAACCCTAACGCTCAAAATAATTAATTGGGTTGAGTAGAGCCAACTCAAATTAAACAAATTTGTTCAATCAAATTAACTTTTATGAGTATTTAGAGCTTTCTTTGTCGTTTGAGTTCTCAAAACGGACACATTTTGAGTAATCTGAACCCTTTCATTTTTTTGAGTTTTGTGAACATGTTTCCTTTAATTTAGACTAACTTACATTTAACCGAAACTGGGCTGCGATTTCTATTTCCCAGCATGCATTGCCACGACACTGCCAAAATGATGTGTTATATTATGTTTTGTTTGTGCAAGATTAAGGTTAAGTGGGAGATTTAGTACTGTTTAATGTTTTGCTATGTTAGTTTAGAAGAGTTTGGGCGGTTTACCATCATGGTGACAAGTGGAGCATGAAAAGCACAAAACAAAGCACAAAACAAAACTTCCATTCATCGCTACTACCAAATGTGAGGATTTTTCCATACTGAAATCAATCAGGCATCTTACAAAAAGATGCGGTGAGTGGGAGAATCTTACGAAGGAATGTCTGCGTTATATTTCACCCCAAAACAGAAGAAAATTGAATGAAGCAAATTAACATATTTTTAAAATGTTTTTAAATGAAGTCTCTTATCAAGGCAGTGAATCGAAAATACAGTAAAATAGTTAAATATTATTACAATTTAAAGTAACTGTGAATATATGTTAAAATGTTATTTATTCCTGTGATCAAAGCTGAATTTTCAGCATCATTACCTTCCTTCAAGAAACATGTTGAAAACTTGATGCTGCCTCATTTTCCTTTGATTTTGAGATGAAATATGACCCACATCTTTCTTGATTTTGTTTTTAAATTAGCCTGTTCCAGGAAATCAATCAAAATTAAGAATGATTATTTTTCAAAAGCATGTTTTTGTATGTTTGTATCACTGTAGACACCAGGGGCCTCATGTATAAAACTTTTTCAGTTTTGACAGTTTTCAGATTTATGAATCCATGCGTACGCCAGAATCTGTGCAAAAATCCCTTTATAAAACCAAGTCAGAGGAAGATTATGCGCACGTGCATCTCCACCTCGGAGAAAAAAACAAAACATATATGGAGCTTACAACGCTTAGTTTTACCATGAATAACGTCATCTGCATATAATTTCCATATGAATATTCTCATTCCCCTGACACTATGTTTAACGATACAAGATATTAGGAAAATATAAGATACGGACTATAAATGCCGTCATATTACATTGCTAAAAATCATTCAGTATCCTTGTCTCGTTTTAGAATAATTACGGTAAATCAAATTAGTTATTTCCTTCAAATTCAGTGGTATATTTCATAATATTGCGAAGGCCACAACAGGAGTCATTATTAGACTAGCGTCTACTCTGTATTATACCGTCTATGTGGCTAAGCCATCTGCTTAGATGGAGTCAAGTGCGCATCACTGATCAATTATTCGCGTGAAAATATATAAAACATAATTATCATGCGCCAAGCAATCCTCACTGTAGTAAAACACAGCATGCCACAGGAAAAGTGTTCAAAAGCTGCGCATCCCCTACAAATATTTCCATTTAAATGAATTTAAAAAATGCTGGATAATGACTTTATGTAATTTGAGCGCTTTACTCCATCAATGAGAGTGGAATATTTCAACTAAATGTGCATTTCAAAATGAAAACGAGAGTTTATTAATTCGCTCATTCCAGTAAGAGAGTGCATACGCATGGTCTACATATTTACGCCTAGTTTCTTTTGGTGACACTTTATTTTACAGTGTCCTTGTTATATGCGTTACATGTACTTACCATAGTAATAACAACAGTAATAATGCAACTAAACCTCAACCAAACCCTAACCCTATAGTAGGTACATAGTTAATTAATATTACCCAGTACTTAAATACATAATTACACTGTAACAAAGACACCTTAAAATAAAGGGTTATGCTGCGTTCACACCAAACACGAATAGAGTGTCAAAATCGTGTCTAATTGGACGCTTGAACATTTTGAATCCATTCGCGCGTCCACAGGGATTTGAATTGGACGTGCGTATAAATCGAGCACTTGAAGCAAAACAGACGCGCGCGTTCAAGACGCTCCAGGAGAAATATGTCATAAAACACCACTCTGCCTCTTTTCATTTTCATTAAAAATATATATATTAAACATTAATAGCCACACAAATGTGGTCCAGGCAACTCCTACATTATCTTCACTGCATGTATATTTAAATATCCTTAAAAAATAAAGTTATGAAACTTCTCTTTGCCCTCAGTCAAAATGATTTGGCAGACAACAAATTATAGATTCATGACACCAAAGATCGCCCGTTAGATCCACACAAGACGAACCACTACAGGACATCAGAGCCAGCGGCAAACGCCAGAAGGACTGGCCGAGGAAAGGCTGCTCTCGCCGGGGTTAATGAGCGCTGAGCGCCCGGATCTCACAACTCCAAAAACGCAAGATTATTTTTTTTAAATAGGCGCTCTCTTTATAAGTAAACCACCGATTTGAGCTTTAAACAACTACATTCCCACCTGAAAAAGTCTTAAAACTACATTTTGTGACACAATAATAGTAGTATTTTTAAATTATGCAGGGTTTCTCATTACGTCACTTCACCACGTGACAGCAGCGAGCAGGCTCCTGATTGGTTAACGCGGCGCGAATAGACGCCAAAGTTAAAAATTTTCAACTCAGGCGTCAGACGCGAATTCGCTTCAAACACGTGAATGCACAAAAAACACCACTCGTATGAAACGCGCATATCGCGCAAGACGCTCAATTCGTGTCAAATTCGCATCATTCGCGCGAACGAGGTGGAATCGCGTCTATCGTGCCGCAGGACCTCCAGACGTGCGTCAACGTGCCTTTCCATTGACTTAACATTGAAATCACTCGCTCCTGACGTTTGATGTGAACGCAGCTTTACACTTTATTTTAAGGTGTCATTGTTACAGTGTAATTACATAATTAAGTACTGAGTAATATTAATTAACTACATGTACTTACTATAGGGTTAGGGTTAAGGTTTGGTTTAGGGTTGACTGTTATTACTACAGTAGCAACATGTACAGGGACACTGTAAAATAAAGTGTGACCAAATAAAGAGCAACCTTTCTTTTTCAGAACTCCCGATGTGTGCGTGGAAAATTGCGTACGCCCATTTCTACAGCCGTTTTGTGTTTCCGCAACGTTTATACATCAGACCCCTGATCTATACGGAGCCCTGCCCCTAAATTGTGGCCGCGTTGAACTAATTCCTTCCCTAATAATGTGTTCCCTTCTTAAAGCAAGGGAACACATTATTACAACATGGCCATGATTTAGTAAATCAAGGGAATTAATTTATAAAACGTGCTCACATATTAGTAAGTCATGGGAATTGATTGTTAATTGGTGGCCAAGATATATATCCATCTTTTTTTCACCTCATCGCGTGCGGGGCTCCATAGATCTAAAATGCCCTCAAATAGTGCCTTTAAACCAGGCAACCTCAAGGCGTCAACATATTCTATTAATCGATGGAGAACAAGTTTATTCTTCTATCTTTGGTAATTCGCACATGATGATTACGTAAATGTAGCCATTTTCTTTCACCAGACCCTCATAAGCATGAGACAGCCAATCACGAGTCTCTGCGCTCCTACGACTGATTAAGATCTAATGTTTTCCTGCTCACGGGGAAAGATTGAGTCCGTAGTTGACTCGCCCCTACAGAAGAACGGACACACCTCACAAAACCGTAACCTTGTGGAATAGCAATCCGTAGAGCAATACTCTATTCGCCTGCATATCTGTTATTAGCTCTCCAGGGTGCGGTTATCCCTATTGCTTGTACACTTTTATTTGGGCTACATGTTGGCTTAAGCCATCGCTTGACTGCGCCGTTCAGCGTGAAGGTTAAAGCTGTAATGAAGCAGGATTCTCACAGTGGGGATATTAGACGGGGGTCCTGCTGCCGTGTAACATCAGTAGGTGTGTAAAAGAACAGCAAGCGTTTGGAAGTTGGAGGGAATGTGGTTGCGGTCACTGCGCCGAGCCCGCATCTCTCTCTCGGTCAGTGTTCTACAAGGCAAAGAGATTGTCCTCCGTCTGTTCGGTCTTCCTGCGGCTGCCGCTAGATGCGCTGACGGGAGGTCTGGACTCTCCACCAGAGGCCGGCGGGGAAGGCTTGTCTGCAGCTTTGGCCCGCTCCGCTAAGAACTTGTCGAACTCTAAAGAGACACCAGGAGAACAAAAGACGCCTTTAAAAGGGTTAGCTCACCCAAAAATAAATAAATTCTGTCATTAATTACTCACGCTCATGTCACCTGTAAGACTTTCGTTCATCTTCAGAACACAAATGAAGATCTTTTTGATGAAATCTGAGAGCTTACTGAGCTACACAACTGACACTTTGATGCTTCAGAAAGCGCTCAGATTTCATCAAAAAAGATCTTCATTTGTGTTCTGAAGATGAACAAAAGTCTTACGGGTTTGGGACAACATGAGGGCGAGATTTTCATTTTTAGGTTAACTAACCCTTTTAAATGGAACTGATTATTATCATATTTCATCCATCAGGCTCATTTATTATGATACAGAGAGAACATGGAGCTCATACTCGAGGAGGAAAAACATTTCAGTTTTAATCAGACACCCAAACTGGGCAAAAATATATGCAATTTGGTACAGTTGCTGATACTTCTACGAATAAATGTTCCGTGATGAAGACGAGACGACACCAACGTCATTAAATATCTTTATCAACATGTAATATTGTAACTAAAAATATCGTTTAAAAAAATAAAAACTCAAACAAAGTCAAATCATGATTGATTGTAATGTAAATCAGCAAGACCTTTAATGCTGGATTCAGACTACACAATAATTACGATAGTCACTGTGTCAGGTTATGCAGATTTTGACTCCTAAATTCTTGACGTGTTGCAGACAAGAAACGTCAGACTACACGTTGCTTCCAGACCAATCATCGCTTGCTGTCTTTAACGACGAACATCATCGAGAACTGGCGACTGACTTCCAGAATAGAGTTCATTTTGTTCATCTGTGGTGAAAAACGTTCCTTGATGACCTTTTGGTCCATGGCTAAGACGAGACGAGACGACACCAACGCCATTAAATGATAACTGACTATATAAACATCGACTAAAATCATTCTTTGTTTCAGTCTAATAAAAGATGATAAAACCTCTGTTTTAAGACGCTATGAGCTTTCATGCTTATGGGTGCCAAATTTATTCAAGAATTAATTTCTCCAATCAGAGGTTTTCTATTAAAAAGAACATATTTTCTGTGTTACACTTAATCTTCGCAATCTGGCAAAAACACGCGCACATGCTCTCTCTAAACTGCAGAAGAAGCGTGGATGATCTGAAGACAAACGAGTAAGATGCAGTGTAGCGATCTCCACCAAACCTTCTGATTGACGACCTGTAATAAATCCAAACATGGATATCTCGACTATATTTGCAGTTGTGGTTGCTGAATAAATGCACCTCTGTGTTTTTTTTTTTTTTTTAATGTTGCTTTAATAGAAAAACATTAATGCAATTTGAAATTACTGGATTACTAGGAATGTCACCGTTTTAATCTTTGAGAGAAGTCTGTAGTCGGCCTTTATGATAAACAGCCTATAATAAATCAGGAAACTACAGTAGATTAGGCACACACACAAAAACATGTGTATTTGAGCTTCTAGGTGAAAGTGCAATAATTTCATAAACATCACATTTCTGTTGTTTATGAATCACCACAACACCTTAAGTCAAACAGATTGTGCCAAAATTGGGCTGATATTGTCATATATAGACATAAAACAGTATTACAAACTACTTGCATAAAATGCATATAAATATTAATTGTCACTCAATATCTCAAAATGCAGAGTTTTATGATCAAAGCGCTGTAGTATTTACTGAGGGACAAACACATATAATGCAGATAAACAGATCAAACATTCCTCTAAAGCCTGATGGATCACATTTGATAATCACATTTTAACAAGATTTAAAAATAAAATAAAAAAATAAAACCGATAAACTACCAGTCAAAAGTTTGGAATCATTAAGATTTTTTATGTTTTTTAAAGAAGTCTCTTCTGCTCACCAAGGCTGCATTTATTTGATCAGAAATACAGCAAAAAAAACTGTAAAATTGTGAAATATTTTTACAATTTAAAATAACTGTTTTCTATTTGAATATATTGTAAAATGTAATTTATTCCTGTGCTTTTCAGCATCATTACCCCAGTCTTCAGTGTCACATGATCCTTCAGAAATCACTCAGATATGATGATTTGCTGCTCAAGAAACATGTATGATTATTATCAATGTTTTTTTTCAGGATTATTTAATGAATAGAAAGTTCAAAAGAACAGCATTTATCTGAAATATACAGCTTTTACAACATTATAAATGTCTATACTGTCCCTTGATCAACTTGATGCATCCTTGCTGAATAAATTTATTATTTTCTTTCCCCCCAAAAAATAAATTCTTACCGACCCAAAACTTTTTTTTGTAGTACGATGTTATGAAAGCTTTCCATTTCAGATAAACACTGTTCTTTTGAACTTTCTGTTCATCAAAGAATCTTTTTCCAAAATTGATAATAATCATACATGTTTCTTGTGCATCAAATCATCAAATCTGAGTGATTTCTGAAGGATCATGTGACACTGAAGACTGGGGTAATGATGCTGAAAATCACAGGCATAAATTACATTTTACAATATATTCAAATAGAAAACATTTATTTTACATTTTAATAATATTTCACAATTTTACAGCTTTTTTTGTATTTCTAATAACATAAATGCAGCCTTGGTGAGCAGAAGAGACTTCTTTAATGATTCCACACTTTTGACTGGTAGTGTGTTTGAAGACTCAAGTACAGCTAAGCTGCTTCAGTCCAGTAAGAGTTCAATATGAAATATTAATAACAATATAAAAGTTATTCTTAGGTTTACTTTATAAAAAGGGAGACGTCTTCCAATGAAACTAATAGGCTAAACAAGTATAAACTCAATGGCACGACAGAAGGCATGCAGTAGATTGTGTACAACAGGTTTTTCTACAACTGGTCAATTTGAAACGGCATTTTATATATTTCCGTAATTGAACACCTCGGAGTGAAACACAATGCAAGGCTGTATTGTACCTTCACTCGTGACTCCATCTTCTGCCTCTGCCTCTTCACCTTTCTGTTTAAAGAAGCAAAGAGAGCATTATTTACATGTCAGACCATTTACATACGCCACATTGTGTCACAAAGACAGAACATACAACTACCCACCATTCAGCAATAAAACCAGATTACAACATGACATTGTTATAAACAGACGTAAATACTGTATATATGTATGCATTTTCCATACTATTTATGACGATAGATCAGTGTTGGGGAGAAACTTACTTATGCGGGGTTTATTACAGCTTAGACAACACATACTTAAATGTTTATCACTATTAGCAGTGTAACTTTAAAGGGTTTCCTGTAAAATGACACCAGAATTGTGTATTTAGAGACCACTGAATGTGAGTATTGGAAGCTTTTCAATTTGGGAAGGCCAAATCCAGGCGTAAATCCCCAAATATGGTCCCAGAGCTAAGGAGGTTAATGTACATTTTAAGTCATTATGATTTAATAATCTTTTGTCAGGCGCTAAAGAAGAACACTACACACACACACTATAATTTTAATATTATATTTAAAGTCAATACATTTTAAATGTGCTAAATTGTAACTTCACATTATACATGCAAATATGTATTTACAAATACTATATTATGGCATACACGTTTCAATAGAAATGACACTTAAGTATATTATTTATGTATTATTTTGTTCTCACTTAAGTACAGGTGCTGGTCATATAATTAGAATATCATCAAAAAGTTGATTTATTTCACTAATTTCATTCAAAAAGTGAAACTTGCATATTATATTCATTCATTACACACAGACTGATATATTTCAAACGTTTATTTCTTTTCATTTTGATGATTATAACAGACAACGGAAAATCCCAAATTCAGTATCTCAGAAAATTAGAATATTGTGAAAAGGTTCAATATTGAAGACACCTGGTGCCACACTCTAAACAGCTAATTAACTCAAAACACCTGCAAAGGCCTTTAATGGTCTCTCAGTCGAGTTCTGTAGGCTACACAATCATGGGGAAGACTGCTGACCTGACAGTTGTCCAAAAGACGACAATTGACACCTTGCACAAGGAGGGCAAGACACAAAAGGTCATTGCAAAAGAGGCTGGCTGTTCACAGAGCTCTGTGTCCAAGCCCATTAATAGAGAGGCGAAGGGAAGGAAAAGATGTGGTAGAAAAAAGTGTACAAGCAATAGGGATAACCGCACCCTGGAGAGGATTGTGAAACAAAACCCATTCAAAAATGTGGGGGAGATTCACAAAGAGTGGACTGCAGCTGGAGTCAGTGCTTCAAGAACCACTACACACAGACGTAAGCAAGACATGGGTTTCAGCTGTCGCATTCCTTGTGTCAAGCCACTCTTGAACAACAGACAGCGTCAGAAGCGTCTCGCCTGGGCTAAAGACAAAAAGGAAAATAAGTGGGCCAAAGTTATGTTCTCTGATGAAAGTAAATTTGGCATTTCCTTTGGAAATCAGGGTCCCTGGAGGAAGAGAGGAGAGGCACACAATCCATGTTTCTTGAGGTCCAGTGTAAAGTTTCCACAGTCAGTGATGGTTTGGGGTGCCATGTCATCTGCTGGTGTTGGCCCACTCTGTTTTCTGAGGTCCAAGGTCAACGCAGCCGTATACCAGGAAGTTTTAGAGCACTTCATGCTTCCTGCTGCTGACCAACTTTTTGGAGATGCAGATTTCATTTTCCAACAGGGCTTGGCACCTTCACACAGTGCCAAAGCAACCAGTACCTGGTTTAAGGACCATGGTATCCCTGTTCTTAATTGGCCAGCAAACTCACCTGACCTTAACTCCATAGAAAATCTATGGGGTATTGTGAAGCGGAAAATGCGATATGAGAGACCCAACAATGCAGAAGAGCTGAAGGCCACTATCAGAGCAACCTGGGCTCTCATAACACCTGAGCAGTGCCACAGACTGATCGACTCCATGCCACGCCGCATTGCTGCAGTAATTCAGGCAAAAGGAGCCCCAACTAAGTATTGAGTGCTGTACATGCTCATACTTTTCATGTTCATACTTTTCAGTTGGCCAAGATTTCTAAAAAATCCTTTCTTTGTATTGGTCTTAAGTAATATTCTAATTTTCTGAGATACTGAATTTGGGATTTTCCTTAGTTGTCTGTTACAATCATCAAAATAAAAAAAAATCACATTTAAAATATATCAGTTTGTGTGTAATGAATGAATATAATATACAAGTTTCACTTTTTGAATGGAATTAGTGAAATAAATCAACTTTTTGATGATATTTTAATTATATGACCAGCACCTGTATATTATTTTGTTCTCACTTAAGTATATTATTTCTGTATTATTGTGTTCTCACTTAAGTATATTATTACCAAAATTGTGTATTTAGAGACCACTGTATGTGAGTATGGGAAGCTTTTCAATTTGGGAAGGCCAAATCCAGGCGGAAATCCCCAAAAATGGTCCTAGAGCAAAATAATAGACTTTTCTATTTTTCTAGTGTTACTTTGTTGCTCGTTTTATTACCAACTTTTCAAATCAGTTATTTTTTTTACAGGTTTTTAAATATAAAATAGTGCTACGCACTGTTTTATGATCTATCCTGACAGTTAACACATTTTATTTAAAGAATAAACAGGATGAGTTAATATTACAAACGCTTTCTTTGCATTTATTCTGTATTTATTGTCAGTGCTGGGGTTGCAGTTCACATGTCTAGGGTGCTTTGTACTGTGTGCACACAACGAAGAAAAACCCTGATTATGGCACCCTAATATCCAAATTATGTCAACGCAGAATGACGAGTGTTAAAGCCGTTTTACAAGGGAAAATGTTTATTTACCATTTATTCATTTTTTTATTTAGGAGAATATATTTTTTACCCTTAATTTCCATGATCTAAAGAATTAAAAGGTTGTCATTTGAAAGTGTGTAGGTCTATTATTATGCTGTTATATTAGGATTATATATTCAGCGGCATAAAATAGTCTTAAAATGTCAATAATATCGTTCATCGCAATTATTTCTAGGAACGATATATCGCTAAACAAAAAGTAGTTATTGTGACAGGCCAATGAAGAGCGTTGGATTGTGGGGGCATGGCCTAAATGCGCTCTGTCTCTATGTGAAACAACATTTCTTTTAGTGTTCATTCATGTTTATTTCGTGCTTATCAATGAGCTAGAAAGAAGAGATGATCGGTTCACGAGGCGCTACAGTGATCACGCCACATTAAAGAGACACAAAACGCTATTTATTGTTTAAATTTCTTTTAAAAAATGACAATTTCAAAGTTTAGACTTTGTTTCATATCAAAAGTAACTAGCTCTGTCCTGTCTGTCGGCGTGTTGCCAGTGTCCTCTTTGCTCCGCGATGTGTTTTCTCTTCGGGAGAACGTGTGTGTGGTGTGAGAGAGCAATGGCTTGTCGGACATAGCAACAGTAACTAAAGGGGGTGGGTCTTTGCAACGAGTTTTCGTCAAAGTAACTCTCCCAACACTGTTCAATGGACACACATCACATGACTTCAACAAACTACATAATCATTTGAATATCAGTACAGACACAACACAATAAGCAACAGATGAAGGGAAGCATCCGGCATCAGTGAACTGCGACTTCACTCTTTATCTGCATCTAAACACCACCAACACACATCTGGAGCTTTGACTGACCTCTTCAACGGTCATCGTTTATCCCTGGTTAATGCTCATTAGTATCATGTGAATGGGTGCCATAAGGTGGACTGACAACATGATTGGTGGATATGAATGATTAGTACTTAGGTAAGGAAAGAACAAATCCAAAAATAGAAGAAAAACGGACTTGGATAAATGAAAAGCGAGTGAGATGACATGGTGTTACCATGGAAACAAAAACAGAGAGAATGAAATCAAGGTAAAGAAGTCTCACCACATCGGCACAGAGCCACTCCTCAATGTCATCCATGACAGAGGACTGCGATACGGGGATCTATGGAGCAAAGCCACGGACAAACCAAAGACCCCGAAAGCCACGGAAAAAAAAGACAAACATCCCAAACAAACAAAAACACAAACAATAAAATCACCAGAAGGTCTGAGAGGAAAATAACAACAACAGAAAAATGCAATCAATGCCAAAGCGAGCCACGCGCCTCACACACACACACACACACACACACACACACACACACACACACACACACACACACACACACACACACGGCTTGCACATAGAGCTTGGAGCAATTTCACATGCTGTGAGAGTGGAAAATGAAAGGACACTGTAGGAGAGATGCAGTGATGTGTCACTCAGAACGAATATAAGACGAGCCTTTTATCCATAGAAATATGGGATTATGATGAAAGAGATGCTCTTTTAACAGCCACATCAGAGCAGCGACACAAGGGCTCCCCCTACAGGCTGGACTCTTCGCACATTACATACTTGATTGCACAGTCAAATATTACGGCCACAAGAAGTTTGCTGTGGCATCAAGAATCAGAATCAAAAATAGCATTTAAAGTCGCCCTATTATGCTTTTTTAAATATTCCTAATTTTGTTTTGAAGGTATCCTACAGGTTTAAATGCATCCAAGGTCAAAAAACACTTTCATTTCATATCTTTCATATCGAATATTTCAATAAGGGTTTCAGTCTCTTCTATCCTTTCTAAAAGCCCAGTCTGTTGTGATTGGGCCATCTGACCAATCAGAGCAGAGTAGACCGATCACAACAGACTGGGCCATCTGACCAATCAGAGCAGAGTAGACCGATCACAACAGACTGGGCCATCTGACCAATCGGTCTACTCTGCTCTGATTGGTCAGATGGTCCAGTCTGTTGTGATTGGTCTACTCTGCTCTGATTGGTCAGATGGCCCAGTCTGTTGTGATCGGTCTACTCTGCTCTGATTGGTCAGATGGCCCAGTCTGTTGTGATCGGTTTACTCTGCTCTGATTGGTCAGATGGCCCAGTCTGTTGTGATCGGTCTACTCTGCTCTGATTGGTCAGATGGCCCAGTCTGTTGTGATCGGTTTACTCTGCTCTGATTGGTAGTAGACCACTGCTCTGAGCAGAGTAGACCAATCACAACAGACTGGACCATCTGACCAATCAGAGCAGAGTAGACCCATCACAACAGACTGGACCATCTGACCAATCAGAGCAGAGTAGACCAATCACAACAGACTGGACCATCTGACCAATCAGAGCAGAGTAGACCAATCACAACAGACTGGACCATCTGACCAATCAGAGCAGAGTAGACCCATCACAACAGACTGGGCCATCTGACCAATCAGAGCAGAGTAGACCAATCCCAACAGACTGGGCCATCTGACCAATCAGAGCAGAGTAGACCAATCCCAACAGACTGGGCCATCTGACCAATCAGAGCAGAGTAGACCAATCACAACAGACTGGGCCATCTGACCAATCAGAGCAGAGTAGACCAATCACAACAGACTGGACCATCTGACCAATCAGAGCAGAGTAGACCGATCACAACAGACTGGGCCGTCTGACCAATCAGAGCAGAGTAAACCGATCACAACAGACTGGGCCATCTGACCAATCAGAGCAGAGTAGACCGATCACAACAGACTGGGCCATCTGACCAATCAGAGCAGAGTAAACCGATCACAACAGACTGGGCCATCTGACCAATCAGAGCAGAGTAGACCGATCACAACAGACTGGGCCATCTGACCAATCAGAGCAGAGTAAACCGATCACAACAGACTGGGCCATCTGACCAATCAGAGCAGAGTAAACCGATCACAACAGACTGGGCCATCTGACCAATCAGAGCAGAGTAGACCGATCACAACAGACTGGGCCATCTGACCAATCAGAGCAGAGTAGACCAATCACAACAGACTGGACCATCTGACCAATCAGAGCAGAGTAGACCGATCACAACAGACTGGGCCATCTGACCAATCAGAGTAGAGTAGACCGATCACAACAGACTGGGCCATCTGACCAATCAGAGCAGAGTAGACCGATCACAACAGACTGGGCCATCTGACCAATCAGAGCAGAGTAGACCGATCACAACAGACTGGGCCGTCTGACCAATCAGAGCAGAGTAGACCAGTCTGTTGTGATTGTTCTACTCTGCTCTGATTGGTCAGGGCTTGACATTAAGCCGGTTCACGTGCTTGTCCTTCGGACAAGTAAATCTGTCATTCACTTGTCTGAGTTAATTTCTTCTGAAGCAATATTCTCACCAGTGTTCAATCAGCTTTGACATATTTATGATATGCATATTTGTGATATTTTTACCTTTTATAAAGGGCATTTTTCCATAATCTTATTAAATATAGAATATGCTTAAGCTTAATTTTTTTTGTACTTTGATCTAGAAATTAATTCAGAACAAGACACTATAGGGCTGTTACCAATCAAATTAAATAATTTACAAAAAAAAAATTACAACTGCATTAAATAAAGTAATGAGATTGTTTAAAATATGTTTGAATATACGAATAAGAAATAAACGAAACCACCAGTAGGTGGCAGCAGGTGACTGTCTTAATGAGGGAGTTATTGAGTCATTCATTTAAACGATTCATTCAAGAATGAGGCAGTCCTTTGCGAATAGGTAATTGAATCTTTGATTCAACTGATTAATTCAAAACGCTGAATCATTCACTAACACGCTGTTGCTGTGAGAAGCGTTATGGTTCTGCTGTGATCTTTGTTTGGAACTATTTTTGCTGCTGAAATCGAACAAAAACAGTCAATATTGCATCTAAGTGTAAGTGACTTAATGTTAATTCATTGTTTATATAACTGTCATATGAAATCAGTGTCATTTTCAGTCGTGATGTATTCAGGAAAACAGCGCTCTTGGTTCTGTGATGTTGCTTAACTGTAGGCTATCATATGTTATAAATATGAAAAACTCCACAATTTGTAATTTTAACCGTGTATGTTAACGGAGTTTCTTTGTATGAGCAGCGCTCGAGAGGCTGCGCGAGCGTCAACAGCACAACCTTGTTACCGTCCGATCATTATACATTTTATATTATTATCCACTATCGATCACCAATTACACTGCACAATGAATGCAGAATTATTGTTGCATTTTGGTGATTCCCTAGTTATTTTTGTTATTGACGTTTTAATCAGCTTGTCCAGTCGGGAAGTTAAATTTTTTTTTCTTTTACTCGCCTCTTCAAAAAATCCACTTGTCCCGGACAAGCGTTAATGTCGAGCCCTGGTTGTGATTGGTCCTTTTACAGCACGTCCCATTAACATATCTGAAATTCAGCTCTGGATCTTTCTTAGCACTTGTCTCACAGAGATACAAACAGTAACAATGGCGTCGGGTTTTACTGAATATATTCTAGCCTGAGTCCTCATCCTTTGGAAGTGCATCAGAGTGGATTTGAAAACAGCGTCTTCACAACATGTCCACGACACAAAACAAACTCTTCCAGTCTCAGATGCAACTACAGTGTTTGAGGGTCAAAGTAGACATTGTTTGTGAGCAGCCAATGAAGGCCATAGACTGGCGTTATACAAATGCGTTACAAACTTTTCAGCAGGAAGACTAGAACTACTGATGAGTCAAAGTGATGATTCAGGCAGAATCGCTTCTTTTATTTTTTATTTTTTGGAAGACAATAAACTCCATTTATCTGCACTTTGATCTTTGAAACTTTGCAGAGCTTTTACTGTCAGCTGTACTACACACTACATGAAAGACTATCTGGAAAAAGCATAATAGGGGCACTTTAAATACTACCAGTTCAAAGTTTGGACACAAAACATTATTTACTATACTATGAAAGTTTAAATTGTGCCAATGCATGACTTTCTTTACAAAACTAAAATGTATGTTTATGAAAGAGAAGAAGCCAAAAGTAGCCATTATATATGTGAACTTCTTCAATAATGTTTCAAATTAATCCCAGGATGTTCCTCATGAAGTTGGTCCCGAGAATAAAGTGTGTACAAAATCTAGAGAAAAGTAAAAATAAATAAAAGATTGTTTTTTTTTTTTGGTCACTACATAAGTCCATCCTGAAGTGTATTTCAAAGTGTTGAACTAAACTAGTATTGTGAATGTGGAAACAGTGGGTGATACTGCATATAATATTACAATATTTGTTTGTTATTATTATTTTGGTTAAGGTAAAACTGTTAAGTATAAATCTGTTAGAACAGAACAGCTCAGACTGATGTGTGAGGTAGGTAGTTTTAATAGTAGTGATGATGAAGGAAAGGCTCTGACCGCACAGCTGTCCAGTTTAAGGACCTTCTATAAGCCGTTCACACTGACAGTGATTTTATGAGTGGGTATATAGTACTGTTCAAAAGTTTGGGGTCTGTAAGATTGTCTTTTCTTTAAGAAATTAATACTTTCCTTCAGCAAGAATGCATAAAATTGATCAAAAGTGACACAAAATATAATATAAATGTCTTTGCTATTTCAAATAAATACTCTTTTGAGCTTTCTATTCATCAAAGAATCCTGGAAATTATTTATCACTGTATTCATCATTGATAATAAGAAATGTTGAGCAGTAAAATGCTGAAAATTCAGCTTTGCATCACAGGAATAAATTACAACTTAAAATATATTACAATAGAAAACTGTTATATTAAATTGTAATAATATGTCACAATATTATTGTTTTTACTGTATCAAATAAATGCTGCCTTGGTGATTTTAAGAGAATATTAAAATCTTACCAACCGTAAACTTTTGCACACTAGTGTATTCTTGGTGAAAGTATGTGTTCATACTGTCGGATACCCCATGGGCGTCGGAAGCAAAGAAAAAATGTGGGTGGGTCCAGCTAATCAGTGGCTAACTTGGGGCTAGTAAGACACTGATTAGCTGGTTCAGGTGTGTTTAATTGGGGTTGGAGTTCAACTCTGCAGGACAGCGGCCCTCCAGGAACGAGTTTGGAGACCCCTGATTTAGAGCGACAATAGTGTAGGGGTAAGACGCATGGAAGAAAGTTGACGCAAATCGACCCGAGTTCAAATCTGCCTTTTGCTGAACTCACTCTACTCCCTTTTCCCATCACATATCGTGGAAATTAAACACTTATTATTACACATTAGATGCTTTTAGGTTAGGGGTAGGTAAACAGACATTAAGGCTGAATTAGAGACGATAAAAGTGAGTGGGTCCAATATCATTGGTCGTAAAAAGTGGGTGGGTCTTGTCCCACATACAATGGTTCCGACGCCCATGGGATACCCTAATGTTATTAATGGGCTGCACAATTGGCCAATCTGATCACAAATGGCGTGATTGTCGCTGAAAACTAACATTCTTGAGGGGAAAGAGATCTCCTATTGGAGACAGATATTAACTCCTATTGGTAGCCGTCAGATTGTATTGCAGCTAATTTGCATAAAGTTAAACTTTGTTGCGTCACTGGATACGCCCGCAATGCATCACCGACGTTCACAGCAGCTCCTGTTACCTCGGCTCAGCAGCTCTCATTGACTACGTTTTCATGCACGCTCAAAACTTCATCTTATTTACAAGCAATACTCGAATCAAATTGATGCGATTAAGCAGTGCCCATAATTGCGGTAATATATGTGGCGTATGACGCTTTTAAATGCAATAAACAGGCGTGTAAACACTTTAATTGCATCTCAAAACTCTGATCAAAGTGCGCAAGTATGTACATGAATGACATTTTCATCTGCAGATTTGTAAACATAAAAGGCATCACATTTTTGAGGTGCTAAAGAATATAATGCTTTACATTTTGAGTGCGTCACTACATAGATGTCAATAGAAATGTGTTTTGCATTTGACACAAGCAGTGGCCAGTAACACACCTGTATGTGAGGACATCATTAATGCTGTGCTTTGTGGTATGCGAATAAAAATAACCACAATTCTTGGTGAATAATCGGAATAATGATAATTGCATGTAAACGGTTTGCTTGTGTCATGACTACGTTCACATGTGCACCAATAATGCGATTATTTCTAATAACCGGAGTAAGGTCTTAATCACAGTAAGATTTTTTTTATGACACGAGCAAAATTTCGTTATTCTGATTATTCGCTAATAAGTATGGTTATACCACGCTCAGATAGACTCGTTCACTCGCAATATTGCCAAAATCCCACTATAATCGCATTATGAGGTTGCATGTAAACGCACTCGTTATTGCGAGTTATGCTGCCTTCACGTGCTAGCGGACATTTCATAACTCCCACTTCAGAAGTCTTGTTGCATTCAAGTGCTTTGTTGTCTGAATGAACAGGAATCATGGAGGACGCAAGGTTTATTCTTGCCTATTTATTGGGAAAATCCTATTAAAATCACTTTCATATGTAGTGTCACATGCACGGACAACCATATAAACATTATTGATGCTATCCAGACAGTCTGCTTAATGAGGATTCTGTCATTTGGTTAAATGAAGGCTATTTTCGCTGTGTATAAATCATAGCCTAGAAATCTAGACGCACCCTAGCGGCAGCAAATCTAGTTTGCAGACAGGGTAGTCTAGCAACTCTCCGTTGGCTTGCGAGCTGGAAAAACCAAACTCTGGTCAGGCTAATCACATCGTGTATAGAGTTGGTGGGCGGGCTTAACGGCGGCGGTTCCGCGTGCTACTCGTAAACAAAGAAGCTGGCGAACAGCGGTCTTTCCAATCGGCTTTGACCGCGACTCTGGAAGACTTGGAGTTGAAAGACTCTGGAACAAAGAACGGCACTGAAGTCATTCGTAAGAAAGGAAGATGTGTTCGGAGTTTTGCCGACCGGATACGGCGAAAGTTTAATCTTTCAACTAGCTCTGCTTCACCTTCTTCATTGCTCTGGTTGGTTGTAGCGCTATCCTATTGCGCGCAGAGGGAATTTGAAAGACAACCATTTATCCCGCTCCTCGGATTGAGCCCTGCCAATGGTGAGTTCCCAGACCCAACATCTTGATGTGGCTCTGGCTTGTCAGGCTATATAAAACACACAATACGCTTCAAATGATTACTCGTATATGTAAATATGCACTACATTAGTGTTTCTCAACGGGGGCGTTCAGATCACAACAGGATTCAGGTGTTCCTGGGGGGCGTTCACGAGTTTAAAACAAAGATCCAGGCAAGACAAGATTAAACATGTAGGCTAATTACTTGCAAAATAATTGCCTACAACATTATAAAATCTGCCAGTTTAATGCGACATGTAAGCTATGTATCGTTTATTTTGCAATGACTCAAGCCTCAATCCGGTGTAGAGCTTAGATCGGGCTCAGAAAATCAAGCCCGACCCTACCCGAGCTGGTGCACGTTGTGTCCGAGCCCGGCCCGACACATTAACTGTAATTATGAGCCCGAACCAGATTAAAACCCGACCATTTTTTAATACTTGGGCTCATAACAGAAGTGACGAAGTTGTGACGCGCATGCGGTGCTTTTTCCAGGCGCGCCTAGGTCGCGGTGAGATGAAAACTCAACTTTTCAGAATGCCGCAAGCCCATCGCAGGTCATGTAACAAAAACCAACCAATCAGCTTTGGCCTTCCTGTATAACAAGCTCGGCCGAACAGCTGATCATAGCTGAACACTAGGGCATATTTGTATTTCTCATCTCGCAAGCGCTTGGGGACAGCAACGTGGCTGCGGTTTCCACGTGTTCCACGCAAACGCCCCTAATATAGTCCCAATATTTATAAACACTACTTATAGGTGTACCAGTGTGTGGCGGAGGGGGCGTGGTTTTGCGAGGTCTGTAGCGGGAGAGAGAGAGCGGAGCCGAGAGGTCGGTAAGTAGGTCAAGTGCAAATGACGAACACCTGTCTCTGATTGCAGTAATAGGCGTGGAGAGACCGCATATAAGCCACTGCCGGGAGAGAGATGGGAGAGAGAGTTGGACTGGGACTTTGCGCACGCTGCCTGCCTGATCAAAGCCGTCTGGAACCTGAGTGATCGTCTTGACAAGTTTACAGTAAATGTTGATGTGTTTATGCACCCACGTGCGCTGCTTATGTTTGTATCTGAAAAGTTTGGAGTAATAAAAGTCGCAAGTCCAAGTCACGCCGACCCCGCCTTCTTCCTTCCTGCCCAACAGAACATCGAACCTCATTACACAGTGAATCAGGATAAGACAAAAACACAGTTTGGGAAATGGATTCATAATGTACTCGCTCATTATACACATTATGTACATTTAAAAAAAAAAAAAACCACGACATCAGAGGGCGTTCATGTGCAATTTTTACCAGGGAAACTCGTATTTACGATAATGCCGATAGCACGTGAAGGCCGCATTAGTCCTTCCATGAGCCGAGGGCCGAATATGATCGTGTTAATTCATGTTAGAGTCCAGGGTCTAGCTAGTGTATGAAGATGAAATCTTCAACTTTTCTCCTGAAAAAAAGTTGCGTTGCATCCAAAATCACGTACTGAGTAGGTACAACAACTTGAATTTGAATTTACTTTGCAACTGTTAAAACAGTACGCTCAATATAATATGAATGAAATTACATCCGCCATGTTAAACCTACCAGCAGTCGCTTCACTGCCATTGACAAATCGTCTCCTGTGGCCTCATGGGATAGTAAAGTGTCCATCGAATGCACACATGGTAGTAGGCCATCCGGAGACTTTTCACCTGTTTTTCAAATAGGGTGAATTCAGGGTGATTGGGACACTTTTTCCAAGTCTCAATGGCAAAAAGTGTCCCAATCACCCTACATTCACCCCATTTGGACATACTACCGTTTCGGCATGCTATATAGTAGGGAAGTATTTGATTTTGGACGCAACGTATGCGTTTCCTACTAGTGATGGAAATTAGGTGATTCACAGTAAAAGGGACAGAGCAAAGAGAAGAGCCCAGAAACGGCCCTGGAGTTATTAGAGATCAGAGATGTTGAGAAAAAAAGATGCTCTTTCCATACAATGAAAAAACCACCATCAAAGAGGTCTATTCAATACCTTCATGATGTGTCTGTGGTTTTGTTGTACAGAAAGAGCTGCTTCCATGGAAAAAAAACCAGCATAGAAGTTTGATACGACATGAGGGTGAGAAAATAAAGACAGATTTTTCATTTTTGGTTGATCTCTTAACACATGCAAGTCGGCAAACCAGGCTTTGAGAGAGCGGCTCTCCCTTTTACTGTGGTGTGTGTTTTAGTGGAGGTGGGAGGTGTAAGGGATGAGACTGAGGTCAGGGCTGGGTGGACACGAGGGGACAGTGGTTCTGGTGAAATCCTCACCATTCCTTGGGTAATGAGCCAGCTGTCTATGGGCTCCAACTCAGCGTTAGGACCCTTTACATTCGGCTAAATCAACAACAGAAAACACCTTACACACGTGAAGAAGCACTCCAAACAAGCACAGAGACATGTGGCCACCTCCATCTTCAGGGGAACTGAAGCGGGTGTCGTTTAAGCCAAGAAATAATGTCATTCTGAGTCAATGAACTAAGGTAGATGGAGTGGGAAAACAAACAAAAAGAGAGGGGGGGAAAAAAGTGTAAACTTTGACCCATGGGCTGATCACTATGCATTGCACCTCTAATCCACGACCGTTATGTAACCGTGGTCGATTTTAACACAAAGCATGTCTGGAACCAGAGATTCAATCAGTCTAAAATGATTTCCTAATATCACTCTTGAAGATTTCATAATAATTCTTTATATTAAGTTCATTCAAAAACCTGTATGGGTGATAATAATGTATGAGCCTTGGCAATTATCACTAATAAATATGGGATCTTATTTTGTGCCCAGATCTATACTTTTTACCCCCCATGAAATAAATGCAAATTATACAATTATACAAGAAAAATTCATTGTGATTTTTGTTGTTGTGATATTCGTCAGGGTGATCTGTTGTTATAGAGTGCAAATGCCAGGTTCTGTAAGAAAAAAAATACATTTTCTCCATAGGAAAATAATATTTTAAATGATAACTTATAAACCTTTAAATACAGACCAACTGTGAGCTACGAGGCTGTTGATCGATGGTATTTGCTTCTGTTGAAGCTGCCAGCTCGCAACTACAATCGTTTTTAACAGCAGCATTCGTGGTGAAAAAACGACATTACCCATGAGGCTCTACCATAGACTGTACAAAAATATGGATGTAGTCTCCGTGACGTCACCCATAAGATTCTGAAGAGCAGTTTTGAAGCGTAAAGTAGGGTCGAGCTGGCCGTTGCCATCTTGGTAGCGTGTCATTGCATGTCACTCCCGGATATAAGAAAATGGGCAAAGAGGCGGGACGTGGGCGGAGCTGAGGTGACGTGATGACTAACAGACAGCAGACAAACGGCAATCCACCTGTCACTCAAAGTGGCCACGCCCTTAATTATGCAGGATTTTAAGGCTTTATATAATGTAAACGAATGAGTTATAAAATAATTCACCCCCCCCCTCACAGTTGTCATGAAGGGCACAATTAGCCGTATCGACCAAAAGAGAATGTACATTTCTTGAAGAAAATGTGAGTGGTGCTTGCCGTGACAAAAAAAATCCACTCGGATGCTACTGGGATGCAAAAATCCACTCGGATGCTACGTTGTGTGTACTGGTTACTCAGCCGAGACAAAAGAGCCCACCCCCATGTCTGTACGATGTTCTGGAGCGGAGATATGGCTTCTTTATGTTGCAATATGGTTGCTAGGGTACTCTAAATGGTTGCTAGGGTGTGACTGTACAGTTTATGAGGTGATATTTAAAGACTATTGGCCAGTCTGAGTCAACAGAGCCCAACTCTGTATTTCTGTTAATTTCTCCCATAGGGATTTCAAAAAATGTAATGACAACATAAAGGTACAAGAACTACAATCCCATGAAGCTTTGCGAACAGCATAATCAAATTAAAAATGAAAAATGAATATATTTTAAGTTTATTGCCAAATATGCATATATATATATATATATATATATATATATATATATATATATTTGCCGCTATATATTTATATTATATATATTTATATAAATATTCTAGACGGACTCGATTACATTATTTGCGATGCTTCATGGGAGTGGGCGGAGCAAACGAGATCTTTTTATGCGTTTTGCTTGAAGCGACTCTCTGATTGGTGGAATTTTTTGTACAGCCCAAGCGGCAACCTCCCGCAGTTTCTCTTGAAGCCAATACGGAAGTGACTTAAACTGCAATTCATGGACTGGCCACTAGAGACAGGCTCCAGAAGGGAGCAGAATCTCATTGAGCCTCATGTTAAAATGCCCAACTTTACAGCAGAATAAAACATGTTTACAGTCTGGTACAAATTATGGTTTTGGTCTATACGGCTAATTTTACCCTTCATGACAACTGTGAGGGGGGTGATTCTTTTTTTATAACTCATTCGTTTACATTATATAAAGCCTTAAAGCTCTGCATAATTAAGGGCGTGTCCACTTTGAGTGACAGGTGGATAGCCATTTATCTGCTGTCTGTTAGTCATCACGTCACTTCAGCTCCGCCCACTTCCTGCCTTTTTGCCCATTTTCTGTTATTTTTAAGATGGGAACGGCCAGCTCGTCCCTACTTTACGCTTTAAAACTGCTCATCAGAATCCTAAGGGTGACATCACGGACACTACGTCCATATTTTTTTTACAGTCTATGGTTACAGACTGCAGCTTTAATGGTGGCTAATACCAAACATCAGAATTTTACTGTAGCACAATAACTGTAGTGGTATTTACATAATGTGCTCTTGTGCAGACCGCTACAAATATTTTTCAGCCAAGCCAAACCCAAGCTAATCTCCAATCCAATCTGGTCAACGACAAGCTGTGGCATGTTGAAAAAATATTGCGATTATGTCATTTAAGACCTCTGAGTCAGCAAGAACAGGAGCATTTTTATGCCAAAAGTGACTGATTGACATGCAAAAGAAGAGGACTATAAATGAGTTGAATAGAGCGCTGCATGGATGGCATATTTTTGTAGGCCAAAACCCGAAAATGAGTTCGCATTTTAGCACTTCTGGTTCCATCGTCCTAAAGTCAATGGGTTTTGATGTTTTTTTGTGTGAATTGCCTGAAAATAACGTCTGTGGTGAACGCTTCACGTTTTATTCTATACAATTTCCATATCCGACATAAAATTCATCAGTATTTAGTGAATTTTAGTCTCGTCTTAAAAAAGGTGGTTGATAAAAAGCGACATTAGACATCATCAGCCGAACAGGTGAACTCATCTACTTACTAGTACACAGCCTCGTGTTTATAATGCTAACTATTATAACTTAATACTACAGTGATAGTGACATTGAAGTCATGCGACCATGGTGTAGTTTGTTTATCGGCAGAAGTCAAAGGCTAAACGTAGGCTGTTTAGCTGTAGACTTTTACAGACTGCAAAATACATAAAATTGTCTTCATTTGTGAAGATTATCAAGACGAACAAACCGTGTTATAATCATAAGATTTTGTTCATCTTCTGCAATAATCCAAAACCTAATGGAATAATCATATTGGGTTTTTGTCGAGGGAACCAGTGTGATGCTCCTTAATGGTGCGTTCACACCGGACGCGATTCGCGCGAGTGATTTACATGTTAAGTCAATGCAGAGACGCGAAATGGCATTCTGCGGCGCGATTCGCGCGAATGAGGCGAATCGCTCAAGTTGAAAAATCTGAACTTTGGCGGATATTTCGCGCCGCGTTAACCAATCACGAGCTTGCTCTAGTAGTGACGCATTTACAAGCGGAGGCAGAAATCCGAACAACAATGGAGGACAAGATAATCGTGGCCGTGTGTGGATACCCGGAGCTGTGTGATACATCATCCTATCACTACAGGAACAGGAATAAAAAGGATCTTGCTTGGAAGAAAGTGAGTGAGGAGGTCGGACAGTCAGCTACCCTCTCAACAAAATCTATGTCAGCCATTTCACAACGAGACTGGAGCAGAAAAAAAAGAGCCAGAGCCAGCGGCAAATGTGAGAAGGACTAGCCGAGGAAAGGCGGGTCTCGCCGGGTAAACGAGCGCGGAATGTCACTGATCGCTTGGATCTCACAACTCCGAAAACGCCAGATAAAATGCTCAAATAGGCACTCTTTTTATAAATTAACCACAGATTTGAGCTTTAAACAACTATATTATCGCCTGAAAAAGTCTTTAAACTACGTTTTGTCACACATTAATAGTATTTTTTACAAAAAAGACGCCAAGTGACCGAGACGAGCTGGCTCATATAGAAGCCCCTCCCATGACGCGAATTCGCGTCTGTTGTGTAGTTGTCACACACGAATTTCACGCGTGAAATTTGAAGCGAGTAAACTCAAAATGTTCAAGCGTCCACCTTCGCGCGAATCTCGTCCGGTGTGAACGCCACATCAGGGTTAGCCTCCGAAAACACGTCATCCCTGCACCACTCAAGTGCGCTTTCCCATCGTCTGAGCACACTATAAATAATAACATGTGAGGACTGAGCGATCGGAGAGACCCATCAGCCATTAGCACCACACAAAACCCAAACCCTTCATCACTGTGAAAGTACGGAGAAACATCATGCTGAAGGAAACTCACCCCAGTGGCATTTTGCTGCCTGATGTCTAAAGCAGACGCCAGGCTAACCAGAGCCTGAGGTTCTTCGTATGTAACACTGGAAAACAAGCAAAGATAATAGTTTAGACCTTGTGTAGCCCCAGTCCATTTGTTTTCCACAGATGTTACGGATTTATGGATGAACCGCTCGTTTTAAAATCTTTGTTATAACATCCGCTACAAACATTACACAGCTCATTGTAACTTTCCTTAACTCCTTAACACCAGCGAATCACTCTTTTAAATATACAGAGCTATATACAGAGTTCAAACTGATTTCTAAAGGTGGCTGCATGCTTGTTTCTCTGGCATATAAGTTCTGTAGCCAAGGCAGTGTGGATGTGGACACTCACTTTTTGCGTTGGTCAGCCAGAGAGCTGGACCTGGTATGGGCGAACATGTCGAAGTCATCCTGAGGGTTGTGAGCGGTCAGAGAGCTGAGAGTGCCGCTGACGCTCTCTGCACCAACATCTACCGGGAGCAAATCATATAAAAGGATTAGTTCACTTCAAAATGAAAATGTCACCTCCAAGATGTTCATGTCTTTCTTTCTTCAGTCGAAGAGAAATTACGTTTTTTGAGGAAAACATTCCAGGATTTTTCTCCACATAATGGACTTCAATGGCAACCGAAATGTTGAAGGTCCAAATCAATGCAGGTTCAAAGGAAGGGCTTCAAAGGCTCTGCGCGATCCTAGACGAGGAATAGGGTCTTATCTAGCCAAACCATCGGCCATTTTCAAAAAAAAATAAAAAAAATGTTATATACGTTTTAATCTAAATTGCTCATCTTGCGCTCTGCGACACACCAGGGATGACGTAATCACGGCGGAAAGTACCGCCCCCGTTATTACAAAGCGCATATGCGAAGACTAAGGCCGTTTCTCAATACCAAGTACGCGAACTTCTGACTTGCGTCCTTGGTAGTTCAGACTTGCAAGTTCGACTCGGGAGAACGAACTCCAGAGGACGGGAGGAATCGCCAACAGTCGTCAATTGTGAAGCGTCATCAGTCGCTGCCCAAGTATTGTTCCAATTCAAAGTTCACATCTAGCCAAGTACAGTTCAAATCCCCGGATGTGTCCTTGATCCGCCCCTTTTATCGGGGATGCATCGAGAGGAGACTTGTGGACTTCAGACAGACCGGTATCCCAGAATGCATCTCGCACCAACAAGCAAACGTCAATAGCGGATGAGAAACCCCTCGTAATTTAAAAATACTGTTAATGTTTCACAAAATGTAGTTTTGGCGAGAATGTACTTGTTTAAAGCTCAAATCTGTGGTTTATTTATAAAGAGAGCGCCTTTTTGAAAATTTGATCTGGCGTTTTTGGAGTTGTGAGATCCAGTGGATCAGGGGCGCTCAGCGGGCGCTCTCCCCGCCGAAAGCAGCCTCAACACGGCTAGTCCTTCTGACGTCTGCCGCTGGCTCTGATGTCTTCAGATATAATTCGTCTTCTAACGGCCGATCTTTGGTCTCATGAATCTATAATTTGTTCCCTGGCAAATCGTTTTGACTGAGGGCGCAGTGAAGTTTCATAACTTTATATTTTTAGGCTATTAAACACATAAACTGACATTTTTAAAAAATAGATTGGGTTGTGTTTTATGTCATAATTAATTTTATTACAGTGATAATCACACTTGTCTGAACCACATATTAATGTGTTTTTTTTTTTTTTTAAACGAAATAAGGCAGGGTTTTTAATATTTCGTTTTGTTATAAATATACATGCAATAACATTGCCTGCACTACATTTGTGTGGCTATAATATGTTTAATATTTTTTTAATGAAAATGAAAAGAGGCAGAGTGGTGTTTTATCATATATTTCGTTTTATTGTAGCCTAAAATATACATAAATACACTGAATAACACTATCAAGAACGCTGCTGTTCCATTAGCTGAGTACCGGACTATTGTCCTCCCATCCTCGGGAGTTCGTTCTCCGGAGTTGAACTTGGCGAGCCTGAATTAACTAGGCTACCACGGACGCAAGTCAGAAGTTCGCGAAGGCCTACTTGATATAGAGAAACGTATATTTTAGGCTACAATAAAACGAAATATGTCATAAAACACCACTGCCTCTTTTCAATTTTTTTTTTTTACAAAAAAATCTTAAACATATTAGCCACACAAATGTTGTTCAGGCAGCTACATTGATTATCTTATTTATTTATAACAAAACGAAGTATAAAACACAACCCTTCCTCTTTTCGTTTAGATTTAAAAAAAACAATAGGCCTATATTAAACATTAGCCTAATATGTGGTTTAGGGTGACCAGATTTCTGAAATGGAAACCGGGGACATTTCCTATTTGACTGGTCAAAATATCACTAAAATCGAATTTGTTATTATCTTTAAATAAAAAACGGGACAATATATTTTTAAATGTTTTTGTTTGTTTATTTGTTGTTGTTGTTGTGGGCTATCTATATTATTATTAACATTAATAATTATTCTGATTTAGTTTGATTATTAGGATTTTTATGTGGTTTTAATACAATTCAACACATCAGCAAAAAAAAAAAAAAAATTAAAACAGTTAATAGTTGCCATTGTAAATAACAAGCAGTTCAATAACATGACTTAACAAAAACACATTACAAAAATAAAACATAAATATGATAAATAAAACTATTTAACAAATATTTAAAAACATTGTATTTAATATTTTAATTTTCACAAGTTTATACTACTATATAAGTAATAAATAAACTTTTTTTTACTTCAAATGTTTTATTAGGCTTGTGCTTAAAAAATAAATCTTACTATCCTAAATTGGTCTTGCTTTGCATTTTATGTTAATTATATGAAATTATGTGTATTCTGGATGTGTTGCAAGTGACAAAACAATGCCGCCCCCCGTGATGATAATGTCGCTCTGCTCTCGGTTACGTTAGTAGTAGAGGCTCGCGCACAACCATGTTCAGCTTATCATGCGGGGGTTGTTGGGGGGCATGGCATTACTGATCGTTGCGTCCGTTGGTCTGAGATGCATTCTGGGATACCGGTCTGTCTGAAGTCTCCTCTCGATGCATCCTCGATAAAAGGGGCAGATCAAGGACACATCCGGGGATTTGAACTGTACTTGTCTATGGCTAGATGTGAACTTTGAATTGGACAGTACTTGGGCAGCAACTGATGACGTTTCACGAGAACACAAGTACAGACAAGAACGCATATTGAGAAACGGCCAAACTGTGCGTTCACACCAAGCCTGCAGCACTCCTCTCAGAAACTGAAGCCCCCGCGCCTCGATCGCCCCCCGGTGGTTGGTCCCAGTATAGCTCAAAACCCCACATCTCCATGTATTACAATTGACACGAGACACGCTAAACAATTCAATTACACTTCAAATAACAGTTTCCTAAAGATGGTCATTTTAGGCAGTTTTTTTTCACGACGATTTCATTTCAAGTGTTTTTTTTTAATAAGTTTAGTTTTAGTTAGTTATTTTATGCTATAAAAACGGGGGGTGTGACGTCATGATTGACAGCTTCTCTGAGTGAACTTGTCACTGACGCACCAACTGACTTTTTCCGGGATTTTTGGGAGGAGATTGGAGCTTTAGCTTTCATTTCTACATTTCCATAACTGTTGTTTCCACACAAACGTAATGAACTGTTTCTGCATCTGCGAGAGTGTGGGCGGCCTTTTGATAATCGTGCCTCTACTTCCTGCTCTCTACTGCGCAACTCCGGTCCCGTGATTGCTACTGCGCAGACTCTGTCCCAAATCTGCGCAAGATGTGAGCGGCGTGTGCGGGCCTCCGAAAGCTTCAACTCTCGTCAGCAGAAGTCAATGAAGAACTACGTGCGCGAATAAATTACGCTTATTCGCGCGTAGTTGGACGCTTGAACATTTTGAGTTTACTCACTTCATTCGCGCGTGACATTCAATTCACAACAGACGCAAATTCGCGTCATGGGAGGGGCTTCTGTCAGGCGGCTCCAGTCTCGTTGCGAAATGGCTGACATGGATTGTTTTAAAATACGGCGAATAAGCTCAATTTGCCGGCTTTAACTAGCTTGAATATATGTATAGCTCAAATTGAGTATAGAGCGCTTTTTACAACTTACCAGACTGTCCGACCTGCTCACTCACTTTCTTAAAAGCAAGATCCTTTTTATTCCTGTTTCTATAAAGTATGAAGATGTATCGTACAGCTCCGGGTATCCACATTTGATTTTGTCCTCATTGTTGTCACTACTAGAGCAAGCTCCTGATTGGTTAACACGGCGCAAATATCCGCCAAAGTTCAGATTTTTCAACTCCCGCGAAGCACGCGTTACGCGCATCAAACGCCCGACACACTCAATTTGCACAATTTTATTAGCGCGAATCGCGCCGCGGAATGTCCATTCACGTCTTTGCATTGACTTAACATGTATATCACTCGCGCTTAACGCTTATTCGCGTCTGGTGTGAACGCTAGCTTGGGGCGGTACTTCTGCCTACGTCTAGCGTGACCTTTCTGAAGCGATTACGCAATCCGTGGCGAGTTGCAGAGCAGCGCAAGATGAGCAATTCAGGTTAAAAAGTATATAAATGTTTGTATTTTTTTTAGAAAATTACAGATGGTTTGGCTAGATAAGACCCTATTCCTCGTCTGGGATCACGCAGATCATCTGAAGCCCTTCCTTTGAAACTGCATTGATTTGGACCTTCAACATTTTGGTTGCCATTAAAGTCCATTGTGTGGAGAAAAATCCTGGAATGTTTTCCTAAAAAAACTATTTCTTTTCCACTGAAGAAAGAAAGACATGAACATCTTGGATGAGATGGGGGTGAGTAAAATATCAGGACATTGTCATTTTAAAGTGAACTAATCCTTTAAAGTCAACTTTAAGTTGTATAGAGGAATAAAAGTTACATTTCTTTCACCATACAACAACAAAAAAAACATGTTAAATACTCTTTGTTGCACTTTATTTTACAGTATGTGCACTTACATGAACTTACATTGTACTTACCTAACACTGTGTCTACACTGGACGTGACAAAGTGCCCATTGCAAAGCATTTGTCCTTCATGTCAGTACGTCATAAATCGGACGAGGCACTGGTTTACTGTATGGGACTTGTCATGTCGTGTCAGTGTAGACAACATCACTGACTATAATGGGTTATATTGTCTTTTGTCGCATTGCGCCGCTCGCGTCCGGTGTAGACACGGTGTATATGGTGTAATATAAGAAAACTACACGGGTTAAGGTTAGGTTTTGGGGTAAGTTCAGGGTTAGTACCTATGGTTATTACACAGTTATTGCAATTACTATAATAAGTACACAGTACAGGTGGAACAGCGCTATAAAATAAAGTGCTACCATACTTTTATCAATGTTTTTTTATTTTTTATAATTAGTATTAATTTGTCATCTTAATTCAGATGTGCTTGAGATCCTCACCAAGTCCTGCCAGCTGTGTGGAGAGGGAGGCTGTGTTTGCAGCAGCAGGAGGAGGAGGAGCAGCA
>CM042240.1:15388153-15553153 GCA_023566225.1 Romanogobio albipinnatus
CGAATCAAACCCAGACAATTTTAGTGAAGATGATCGAGCAGAACCTGTTCAGTCCTCAAGAGTAAAGACTGCGGATCTATAGTGATCGCTACTGAATGGCACCGTTACTTTTGTATTTTTAGAACGATTATAGCCAAATATCTGTCGCAAGAACGAACACTAAACATTGGCTTTACTATAGTATCCAAATCAAACACAGAACCATGTTTAGCATGCCTGTAGATAAACAATACATAAAAGCTCTAATCAAAGAATAATTTACACTAATGCCAAGTTCGCTGTTGAGATTTTAAAAAAAGTTTGTAACGTTAGGTGTTTGTCGGATAACGTTAAGTATGAATGAGCGTTGTCATGTTTACTTCCTTGCTACAACGTACAATTAACAATACAAACTATTACAGGAAAACACATCGACGAAAAATACTTACAGGTTGTGGCCCGCTTTCCTCCGTGAAATGTGCAGCGGGAGCCGCGCGCGCCCGTTGTGCGTTCACACTGGCAGTGTTTGTCTCGCGCAGCTGAACCACGGCTCGTGTTTTGCAAATACAGACGAATATTGTCCATTATGTCACATTTTCCGATCTTCTCCTCCGACCCCTGTCTGTCTCGTGCTTTGATTTATGATGGGCAGCATATATCTGCTGCAAATGCGACCTGTTCACCCCCTGTCTCATACACACATGCATATAACATGTTGTATGTTAAAAGCACTGCAACCCACCCCCGTCCCTAGGAAGGCTGAACAAAGTGGACCTGCACTCCGGATGAAAATAACAGCGTTTCGTCGGCATTGGGGCAACAACATTCTAGCCTACTAACCACAACTAACTTTTCAGAAGAGTGATAACGTTATATGTGCGTAACTTTTTTTGCAACAAGTTGTATGAATAAATGTAAAACTTGAACCAGTTCAGAGTTCTGGTAAAAATACACCATCATTAATAATTAATTAATTTGTTACATTTCTATAGCGCTTTTTTGGGTACTCAAATCGCTTTACATGGAAGGGGGGAATCTCCTCATCCACCACCAATGTGCAGCACCACCTGGATGATGCGACGGCAGCCATATTGCGCCAGTACGCCCACCACACACCAGCTGATTGGTGGAGAGGAGAATGAGTGATGAAGCCAATCGGTATATCTGTATATGGGGATGATTAGGAGGCCATGATGGACAGGGGCCAATGAGCAAATGTGGCCAGGATGCCGGGGTTACACCACTACTCTTTTTCCGAAGGACATCCTGGGATTTTTAATGACCACAGAGAGTCAGGACCTTGGTTTAACGTCTCATCCGAAGGACGGTGCTTATTAGAGTATAGTGTCCCCATCACTATACTGGGGTGTTAGGACCAACACAGACCACAGGGTGAGTGCCCCCTGCTGGCCTCACTAACACCTCTACCAGCAGCTAACTAGTTTTCCCAGGGGGTCTCCCATCCAGGTACTGACCAGGCTCAGCCCTGCTTAGCTTCAGTGGGAAATAAGCTACAGGGTGATATGGCTGCTGGTAAGGGTGATTTGATCATATATTCTCTGTAAAGGAATGAGCGTAGTGGGAAAACTCGCAAACCTGGAGCAGTTCGAGATCAGAGGCATCTTCTTGGCCCGGCACCATCTCTGTCAGCATCTCTGACATCACTTTAATATTCCCACGCACAATGTCCAGCTCACTTCTCAGTCTTGCGATCTGCATGTGCAAACAAAACATATCCAAATTAACTGTAGATGTGAATAGAAAATATAGAGGTAAAAACATTTATAAAATGTTACTAAATGGTTCCCAGTTTTATCCATAATCACATAAAAAAAAAAATAATAATAAATAAATAAATAATTATATATATATATATATATATACAGTGAAGAAGGGTGTTCAAATACTTATTTTCCTCACTATATATATATATACAGAGATTTTTAAGTGATAAACGCATCTTCGTTGAACAGGTAAGATTCTCTCTCTCAATAATTAATTCAAATATATGCTATAATTCATTAATTCAAATAAGTGTAATCTTACGCACTACTTTATCTCTGTGTCAGATTCAAAGCGGGAAGAATGCTAGATCTCACGAGCCATAAGTGACGAAAATAACCAGCAATTTTAGAGACTGGCGCTGCCTGAGAGACGCACGACATAAAGCCGCTGCTCATAGAGCGTGTGAGAACTGAACTGAGTGCTTTTTGCCGCCTAATTGGGCTAGAACGGTTAATTATTCATACCTATGTGTGAACGTGACCATGTATTTGCAAGTAAACACAGTAATTTATGTCTTAAGTGAACTAAACTGTTGAGAGAAAACGAACAAGTATAATGAATTTACCTGCTGTGTTTTTTATACATTTGATTATACATTTGATGTAGTGTTTAAGCTTAGCACTGAATCTAATAAAGTCTATTGTGACCTGCTCTGAGTTTGCTGTGATGGAGCCAGATCCAGTTGGGATCTGGGTGGGGTTTAAGTCGGGTGTCGCAGCAGCTGCAGGTTTAGGGGTCGCCTGAGATGCTGTCTTGGGCTGCGTGGGTGCTTTGTACTTGTGAATGCCTGGATCCACCTCTGGGACTCCCTAGAAATGACACACAAGAGGAGATGAAGCGAAATGAACGGTAAACAGCTATGCAAGAGCCCTGAGAGTGCGGAGTGTGTCTCACCCGCTGTGGCGTATGGATGGGTGACAAGGCGTCCAGGTCTGCCATGGGAAACTCAACTCCTTTCCTCTTCAGCTCCTCGTAAATGTGCACGACTCCGGTGAGGTCTGGGCTACTCCTGAACGCATCTGCCCAGGACTGGGGTAGAACACAAACACTGGTTAATGTACAGTGGGCAAGATGAGAGCTGAATTTTACACCTAACTGGGGATTATCAGGTAAAAGTCAGACCGTTTTTCAGGCATCAGTAACACGTGTGTCTTTAGCAGGTAGCAGGAATCATGTATTTGCACACTGAATTTTGTTAATCACTGTTGCTGATGGCCATTCTTGATTAATATACAGTATCCACAAGTGGAAATCATTCAGGTCAAAGGTTAAAGTAGTGGTTCTCATCCCTTTTGGCCCCCATTGTCCACATCCGATACTACATTTCTCAGCCAATACCAAAACCCGATTCAAAATTATATCGGCTAATATCAATAAAAAAATCTCTTCCAACTAATGCTGTAAGCTATAGCAGGATCCTCTCAATTGGTACATAACTATAATATTAGAGGTTAAAATTAACAACAGAGCACCACTTATACACACATGGTTATCTGTATATACATGTGTATTTATATTTGTTTTGTATCGTGGTCATAGTGTATTCGTAGATGCCTCATTAGCGCCTGCACGGATCAGTAGAATGAGGCATCTACGATCGATATATCTATGATCATGATCATATTTGACCTCACTTGGTGGAAGTAATGGCTGAGCTCAGAGACGATCATGTTCGTCTGTTAAGAGGTAAAATAATAGCATAAATACTGCTTGGTTTCTCGCAGAAACTGATCGTTTCGCTAAATAAGACCCTTATTCATCGTTTGGTATCGTTTAAAGCCCTTTGAAGCTGTACTGAAACTGTCATTTCGACCTTGAACCGTTTGGAGTCCATTGAAGTCCATTATATGGAGGAAACCCCTGGAATGTTTTCATCCAAAACCTTAATTTCTTTTCGACTGCAGAAAGAAAGACATGGACATATTGGATGACATGAGGGTGAGTAAATTATCAGCAAAAGTTTATTTAAAAGTGAACTAATCCTTTAACTTTGACAGCCCTAAATTCAACACAAGATACATTTTCTTCACAAACAGTATGAGTTGCAGTCTGACACATTTATCTGTCCCTTTTGATTGACAGGATATAATCGGCCCTGATCATTGTTGTTTTTAAACATCGACTGACGGCCAATAGGGAAAATAATTGCTTATATCGGCCGATACCGATTATTGTCCGATACATCGGTGCATCTCTAGTCCACAACAATATTTCAAGGCCCCTATGACTGTTGATAAACATATGGGTCTCGGTCCGCTTCCAAACGAACTCTGGTGCGGTTCCATTGATATATGAACGCAACACGGACCAAAGACATGTAAACAAACCAAAAACAGGACGCAATGTCACAAGATGCGACGCTACAAGTCAGCTGATTTGACGACGCGGAAAGATCGACGTATCCAAAATGAGTAGAGGGCAAACGTGGAGCAACGAGGAGGTAAAGTGCCTCATCAATACATGCAGATCTTCGTTTATGCACACAACGGAGGAAATCCTGCTGCTGTTTTGAATGTTTTGAACATTTTATGAGCTCTTGGTGAGCTCTCAGCTGGTAAAAATAAAACCATATGTACACGCATAAAATGATGGCGTTTAATCCAGCACACAGCATTGTTTTGAATGCTGGTAAGCAAGCTCTGTTGCAAAATATACGTCATAAAAGCCGACCAATCAGGTTGTGAATGTATCCCTATGCCTTTGGTTCGGTAACTTTAGATTTGCTGTTAAAAATGCCAGTGTGAACACTAAGCAGACCAGGACTTTTGTTTTTTGGTCCGGACCAAATGAACCAAACGAACCAAACTACAAGTGTGAACGAACACTTAAAGACCCTTAATGAAGTTTGTTATGCTCTGGTCCCCTTGTTGAGAACCTCTAGGTTAGAAAATGGCTATAATTGCCAAATTTTGAAGAATAGATTCTCTGGATGTTAGGGATATGCTTGTTGTCTAATGTTTGGACATTTTACAGGCTGACCATTGGGTTTGGGAGGATGCAATATTAGACAAAATGCAGCTATGTGTAACCCCGCTCCAAGGGGGACTCGAACCCGGGTCCGCCGGCATGAGAGTCGGACGCTCTAACAAGGAGGCTAAAAGCCGCAACCTAGTGTCAGTCACTAGAGCGTCTCTTGAGATCAGAGGAGTGAGGTTTACTCGCACAGCAACTACTAGCTGGCATATGCCCTGTATACAATTTTGGAAACTCTGTCAATCGGATTCTGTAATGGCTTCCAGTCAGAATTGCTTCCAGTCCAACTAGAATTAATGCCATCTCAAGCTGTCACATCCACCAGACCTAGTTTCCAGCCCCAGTGAAAGCGGCCATCATCAGAGGCAGTCCTCAAGCCCTACCGCACACCCCACACCCATTCTGGTGGTTTCTGAAGGCCATTATCGCTAAAACAATGGAAGAGCTCAGGGGGAACCGAGCCATTCGCCTCACTCTGTTCACCTGAATCAGTGCCAGCACTTTATCCTGCACTATAGCGGGAGGGTTGGTCTTCGGAGTGATGATTTTCACCATGACACCTTCGATGAAGTCTCTGTTGGCGATGTGGACGTGAAAACGGTGGCCACAGTTTTTCACGCAAGTCTCCAGCACCTAGAAAAGACAATTACGTAAGGCACTAAGACCATTGATCATTTAGACAAGCCGAAGCTTGCAGATGACAGCATAAAACAGCATTTCCAGCTAGCATAATGCATCCAAATAGTCACAAAACACCTTCTTTAAAATGTCAAAATAGCCTCTGGCAGGCCTGGAGGAGAAGTTTACAAAAGTACATAGCCATTAAAGTTGCAGAGCATCAGACAAAAAAAACAGATTTTGTTCCTTGACAGTATGAGCACAGGGGTTTATGTGAAAGTGAGGGAACTCACAGTTAGAGCCAGCATCACTTCACGGAAGTTCCTGTTGCCGTTGAGTCTCTTTTTCACTGCGCGCATGGCATCTTTGGGCCTGTGGGGGCAAACCGTTATTTTCTGCCATAATTGCAGTGCGCACTTTGAATAAAGAAGGATTTGATTGGCTTGGACTCCACTGTTCTGTTAAGGTGCGATTTCATGATTTGAATTATGTTTTGCGTCATAGACTTGTGTATATCAGCACAATTGGATCATCAACCATAATTATCCAGGAGCCCATTTTATAACATACAATTTAGCAGAGCAGTCTGTGAGCTCAGGATGGGAATTAAAAAACAAATTTTGACTGGACACCACCAGAGCGCCAGTGTTGAAGCCCTCTTACAAACAAGTTCATCAACTCCAAGCTTACACAAGAAGCAGCAATTGGGTTTGTTTTTCCTTTGGCGTGATCAAAGCTCCCATGTTTTCCAAGTCAGATCTAAGGAGCGTGAACTTATGTACAAACCAATGGGAGAAACTATCCTCAACACTGCGCCATAGCTAAAATAACCAATCATTATTTGTGTAACAGGGAGTTTCCAAGATGGCCGCAGACTGACTTGTCTTAAAGTGTCCCAACTATGTTTTTTCGAATATTCCCTTTCCAGCAGAGTGTAATATAACTGTTTGTGAAACGCAAACAGTCTGTAAAGTCGAAACTGCACAATAAATAACGTTATTGTCTCCCAAAGGAAAGATTTGACTCTGAACCGCCTATATGAGTCGTTTGAATCTCGAATCTCAGTTCAACGCCACTAGAAAAGACATAATGCCTGCCTATGTTGTACGTTGTCTGTCTGTGAACATCATTTTACTGAAGACTATTTCACAAATCTCGGATGGGTCACTACTAGGGATGGGTATCGATTGCCCAGAACCAGTGATTCGATAAGAAACGCGCATTTTGATTCCGCTTATCGGTTACTGTGTGCGCATTTTATTGTGATTTTTAACCACTACACACACACACACACGCGCTGTTTCCTATGCTGCAGACACACACACACACACACACATGCGCACAGAACGGCTTCTCATGGTTCTCAGTTTTCTTCCTTGTCTTTTTGCACAGCACGCGAATGGACAAATACACACTTAAATGTAAAAAAAAACATGTCGTTGACGGCAGATTTTCTTGATGCCGTCTTTATGATAATGTTAATCAAACAACAAAAGACGAGAAAATGAACTCGCTGTTCTAGACAGAATCACTTTTAACTATATTTGTAATGTATAGCCCAGGGGTTTTCAAACTGAGGTCCGGGGACCCCCAGGGGTCCTCCAGAAGGTTCTAAAGGGTCCCCGGAAATTTTCAGAGAATAAAAAGACAAAGCAAAAATGGATAAAGTCTACCAAACATTTCAATTGTTTCAGTTCTTAGTGTTTATCTCCCTCTCTTGCCGTATACATACTTTCCAGAATTGTATATGTTTGCTTTGTATCTTTAGTGAGTTTTTCTCACCCCTTTATCTTGCTCACTGGGGTTGTAAGGCAGTTTTCTTAACACAGTATGTGAGCTGCTTACATACATTTATTGTGAAACAAATAATTTTTAATTGAAAATGTTCTTCTTCAGGTTTATATATCCAACAATAAATATAGCCAATTTAAGTTTTGAAACAATATGTTGTATTTATAATGTCACGCTTACTATTTATCTAACAATTTAAATGTTCTTTTTTTTACATACATACAAATATATAGATGGATTTTAGGAAGGGGACCCTCATAAAATGTTCATCATATTTGGGGGTCCTTGGCATCAGAAAGTTTGAAAACCCCTGGTATAGCCCATATTTTATTAATAAAGTGCAGTGTTATTTTACATTTGATTACAGTTTCTGTACCTACCTGAAAATCAATCATCTTTGTTCAATTGTATTTATTTGTGCATTTGCTAATTCGTTTATTTGTTCTTTTTTTAATTACTGAGTGTTTACTTGTCTTTAATAATGCTTGAAATTTATATTACATTATTTATATTTACATTATATTTTTAAGGCAAAAGTTGCTAGCCTGTTGATTTTTGTTCATGGTATTCAGCTACAATTAAATGTTCAACAATAATAATAAATGTGTTTTTTACCCTATTGGAATCGAAATTAGGAATAAGATAAGAATCGGAATCGTTAAAATTCAAACGATACCCAACCGAATGACATCCTGTAAGTATCAATAACTATTGATGTATATACAGGGTGTTCAAAATATGTTGTTTTGTGTTTTATAGTTTTCGGCTAACCGGCTAACTCACGTTATTACTGTCTTACTGAAATACTTCTGCTCATCAGCTGTGGGCCACTATTGCCTAAAACTGTCTATTAATGCAGATTGTCTGTCGTTCTTGCTACTTTGAGTAAAGATAAAAGATGGAGCAAGGTTTGTTTTGCAAACTTTAATGTTACATCAGTCATTGACGTTAGTGCTGGGCTAACGTATGCGCTGTCATTGATAGAGTTTCCGCATGTGCAATGCAATAAATGAGAAATACACACATGGGTTTGTTGATGGACATACAGTTGTTAATGCTGATGATGAGGAATTACAGTTGGAACATCTCATAATGTACCTCAAAATGAGTAGCGTATCACTGAGAAACGTCCTGCTCAAGTCTTCCTTACGATGACGCTTTGGGTTGAATAACTAGTTCCTCCATGTATCATCTTCGGACTCGCGCTCAGATTGATATGGTTAAATCAAAATCATCATTACTGTCTTTACAGAGTGTACAATCACTGAGCTTTAGGATGCCTTCAGGGCTGAAGTTCAGTTATGGTAATGAGCGTTTAGCTTCAGAAACACGTGCTGTAAGCGATAGACCAATCACAACAGACTGAGCCGTCTGGCCAATCAGAGCAGAGTAGCTCGCGGAAAGGAGGGATTTAGAGAGAGTGATTCATCCATCGAGTCATTTGAGAATCATTGATAAATGTGCAATGTATAATATGAGAAAAATCTTTTGGCCTTTGATGCATGCAAACCTGTTGTAGGAGACCTCCAAAACAACAGTAGGAGCTTTTAAAATAGCCTAATGGGGCACTTTAAGAGAGACTTTGCTCAGACTCAAACATCAGACCAGAGATATGGAGAAAAGCAATATTAGCTGCATCCAAAATTGCATATGAGCAGGTACTTCTTTTGAATAAGTAATTACTTTTCAACCGCGGTGGACGTCCTACACTCTAAAAAAAAAAAGGTTCTATATGGCACAAAAAATGGTTCTTGGCTCGTAATCATAGGGGAACCTTTTTAAGTGCTATATAGCACCAATTTTGGTGCTTCAGTGGTTCTTCAGCGGTTCTTCTGAGGTTCTTCACCGGTTCTTTGACTTAGGTGCTATATAGCACCGCTAACTAAGGTGCTATATAGCACCGCTACCATATACAGAACATGTTAAGATATGGTGCTATATAGCACCAAAAGTGGTTCCCCTATGATTCCGACGAAGAACCATTTTTGGTGCCATATAGAACCTTTTTTTTTTAGAGTGTACATTCATACTGTCAACCACAAATCCTCTCCCGTGACCTCATGGGAAAGTAAAGTCTCCGTTTTATTTAGTCTTCTGTTTTATGAATACTGTGAATACTAATTTCACATTCTGTTAATCACCAAGTATATAGTAGGGAAGTATGTGTTTTCAGAGAGGGCCATTAAGTGCCGTAATAGAGAAGAGGAACTATAGTAATAATATCTTGCATTATGGGAAGTACAAAATAGCAGAAGTGAAAAACAAAACTAAAGGGGGGAAAACTGGGAAATTAAATAAACGTACTCCAGTCCAAACGGGGCATTTATCTAAATAATTAGCAGCAGGAAAGATTGTTTAAATTCCTGAAAACACCCACAACTTCTAATACAACAGGAAAAACCCAGCCCAAACAAAGCAGAGCACAACAGAGTCCTGTGTTCCCGCACACAGAACAGAGACAAGCCTGTAGTGCCAGTTCGACGACAGAATGTGTGAGAGAAAAAGAGAAAGTGAAGAATCACATGGAGCAGGAACAGCACCGTGACTCTGTGTGAAGAAGAACCTGTTTACACCTGACGTATGGACATTCGTCTCGAGTGATCCAGTCACACCAGAGCTGATTTCAAGATTTCATTCATCAAAAGTGACAAAGATTTCCACAGAAATATGAAGCAGCACAACTGTTTTGAACATTGATAACAATAATAAATATTTCTTGAGCATCAAATCATATTAGAATGAGTTCTGAAGGATCATGTGACACTGAAGACTGGAGTAATGATGCTGAAAATACAGCTTTGATCACAGGAATAAATTACATTTTTACAATATATTCACATAGAAAACAGTTATTTTAAATCATGTACTGTAAAAATAAATGTACCATGGGTCTTGTAATTTTCACTAAATAAATTAAGGTGATACAGTGAGGAAAATAAGTATTTGAACACCCTGCTATTTTGCAAGTTCTCCCACTTAGAAATCATGGAGGGGTCTGAAATTGTCCACTGTGAGAGACATCATCAAAAAAAAAAATCCAGAAATCACAATGTATGAATTTTTAACTATTTATTTGTATGATACAGCTGCAAATAAGTATTTGAACACCTGAGAAAATCAATGTTAATATTTGGTACAGTAGCCTTTGTTTGCAATTACAGAGGTCAAACGTTTCCTGTAGTTTTTCACCAGGTTTGCACTGCAGGAGGGATTTTGGCCCACTCCTCCACACAGATCTTCTCTAGATCAGTCAGGTTTCTGGCCTGTCACTGAGAAACACGGAGTTTGAGCTCCCTCCAAAGATTCTCTATTGGGTTTAGGTCTTGAGACTGGCTAGGCCACGCCAGAACCTTGATATGCTTCTTACAGAGCCACTCCTTGGTTATCCTGGCTGTGTGCTTCGGGTCTTTGTCATGTTGGAAGACCCAGCCTCGACCCATCTTCAATGCTCTAACTGAGGGAAGGAGGTTGTTCCCCAAAATCTCGCAATACATGGCCCCGGTCATCCTCTCCTTAATACAGTGCAGTCGCCCTATCCCATGTGCAGAAAAACACCCCCAAAGCATGATGCTACCACCCCCATGCTTCACAGTAGGGATGGTGTTCTTGGGATGGTACTCATCATTCTTCTTCCTCCAAACACGTTTAGTGGAATTATGACCAAAAAGTTCTATTTTGGTCTCATCTGACCACATGACTTTCTCCCATGACTCCTCTGGATCATCCAAATGTTCATTGGCAAACTGAAGACGGGCCTTGACATGTGCTGGTTTAAGCAGGGGCACCTTCCGTGCCATGCATGATTTCAAACCATGACGTCTTAGTGTATTACCAACAGTAACCTTGGAAACGGTGGTCCCAGCTCTTTTCAGGTCATTGACCAGCTCCTCCCGTGTAGTTCTGGGCTGATTTCTCACCTTTCTTAGGATCATTGAGACCCCACGAGGTGAGATCTTGCATGGAGCCCCAGTCCGAGGGAGATTGACAGTCATGTTTAGCTTCTTCCATTTTCTAATGATTGCTCCAACAGTGGACCTTTTTTCACCAAGCTGCTTGGCAATTTCCCCGTAGCCCTTTCCAGCTTTGTGGAGGTGTACAATTTTGTCTCTAGTGTCTTTGGACAGCTCTTTGGTCTTGGCCATGTTAGTAGTTGGATTCTTACTGATTGTATGGGGTGGACAGGTGTCTTTATGTTTAATTTAGGATAATAAATGGAGTGGAGGTGGACATTTTAAAGGCAGACTAACAGGTCTTTGAGGGTCAGAATTCTAGCTGATAGACAGGTGTTCAAATACTTATTTGCAGCTGTATCATACAAATAAATAGTTAAAAATCATATATTGTGAATTCTGGATTTTTTCTTTTAGATTATGTCTCTCACAGTGGACATGCACCAACGATGACAATTTCAGACCCCTCCATGATTTCCAAGTGGGAGAACTTGCAAAATAGCAGGGTAAATTCATCCTCGTGTCATGAAATACATGAAAGTAAGTGACCGCTGAACTGGGAGAAGAATAGAGTAAACTATAGAGTTACTATATAATGTGTATCTGATATGAATAAAACCAGTAGTCAAATTATAACTGTCTGAAAGGATTGTCATTACCGCTTCCATAGACATCAGTGTGTGTTTTTTGCTAGTACTTATGTGCATTTTAATGTCTGAAACCTAAAATAAACATGATGTGGTTGAAAACACTGAATAGTTGTGATGTGTGACAAGCGCTGAGCGTGTCTGTCTCTGGCTCTGAGCCAGAAACGCGCAAAAGTATGTTTTTAAGTGGCACCGAAATCTGCGTTCTGATTCGCTCCGGTTACATAGGTACCAGTGCCATATTGCCACCGGGTTTCGGTACCCAACCCTAATTTTGAGGCTTGAATTGAGGATAACCGATTAAGCTGATAAAATTAAGGAAAAAATGGCTACCTATTTATTTGAAGAGAATTAGCTCAATTGTGCAGTTTTATTTAGAGACACCATTGTAGCAAGCTTTGCATATGGCTGGAAATGGAGAGTTAATATTGAAATTAAGTGTTATTTTATGTGTTTTGGGGTGAATGTTCAGTTATGTTTGACATTTGAAATAATTTCTATTATGTTGAAGTTTTGACCGTTACCGTTGTGCAGAAGAGTAGAGATTATTGTTAGGTTGTGATGTGAATAACATGTACTAATATTATAAAGCAAGCAAGCATGCTTTCAGATGATGTATACATCTCAATTTCAGAAAATGAACCCTTATGACTGGTTTTGTGGTCCAGGGTCAATGTTAGGTGACGGGATATCACCAGAAAAAAATGTTTTTTTTTCTTTCTCCGTTCATAAAATGAAAGACGACAACTGTTTTGAACCTCACAACGTCATTGTGTAGTCAAAACCAGTTGAATGCATTCTTCTTTAGAAAGAAAGTCAAAGGTTTTATGCTTTCAACGTCAGCTGTAAACAGGCCAAGAGGAACTGTGAGAACCCATTAGCGGTGGAGCGCACCGCTACGACAGCACATTCCCAGTCAGTCTGCTCTGAACGAGTCCGCCGTGAGTCATCAGCAGGATCCGTGCGCGAGTGTGTGTGTGTGTGTGTTGGTCTCTTTTTTTTTTTTTTTTTTTTTTTTTTTTTTTTTTTGACCTTTTTTTTTTTTTTTTTTTTAATATGCAAGAAAACAACAATTACAATTACAAAGAACAAAGAACAATGAGGGTTACAAACAATAAAGCAAATTAAGCTAGCTTAAATGATTTACACCATGAAAGAGTCTTACATGCAATAGAATTATCAGAATTTCTTAACAAGTTTAAATACATATCAAAGTCTTTTCTGAAAATAAAAAAGTAGGGAGTTTTTTTTGAAAATTTACACTTATGAATGTAAAATTTAGCACAGTAAAGCAATAAATTAATAATAAATTTACAATGAGTAGGGTCTAACTTCAAAGAATAACCAAAAAACACAATTTTGGGGGTTATACAAAAGTTTGGAAATAAATATTTTTTTACAAAATTTGAAAAATCAATCCAGAAGACTTTACAGTAAGTACAGTCCCAAAACAAGTGATTAATAGTCTCTTCATACTGAAGGCAAAAAGAGCAATTGGGTGAAATACTACTGTTAAATTTAGCAAGTTTATGATTTATCGGATAACAGTTATGGATAATTTTAATAGAAACTTCAACAACTTTATTCGATAAGAAAAAATTTTGTCGAAGAAGCCAAAACTCTTCCCATTCTATATCACTAAATAAGTTATTCCAAAAACTCACACAAGCAGGTAAAGAAATCTGAGATCTATTAATAACTGATCGAATGTCTTTGTTTGACATGGTATTAAAAAGACTTTGGTCAACAAATAATTTTGTGTTGTCAAAAAGAGGAGAATCTAAAGAACCTTTAGGGCCAGACTTTACTAAAGGTATGATGCAGTCGGGAATTGCACCAAACACAATGGCATATTCTCTTGGGGGGACTGGGAAAGAGAATTCTTGCATAAATTGTTCATAAGTAAAAAGGACACCACGATCATCTAAAAGCTGACTGACTAATAATATATTTTTATCAAACCAGTTGTGAAGTGTGTTGGTCTCTCACCCTTCCTCGGTCTCATTAATGATGTCACAGATCTCCATGTTGAGTGTCCAGTCTTCAATCTGCAGGGAGCCGTCTGTGGCTCTTTCTGTGAGAAACAAATCACACACTGATCAGCAGGCCGTCTCAATTACTGACACAAACCCAATCATGAGATCCAGACATGACCAGCTGTGTACATAGTGTTCACTGCTCACTATTCCCTGAGCACGGTACATCTTATATTTGAAGGTGCTAAATCTGAAAATAAATACATTCACAGATCAATTGCAAATAAATGTGGTGTGTAATTTCTGCACCACTACGGTCATCAAAATTAGCTGCAACTGTTTTAAAATGGTTTCCAGAACACTCGCCCCGTCTGACATTGGTCGAACAAATGGATCTAGTCGTGATTCTCAAACAAGCACGTGTAAAATACAGTACGACATTAATTATTTGCTCAGCAGCCGCTGTGGCTGGAGGTTTTCCAAAGTTACTAGCCACTCAGCATTTTCACTGGCCACAATTTTGACATCGATACCATGAGGAAAAACTTCCATATAAATATTTTAATATTATCTCATAATTTGGCAGCCGGTATATTAGGCTGCTGTCACTTTAAGACCCGACGCGTGGAGCCATTATACTGTTTTATATAGGCAAAATACCTGGCTTTATGTGCACGCACTTTGGGTGTGAGCACAAAATCTGCGGGAATGAGTAAAATTGTGCACAATCCGCACAATCCCACTGCAAAATTCAAGCCCTGTAACAGCAACAATATTCATCCGGTGCAAAGGAAACGCGTGAGTGAGGGGAGGCGGGTTTGTGTGTAACTCACTGTCGATAGAGATAGAGAGAGAGAGAGAGAGAGAGAGAGAGAGAGAGAGAGAGAGAGAGAGAGAGAGAGAGAGAGAGAGAGAGAGAGAGAGAGAGAGAGAGAGAGAGAGAGAGAGAGAGAGAGAGAGAGAGAGAGAGAGAGAGAGAGAGAGAGAGAGAGAGAGAGAGAGAAAGAACAGCTGGTATCGTGTGTCTATTTTGTATAAATGGAAGTGTTTCAGATATTTCAGTTTCGTTATGTATCGAAAAAATATCATTTCCGATGCCTATTTTAAAGACTACAACTGAAAAATTTAAATATATTAGGGATGCAACAATACAGTTAGTCCACGGTTCAATACATACCTCGGTTTTTAACCACGGTTTTCAGTTCGGTTTGGTTCTGATGGCTTGTCACATCAGTTTTTTGCTATTCTATTCTTAGCCAACAGGAACAGCAAGATGTTAAGGAGAAAAAAAGTCTATTTTTTATTGCAATACTCTTTCTTTATTTTACTTAAAAGAATTGAAAAACCTTACTTAAACTTAAAACTTGACTTTAAAAAAAACCCTTGTACACATTCCTAGTGTATTGTATAATATAAAACAAATATATATAAAGATTTACACTGGCAGCTCAGAGCAGTACAGCAGCATTTAAATATGAAATTGAATGAATAAATGTAAAAATAAAACTACATAGACTTCACTGTAAAATATAATGAACTGTCCCTTTAAGGACAGTGTGTTCTGTATAGGCTGTGCCGCTGTCAATTTAAGACGTGCATCTAATATACAGACACACAAGATTTTACTTTCACTTTAGACATAACCGACTGTGTTTATGTTAACCTTGTGTGTATTTGACAGTATTAGCACAGTAAGACGACTACTTAGTCCAGTAATCAAGTGTTTGACAGGCGTTTAGTGCGCACGCTCGGAAAAGCGCAAGGCTTTAAAACACATGCAAATAATGAACTTCCGTGATTGTGAATATCTATAGTGCTCCGTGAGTATAACTCCACCACTAACATGTGATGTGAATGTATGTCGTGTTGTTCAGTATTGGGATGGAGGCAAATGATAGAATCTGTAGGAAAATAATTAATTAAATGCAAAACCGGGAAAAAAAAACGTAATACACAAGCGCGTATTGAACCGCGAATGTCGTACCAAACGGTTCAATATTATATTGAGAATTGTGGCATCCCTAATATATATATATATATATATATATATATATATATATATATAAACACACACATGTATGTATATATTTAAGAAAAATATGTTATATTTATATATAAGATAAATTAAATATACAGTATATGCATGCAAATATTTCTTAAATATATACATGAGTCTACATAATAATAATACACAGTACACTCACATATATTATGTAAACACAAACTTTTATTTTGGATGTGATTAATCTATTGCCCAGCACTAATATATATACACAGGGCCTAAAATTAATACTCGCCAAACGCCAAATGCGAGTAAATATCAGCTTTGCGATTACATGAAACGGTGTCAGTCGCCAGTTTACCTGTATAATTTTTATGAATTCTAACAGTGCATTAATGTGTATAAACGTGAACGACACTCAGTTGACGGGCCAGCGCTGCAGTGCCACGAGCGTTTAAGCCTCGACAACATTCAAGATGTTGAAAAGGATCTCCTTTGGTTACTCGCACGCTTGTAAAGCTCTGTCTCAGACAGCGTGTAAATACTAAACTGAGCTCTCTTTCGCGTTTTCTTGCAATTGAGCGGACAATTCACTCAAAATAATGTAGCGAGTATCCTAGTAAACATAGTCGGTTATGTCTTAAGTGAACGTAAACAGTTGAGAAAGTGAACGCATGTGTATCAGTATCAGTGTATTGGATCCGTGCATTCGCTCTTAAAGTGACATCAGCCTAATATTCCTTCGGCCGTCTGGGTCATTTATGTTAGGCAAACAACAAAGGACAAAGAAAAAAACACTCACTCCTCTTGACTGAATAACTTTAGTAACATTATATTAAGGATTAATTAATAAGGATGTTTAATTTATACAGTGATGACTACAGTGTTATTTTACATTGGCTTGCTTTATTAAATTTCTGTACCTGTTAGACACCTGAGAAAGCACTGTTTACTTCATTTGCATCTTTGTTAAATTGTATATATTTGTGCTTTTTTCATGTTATTTGATTATTTGTTTTTATTTCACTACTGACTGTTTGCTTGTCTTTAATAATGTTTTACATTTATATTAGTAAGGCTAGTAATTTTAGCTGTGGTATCGAAATTGGAAGAGAATTGTGAATTTTTCACTGATATCTACATTTTTGGTGTCATTAGTGTGTGTCATATCACTGGTTTCATGGCAGGTAAAACATATTTATGGCCAGTACATTTTCTGTCACCGGCCATTGCCAGGTGTGGCGAAAAGTTAGTATTAGGCCTTAGTTAGGCCTTACTTTCAGCTTTAGTACCGCCCATCTGTGAGGGAGGCTTGCCCTGAACTCACCAGGCCTGGATTATTACTCGTTTTCCTCATTGCTTGCACAACAGTAGCACAGATTAGGCTTAAATCTTATCAAACTACTGGTGCTCTTCCGGTATTTATTTTGTGTTTCATAATTCAACGTTTAGGAAGAGTGTGATGAAATAAGATCTAGTGTCACAATCAGGTGTGAGGTAACTCGGGTGTGATTCTCGTACACGAGAGCTTATAGCTCAAAAGTGCTTTCACACGTCTGACTGGCTTGTTTTAAAAGGGGACCTACCTATTATGCAAAATTCCTGTTATGTTTGAGTGTGTGTGTGTAAACAACCCCCTTATAAATGGGAAAAAACCCACACACTCCTTTTTTTAGACAGTGTTTAAAAATGAGCTGTGGCTCTTTCAGCAGATAATGCACCGCCACAAAGCACAAATGCTTCAGGAATGGTTTGAGGAGTGCGAGTTTGACTTGCCCTCCAAATTCCCCAGATCTCAATCCAATCGAGCATCTGTGGGATGTGCTGAACAAACAAGTCCGATCCATGGAACTTACAGGACTTAAAGGATCTTCTTCTGCTAACATCTTGGTTTCAGATACTACAGCACACCTTCAGGGGTCTAGTGGAGGCCATGCCTCGACGGGTCAGGGCTGTTTTGGCAGCAAAAGGGGAACAAACACAATATTATGCTTGATCGGTGTGTATATTACATCCAAACAGCTTTAGAACGAACAATTAACGCCACATTATTGAGGATGTACACAGTGAGATTTCACTGTGGCTCAACATGAAGCTGGCTCGTCTTTCCTGGTGAGTGACTCAGGATAAGGGTGGGGACCAAATGACAAAATACAGCAGAGGAGAAGCGATCAAGCAGATGAAATTTCACAATATGGCCATCCCTCCACACTCAAAATACCTTATTTCCTGTACACTTTCCTGTAACCGTGCCATCAGTTTCACCATCAGACACAAGTAGAATCTGTAATAACTTCCTGTCCCTCTTCTCTAATGTCATGTTTACTGGCGTGAGGGCAGGGCAATAGCAAACCACAGCCATCCAATCAGTTCCCCATGGACAAAATCAAGCCCCGCCCTACATTTATTCTTGTTTGAGAAGCAGTTTCACTCATACGTCACAATAGTGAAGAAAAGACTATTGCAACTTCCGTTTCATGCTGGCTTTAAAGGGTTAGTTCACCCAAAAATGAAAATTCTGTCATTAATTACTCACCCTCGTGTCGTTCGACACCCGTAAGACCTCCATTCATCTTCGGGACACAAATGAAGATATTTTAGTTGAAATCCGATGGCTCAGAAAGTCCTCAATTGGCACAATGCATTTTACACTCTCATGACCCATAAAAGGTACTAAAGACGTCGTTACAAAGTCCATCTCACTACAGTAGTTCAACAATAACTTTATGAAGTGACGAGAATAGTTTTTGTGCGCAAAAAAATGAATCAGTGAGTCGAATCATGATTCGGATCGCATGTAAAACCGCCAAACTGCTGAAATCACGTGACCGCTGAATCGACTCGCTGATTCATAACGCTTCGAAGCTTCATGATGCTGTGTTTTGAAATCGGTCATCACTATATAAGTCGTTATTTAGGGTTTTTTTGCGCACAAAAACTATTCTCGTCGCTTCATAAAGTTATTGTAGAACCACTGTAGTGAGATGGACTTTGTAACGAAGTCTTTAGTACCTTTTATGGGTCTTGAGAGTGTAAAGTGCATTGTGCCAATGGAGGCCTTTCTGAGCCATCGGATTTCAACTAAAATATCTTCATTTGTGTCCCGAAGATGAACAGAGGTCTTACGGGTGTTGAACGACATGAGGGTGAGTAATTAATGACAGAATTTTCATTTTTGGGTGAACTAACCCTTTAAGGCATTGACATAATTCAGGCCAACTGCCCACTGACACCAAAATGAGTCCACACTGTAAAAAATAATTTGAGGGGTAATTTTCTGTCAGGATACATCATCTGTTACCACAAAAAACAATACAATGAATAATTCAAAATATGTGTAAAACACCTGTGAAAAATCAATACGGTATTAACACAGTACATTTGGCCCTATTTCTAGGGACTGCTCGTGTTTATTACCCGAAAAGCTGTCAGGCTGCATGCATGAGTAGCAAAGCGCCAATGAACATCCGTACAAACAACAGAAATACACATTGAAACTTCTGTTCATCGTGATATAATTAATTGTGTGTTCTGCAAGTATGCATTTAGGCAACTTACGTTTCCAAAAAGCTACTAAAGGTTATCGTTTCTGTTCCAATTTTGACTACATGTGAGTCACTATAGGGTGGCTGACCATAGATCTGTGAAACACCACAGTCAAATGTGGAACGTGCAGCAGTCAGATCTCTCCACAGCTGATGTTGAATCTATCCCCATATCTAGGGCACCATGACTAACTTTCATAACATTTAAACAGAAATTTTGTAAATGACAAATTGAAAGAAACCCCCAGTTGAAAACATTCAAAAAATTTAATAATAATAATACGTACACTCAACACAAATCTTGGGTTATTTTTTCTACGCAACACATGCAGTGCGATGGACGCGATTTCACCTCTTTCCTGCATCCAGTTTGCGGGAGAGATTATTTTATTTGGTGCTTTTTGTGCATTTATGAGTTAGAAGCGAATTTGCGTCTGACGCCCAAGTTGAAAAATCTCAACTTTGGTGTCTATTCGCGCCGTGTCAACCAATCAGGTAGCCTGGTCTTACCAGACTCTCGTACATGTCATTTGTACAGAGAGTCTGGCCACTCTCCATTGACAAGCGTTTACTTCCTTGAAAGCGGGAACTCTGTTGAAGTTTAAAACTATTGGATCTGCCCAGAGTCACTCTGGATCTGCATAACCAATCGCTAACGTTTGGTCGTGACGTGTGTCATGTGCCGTTCGCCTTTATTTCTCACATGGAAGTCCGTAAAAATAACTGTGCAGATTGTGCGCCACCTCAGTGATAACACCTTATGCATTCGGATTGTGATTTATTCACAGTGGAGAGTTTTGTGATCGGGAACGTGCTGCTGGTCCGTAACATGATTGTATGCTGCAAATAAAATGTCATATGCTTGGTATGATAAGAATAAATGCTGCCGTAATAACGGCCCAATTCAAATGTTTACGTGCTTTTCTTCTTTTTATTTTTTGAGCGGTGATGAAATATATTGCTCTTGAAAACACTTGCCAGCATTTAAAGAAATACAAGTCTAGAAATGCATCCAAATTACAGCGAAGCGCAACCGTACGGTGCTCTGCAGGGGTCAAAAAGGATATAAACAGTGAATTTGGTGATAAATTCTTGAAGTGATATATTCTTGAAAACTCAGAGATGTGGATTCGGACGGTGATTAAATGACCACACGACCTTGGTGTTTGTCTAAAACAGTAGGTAATTCGGCCGGGGATTTTTACGCGGGTGGTGGGACACAACATCATGGCCACCAACAAAACTCATCAAAGATTGTTCTTGCTCCGGCTTTAACTTTTGGATATTCGGCAGCGGTGCCACAACGGAATGAATGGCTTCGCTCGTATCTTTCTCCTCAAACTAGCGCACAACATCAACGTCATCGTTCTCAGTCACTCCCTCTGTTCGCTGATTGGTCCGGTAAAAATTTGTTAGGAGAAAACCTAAGAATATACCGCAGTCCCAGACGGAGTACTGAAGGAAAATGAAAATTGAGCGGAAGTACGTAGGAGGGCGGAGCCAGGCTACCAATCAGGAGCCTGCTCGTGATAAACGGATACGCTTGATACGGACTACTGGCCATCAGGGAACTTAACTACCAATTTCGTCATCGCCCCTTTTTAGGGGAAAATAAACTAGACTTCCCATACACTTCCATACAAAATAGCGGCAAAAAAAACAATGTCCGTACACAGCCGGCAGGCGTGAATAACTTAAGAAATCACTCAGATTAAACATGTCAAGTAATTATATTATATACCCTGCCTGCCATAGAGCGTGAAAGATAGCCTACATCCATAAACTTAATTTGGTCAATTTAAAAAACATGTCCCTTCATTCTCCCCGCGTCAAATTGGCGACAAACAACCCCACCCAGTGGCCAGAAGTGTCTTACCCGGACATTTACACGTACCTCATCGAGTCGCCAGGTAAGCCAGTGAATGATTTGACTTCGTTTTTGAAAGTAAACATCTTTAAATATATATAATATGTCTTTATACTGAGTACTGAGTGCACTTTTCTGTCCAGTCATACAACTAGCCTGACATAGCTTTCCGATAGCATCATCCATAATTCCTGATATTTCCATAACAGCAAGATCATGGATCTTTCAAATTTGTGTTTTTACAAACATTATTGGTGCACCCAACACCACAACAACTCTTTGGCATGTTGTAAGGTTAGTCCACTTCCTCGATCTGATACTGTAGGGCGGTTTGTTTGTTTTTTTCCCCTAAAAGTGGGTGTGAATCCGTTCAGAGACATTCTATGACATTGCGCCAGTTGTGAGTATACTCGCTCCGATGTGGGACAACAGGTCATCAAACTGGGCGCGGGACAGGCGGAAGTCCTGCAGCTCGTGTTTTATGTTTATAATTGTCCAACTGAACTAAATGGGTTGTATTTCTATAAAAAAGCTAAATGACAGTGGGGGTGGTGCAGCGGTGGCCAAGTTATATATATATATATAAGTGTAAGGCTGAACACCGTGTAACACCGGTAACACATACCGCAGCAGCTGAACATCAGCTTGCCAGTGCCAGTGACCTTTCCCTCAAACAAACTGGGAAGCATCTGGAGCATAACACCACTTTCACGGCTGGGTGAGGCCTTCCTTTAGTCTGGAGAGCCGCAGGAAATACTTCATGCCTTATTCATACCCCTGAGCTGCTCTTCTATCAAACTGACAGATGTGTCGAGGCGGAGAGAAGACTGTCTGCTCACTCACCAGACAGCAAAGCAGAGTTCAAACAACCCCTCCTGTCCTACAACATGTTCCTGTAGGATGGCTTGGGGTCATTTGGTTGAGAAGACACGGCTGCGTTCGAAATTGCATACTCTCGGAGTAGGTACTTATTTTAAATAAGTACTTTGCAACCTCTGGTTCTATATAGTATGAATGGGTATATGAATGTAACAGTGCGTCAGTTGTGTCGCTTTCACTGTCATTCACAAATCCTCTCCCGTGGCCTCATGGGATAGTAAAGTGTCCATCAGATGTCCACTTCAGAATTTCGCCAGGAGCAGCAGGTCATCCGGGTACTTTTCACCTATACTGTTATAGGGGCTTTCGCAACTGGTGGTTCAAGTTCCCTGTGAACTAAATGTTCCCCTAGGTTTTTTCTGCTTTTCCTGGTTGCATTCGCACCGTCAATAGGAACTCTGAAGTGACAAAAGCCGCACTTGTTGTTGTGACTTTTAGGACTTGTCCACATGTACACGGGTACACTTTTGTCCTCTGTTTAAAAAAGTAATAATTGCGTCCACCTGAAAACTCAAAAACACACTATGAAGTGATTTCAAGAGCATGCCAAACCAACAGGTGGCAATATAACCCTAACCGTAAAGCCATGTTGGCCAATCAGAAGCCTGGAAAAAAGGCAATTGCCAGTTCCGGTTGTCACGTAACAAGCCAAAATCTACGGTTTAACATGACAACACTGCAGTTTCGAAAAATCTTCACCCTGGCAGGAGTTTTCAAAAAAGTTTGCTTTCATTGAAAACACTCATAATTGATATATCTAATATCTCAGCTTTCTAAAATTCGAAAGCGAAAGTGAAAAATGAGAATGCATTCAAAAGCAATTTCAATACCCCGTATATTGATAGTGGCTCCCTGATGCCCGCAAATGATAGGCCTATAGACAGAGTACGCTAGATGAAAAATTCAAAAGCGAAAGTGAAAAACGAGCTTGCATACAAAATCTTTATATTAGAATGATTTCTGAAGGATCATGCAACTTTGATTACAGGAATAAATGACATTTTAGGGATGCACCGAAGGTTCGGCAACGGAAATTATAAGACCGAATAAGTGAAAAGACCGAATAAATTTATCCAAACAATGACGTTTTTGATGACGCGATCAAATATAGCAACCAGTGCGTGTGAGAGAGAGGCGTGCACGCTTATAAACGCAGCAAACATGTCGGAAGTGTGGCGGCATTAAAGTGTCCGAGATAGACGCAGAAATGGCCGACACCGTCTAAACACCCTCAAATGCAAGCAAGAGCACCCTCAGCTGATACTGTGATAATATATTGGCAAATTCTCCAGTGCATATTTGTGCCAAATGTATCCATTACAACGTGCTTCTGCAGCGGAGACAGGCTCGCAAAACCTCTCATGAACAAACAAACAACGTGTAGACACGAATAGGCGCAAGTAAGATATTTATTGTGCGTTGTTAGCAGCTTCATTGAACTTTGTGAGATCGCGATGAACTGATATTCGGTTGTTAAGTCTGACGTCACGCGGCATCGCTTCCGGGTCCAAGCGCTCTCTCTCATACCACAAGAAAAACTATAAACGGTGCTAATACAAACACACAATGTGGTGTAATACTACAAATATATATATATATAATCATAACCTTTACCTCCATACCAAAATTCCAGATGGCCAGAGTGTGATTCATCTTTTATAAATCGATAAAATATTAATGTCTGTGACGCTGTGAGCACAGAGACTGTGTGTAGACTGTATTTAAAATGCTTAACGTTTTCAAATGTTTGATGTTTAATATGAATAAATAGCGCTCATAAACGGCCGTCGATGGCACTCTCATGGAAAACGAGTTGAGGCTTGGGCCCAGAAACGGCGTTCCTTACTAGGGTTGGGCGATGTCTCCTAAATTGGCAGCTGACGATGTTTACAGTAAAACATCGTGATGATATCGTTGTGTTTTTTTTTTTATTAATACAAATATATAATTTACTATATCTGTATTTTACTATCTCTTTACATAAATACTATTTTCTACTTAAAAACTATATAATGTCGTTATTTTACTAACCCAAATAATGACTCATCCGCGCTAGGTTGCACGTGAGGGAAAAAGTAGCTTCCTTCCACTTAAGAAGAGTTGTGCACTTATTATTTTAATAAATCTCTTTACATAAATGCTATTTTCTACTTCAAAACTATAATTTCGTTACTAACCCAGTGTTTTGTATGTTAATGCCGTTTTACGCGAATAATACAGAGTGAAGCACAAAGCTTTGTTTACAAAGGAAATAAATTCGCAGCCATGAATGGATTCATGCCGAATGAGAGAGGTAGGCTGAGCCCAATTTAAGATTTGTCAGCTTTTTTATTCTGTTTTGCGACTTCCGTGAATTTTAACAATAGGCCTAACGTTAGTCCATTTGATCCCACATGGACATCTCGTTTCTTTTCTCAAATCTTCACTCGTGTCGCACCCATTTTCACAGGGAATTATAAACGTTTCTTCCTTTCGTTTGTTTATAATTAAGTCTATTATACCCATTCACGTCCTTTACTGTGGGAAAGTAGAAAAACACTGTAGGATGAGTAGGCTACCTTTTTACTTAATTTTATTTAACACAGTTTGTGCTTGTTATTAGACTTGGTAAGGCGCGTCAAGTTTATTTGAATGGCGCATTTCACACACACAGGCCATTTTACTTTCGTTTTCTCTGGCAGTGAATAACCAAACACAGCTTAAATGTCTTGACCCTGTGGAAGATAAAATTTGCTCTTCAGAACAAGTGTTGCTTTGCAACATCAGGAGAACACATGAAGACGAAGATATTTGAGAAGGTGTCTACAGCTCGTGTTTCATCTCGCGCAGAGCGGTATATGACGCATCTTTGAGGGGAAATGAGATTTTTTTTTTTTTTACTAATTTAATTTTCTTATATTCTTTAGGTTACCATTATTTACTGATACTCGTTTAAATGTTTTACAGGCTGTGGTGTGTTGTTTCACTGACGGAAGTGCTGAAATAAACACGCATGCTTATGAAATTGATGTTTGAGCCTCGTTTATTATTTCAAAATGTAGGCTAAATCTGGCAAAGACTACAGTATTTAAAATAGAATATATGCATTAGTTATATTCTCAATTTAATTTACAGAGCAATCCCTGCAAAGTTCTTAGTTTAACTATAGAAGAGGATTAGTGTGCGTCGCACTCACAACAAGACTCGCAATGAGGGGCGTGGCATCACGATGGTGGCGCTCCATCGTGATGTCAGTCAGCCATCACAATGGACGATGATATCGACACAACCCTATTCCTTACATCGCGACTTAACAAGCGGATAGCGACAGCGTTTAGTGATCGTGACCGCGCTTGGCTCGCTTTCGAGTTTACAGTCTAATCCATTGAATAAAACAGTTATAATAAAATTGTTTTTCATGTTGCAAAAAGGAGTAATGGCCAATTGCACGCTGCAAAGTTTCGGAAGTGACATAGTGAAATATTAACGCATTAAAGCAATGTAAAGGCAGACTAATAGATTCATAGAAAAATATTTGTTGCAAAATATTTTTCAAATTGTAAATAATCTTAAATGTCTCCCTGTACACTCAGTGCTGTGGTGGAGCCGTTAGCCTACATCTGCGCTATCTTAAAGATAAGATGGCATAAGATATATATTTTTATTTGACTTTTTTTTTAAGTTATATTGTGCTTTGTTTGAATAATGTCTGCTGGAATGCTAAAAAATGTTCAGTGTTAAATTAATATTTTTAAAATGTAGTTTTGTAACTTATTTTTCTTTTTTCTTTTTTTAAAAAGCAAGACAAAAATAGTAAAAAGCAAATGTATTACTATTTAATTTATGCAATGGTGAAAAAATCGGCAAACATTTTTTTATTATAATTATTCGGCTTCAGCCAAGAATTTTCATTTCGGTGCATCCCTATTACATTTTACAATATATTCAAATAGAAAACACTTTTAATAATATTTCACAATATTTCTGAAATGATTCAAATCCCTTTACAGCTCAAAATAACACACAAGTTTTAGCAGATTTATTAATGTATAAGCTTTTATAAAATTAAAAGTGTCACACTTCTTTTAAATGATCCAAGAACCGGCCTCATTCACTTCAACTTAACTCACGATAACCTTTTTTTTTTCTTTCTTTTTTTTAAAGAAAAAGAGTTTTTTTTTGCATTAGTCACACATGCTGTCTTCTCCAGAACATGTATATTATATATACCGGTAATATACTTCCTTCTAATAGAAAATCCTCTAATAATCTCTTCAATAAGATTTGTGGGGAGGAAGAAAGGAGGCAATAAGTAAACAAACGAGAAAGAAAATAAAAATTGGACAATATTGTATGCTAGGAAATGTTAGACAGGTGTAGAGAAAGCAGGAGGAAGACACATGGCTGAGTTCAGCCCTGCGGTGGGACTCAGCGAGAGCTCGGTCCAGCTGGCCCAACAGTGCAAGCCTGGATCACGTGGACTCGCCCGTACCAACCTCTGCCAAACGCCACACGGCCATACAGTCACACACATTTGAGACCTGACCTGTATACATCCGTGCTGGCTAACGTTAATCAGCTGAATATGCAGTGATTCATGAACAAATGACTGGTTCTTTTAATGAACTGGTCAAAACGTTTTACACATTTGAATAATGCAGTCTAACAAATCCATCACTCCCTGAACCATAAGCCAGTATTTTTTGCTGTTATGGTATTTATTAACATTTTCAATTAGCTTTACTCATTTATTTTCATCTTTACCAATTTTAGTACTTCAAACTTATTTTATTTCAGTAGTTTTTTTTAGGTTTAAAGCAAGACACCCCAGGTGAATAGGGTGAGTTTTCTGAAATGTTATGTTTAAATATGAAAACGTTAAATGAATCGAGATTTTGATTTTAGGTCAAATCGTCCCAGCCCTAGTAGTTAGGATGTTTTCTTTATACTAATCTAAAAAACAGTTTATGAAAAGTCAAAAATCTCAAAATTGACAGATATATAATTGACAGTTTTTGGCGTTGTCCCACCTTAAAGGGGTGGTGTCACACTCAGTTTCAGTCAATCTTGAGTGCCTATAGAGTAGTACTGCATCCTTCATATCTCCGAAAAGTCTTTAGTGTTATTATATTTATAAAAGAAAGATACACTGTACCGAGTCTTTCCGGAAAAAACCGAGCAGCTGGAGGCGTATCGCGTGGGCGGAGCTAAAGAATCACGAGCGCGCACCGAGCGCCTGAAAGCTGTGACATCCTTAAACGTTGAAAAAACGTCATCCTAAATAAACCATGGAGATCAATCGGATCTAGCCATACATATATGATCCAGAATCAGATCTAGAGGCTGAAAGCAGTTTTACTCACCGCCTGCTTCCAACCTTAAAGGTCCCTTTCTTCGTGTTTTTTTGAAGCTTTGATTGTTTACAGTGTGCAATATAACATGTGTTCATGTTTCGCGTGTAAAAAAAAACAGTATTTTTAACACAATTTACTCATCTGTACACCGCTGTATTCACTCTCCTGAAAACGGGTGATGACTTCCTTTATTCTATGAAGTCCCTTCCTTCAGAAATACGTAACGAGTTCTGATTGTGCCAGCGGTTCCCGTGTTGTGATTTGACAGCAGCTTAGCGCACGTGGAAAGGTCACGCCTCTTAACGGGAGATATATGCGCTCAATGATCTCTACAGCGTCCCTGGGAAAGCCAAACAAAGGTGATTTGACTCCGGGATGAAAATAACAGCGTCTCGACGACATGGCGACAAACACACTCAAACGCAACACTTCCTTTTCTCCACGCGACCGTCCTCTTCTCCACGTGGGACAGCAACAAGACCACGCCCCCTTTTTTCGCGTATTCTTGTGGGCGGAGGTTAGTCTGTTCTACTGACGTCATTTATGAAGGAAGTACCAGGATGTAGTCCAAGCCGGCCGTTCGCTGTAGGCTTTGAAAGGGAACTTCTGTTAAATAAAATATCTCGCTTGGCATTGAACTTTGAGCTTTATAATTTTACAGGTATTATTTATGCTCTAACAGCAACATTACACACTAACTAAAGTTTGAACAATGGGATCACGAAGAACGGGACCTTTAATCGCTGGGACCGCTCCATCTTTCAGCGTTAGACGAGCTACAAATCCGGAGTTGAACTGGGCCTTGTTTATAAAATGCAGGGATCCCATTAACGCCGGGTTCTTTGGGAAGCTGTACAGGGTTGTCTTGGGTTTCCCGGACAACCAAAAACACACTTCTTTGTTGACATTGTTGATTTTGTGACGTCCTATGACTGCAGTGCAGCCAGCTTCCCTAAAGCCGAGCACAGCGCTATATGGGCGTGCATTTGCTCTCTCGCTCTAGTGGCGCGCGCACCCTACCGGGAGAAGAGCCCGTACAGCCTGTACAAGGAAATTCCGCCCCATCTGACGTCACATATACCTATACTCGAAAAAACCTTTCCGAAGTATTTTTGGCACAGAAATAGTCCATCAAACGTCCAACTTTGCCCATGTTTAGGATGGGAATCCACTAGGGCTGGGTAAAAAATATCGATTTTAATCGATTCTCACTTTTACAAAACAATATCGATTCTTAAATCCCAAGAATCGATTAGTCATCCTGTTTTCAGTTAATGAATGAAATAAACATTGTAGTGCGCCTCCCATCCAATAAATCGCTATAATCTTTGTGCTTTATTACTATTGATATAAAACAAAGTTTCAGATTTCAAATTACGTCTATTTTTTAATTAAATTCAAAGCATAAATATCGCTTTGGCGCGAGATCGCTCTGCCGCAGCTCAGCTCAAGAGAACCGGCGCACATGAACTGATCTTCTCTTCCGCCTTAATACCAGTTACGGCGCGAAGTAAACATGAATAAGCATCTGAAAGTGTGTTAAAAGATACAGGATAACTTACTGAAATCTGTATCATGTCACATGGAATAGCTCAAGTTTCAAGCAAAGAAAGACGTAAGTAAAATGGCTAATAAGTAAACAAAGTCATGTAACGTCACATTTACCCCAGAAAAACCATATCCAGTGTCCATAAAATCGTTAGTAAGCTTTAATCAGCTAGAAAAAATAACTCTAGAGAGGAGCATTTTGATCATTATATGCACCACATTACATATTCATTGTCACTTTTAATGTTCTTCAATTTAATGAATGTATGTAGACTATGAATAAATCTGGCAAGTTTTTATGACAGCCAAATGTTTATATTTCAAAAAACGAATTGGAGTATAAATATGATTATGTAATTGTAAAGTTAATATTATAACTATTATTATTTTATATAAAAAAAACATAATTTAGTGTAATTTAAGTGTTTGTATACAAATCAGTTCATTTTTTACCTTCAATATTAGGGCTGAACGATTAATTGCATTTGCGATAATATCGCGATATGAAAAAACACGATTTCCTAACCGCAAAGGCTGCGATTACAGTCTGGTCACGTGACACGCGAGAGTAAAGTCTGCAGAAGAAGAAGCAACTTGGCACGCTACACATATCATATGCCTGGCCTAAAAGGATCTATCTAATATTGTGTTGTTCATACTATAGGCTACTATCATCTCTCCAATGATTCTGGATCGATTCTGAGCTTAGATTTTAACTGCAGGTGCGTTTTAGAAACACCCGTATTCTGATTGCTTCCATTATATCTCTCTCTCCTCTCTCGCGCTCTCTCGCGCTCTCTCTCTCTCTCTCTCTCTCTCTCTCTCTCTCTTTCACACACACACACACACACACACACACACACACGAACCATAAAATAATATCCATAACCATAACGTTCCGAAAAGGTTGACGGCGCGAATTGCAATGGCATTCGCGGCTTCTTTGCACGGGATATGCGCTGTGAGAAACTTTGCTTGATGTCACGCTTACAGTGTGTGTGTTCTCGCCCGCCGGTATTTTCCTTACAAATGCTCAACGAAGGCTTCATTCATGTCGTTAGGAATGCAGTGTGCTTGTATATTAAAAATAAGAAACTCGCTGACAGAAGGCTTTCCATTTCAAATGCTCACGCGGCGCTTTGTGAAGAGTGCTCGCGAGCACGCGTGTGTGTGCTTCTCAATGCTTTTATGACCCAACATTAATGTAAACACCATCAGTAATGTCTTAATGAATTAAACAGACAGGGCAAAAACATCTTATATTTCAAAAGAGATCTGCATTAGTGTGAATGCAGGTCTCCCGCTGTCTATGATGATGTCATCATTAATAATCAAACAACAGTAAAGCTGAGAGAGAGAAAAATCACTCACAGTTCAGACACTCTTATAAATACTGAAAGCACTCTTTGTTCATTGCTTGTAATATGTTTTTTTGTTCCTCTTTATGATTTACTAGCTTATGTTTTGCAGCTATCTTAGTTTATATATTTAAAATTATTAACATGCAATTGTTTTAATTAAAATGTTATAATGTGTAGTTGTTTTAAAAAGCTTATAATTACATATATCATAATAAAAAACATTTTAAGTTTTTAATAAATTAATAAGCTTAATATTAATAATTAATAAGGAAAAAAGTTTGAGACTCCCAGAATCGGATCGTGAGGTACCAATTAAAAGATTTCCACCATTACTATACAATTATGTATTGTTGAATAATACAGAAGATAAAGAGTTTAAAAAATAATCGCATATTAAATCGCAATCGCAATATTGGTTAAAAAAAAAATCGCAATTAGATTTTTTTCCAAAATCGTTCAGCCCTAGAATAGGCTAATGTAGTACAACTGACTCCCATAGTTTACAACATAGTTCAGAGATTTGTTTTCCTTGAGAAAATTGGCCATGTATTGTACCTGATATATATCTAAAGTAATCGATATTGAATTGAATCGAAAGCTTGTGAATCGAAATTAAATCGAATTGTGAAATTTGTGTCAATACCCAGCCCTAGAATCCACGTCTTTAACAGTGTTAAAAACTCAGTATGCATGAAACAGCATTTTAAGTAAAGTTTAAGTGTACAATGTAAACCCAAATAGGTTTGCAAAACTCAAAAAACAAGGCAATCAGTTAAGAAATTTTAAGTTTAAGTAAGCAGAACTTGCAGATTTTTAGTTTGTAATCATACATTTTAATTGCTCTAAACTTGAAATATTTGAGTAAGCCAATCCATACATTTAACTTAGAAATATCATGTAATCTACAATTTTTAGTAGTGGAAACTTGATTAGCTAATTCAATAAATGCCACCTTGCTAATTGGTTACACAATGCTTTGGTAGCATTAGCATTAGCATAGCACTTGCTGAATGCTCATGCTCATGTGCATCAACTCGTCACATGATGGAAATCCCCAAAAAACCCAACATAGCAGAAACTCTTCTAAACTAACATAGCAAACACTACTAAATCTCCCAATTAACAAAACATAATATAACACTTAATTTTGGCATTTACTGTCCCTTTTGAGTGTCGTGGCAAAGCATGCTGGGAAATAGAAATCCCAGCCCAGTTTCAGTGGAATTTAAGTTAGTTTAAATGAAAAGAAACAAGTTCATAAAACTCAAAACAATGAAACGGTTCAGATTACTCAAAATGTGTCAGTTTTGAGAACTCAAAAGATAAAGAAAGCTCTAAATACTCATAAAAGTTCATTTGTTTGAACTAATTTGTTTAATTTGAGTGAACTCTACTAATAAACCAATTTTAAACCAAGTTTAGAGTGTAGCAAACAAGTCTGGTTACTGGCTCATGAACAATGAGTTTGCCTATAGGCTAGCTCAAGTAGTTTTATAATTGCATACAGAATGACAGCCAATCTCACAAGGAAGTTGGCTGTCAGCGTCATATTTTAGTAAAGCCGAACACTTAGCAAGCACTTCAGATTCCTCGTTAATGAAGGACTCGTTAAGTGGACTCTGTGGTTTCCTTCCTTAAAAGTTCATGCCTCGGGTGGGCCTGATTCTGAACAACGCCCACTTAGGTCTAAGAGGAGTGGAGGAAACACTTTTACCATCATCCTTTAACCTCTCTGAGGACAAACACTATAATCTTGTCAGCAACCTTAGAGAACATGTATTGTGTCACTTCAGCAGGCGGCTAACACTGACAGAAATGTCTAGGGCTGGGCCAGAATATTCCAATATTCGTTTAGTGGGTCATATCTTAGCCGTTTTTAATAGGAGGTCGACAGATAGTGGATTTTACAGATACCGAAAACTAGTTTGGACCGCACTTGCCGATAACCGATGAATAAACCGATACATTTTTATACATTTTATTTATCAGAACTTATATATTAAATGTATTTTTATGTTCCTCTATTCTGTTGTGACAATAAAACAAACAAGTTTATTTTTAAACTGCATTATCATATTATTTTAGAGAGGATCATGAATAACTACATTAGCCGATGTATCGGAATATCAGATTTTTTAACCACCAAATATTTGTATCGGTATCGGCCTAAAAAATCCTTTAACGTTAGAAATTAACATACTAACAATTAGGCCCATTCTCCTCTGACCTCTAGCATCAACAAGGCATTTTCGCCCACAGGACTGCCACATACTGGATGTTTTTCCCTTTTCACACCATTCTTTGTAAACCCTAGAAATGGTTGTGCGTGAAAATCCCAGTAATTGAGCAGATTGTGAAATACTCAGACCGGCCGTCTGGCACCAACAGCCATGCCACGCCCAAAATTGCTTAAATCACCTTTCTTTCCCATTCTGACATTCAGTTTGGAGTTCAGGAGATTGTCTTGACCAGGACCACACCCCTAAATGCATTGAAGCAACTGCCATGTGATTGGTTGATTAGATAATTGCATTAATGAGAAATTGAACAGGTGTTCCTAATAATCCTTTAGGTGAGTGTATATCTTCCTATATAATAGATATTCCCTTTGTGTTTTAAAGTTGAACTTTTCTTCAAACGCATCACCCTGTGCATGGGATGCGCATACACGCCGCTCTCTATTGGAGCCGTTAGTATTATAATACCTTTACGCTATGAAAGACTATTAATAGCCGTTCTAGTTCTGTCCCATCTATAATATGTTGCTGCCTCATTAAAAAGCTGTGTTATACATTTAAAATAAATGTCTTTTAATTTCTTAGTATAGGCCCTATATCTATAAATATATTTACTTGTTTTTCATGAATGTATTTTTCAACATTTTACCAGATTTAGAACTACACTTATTCACTTTTATGCCCACAGCATTCACGCGACTTTAGTAGACTGCCTGTCTACTAAATGCTCATCACTAGAGCCTTTCATGTGATGGGAAAAGATCTCAAAATAATGGTATAATCAACACTTTCACCATTCGTTAATCTCGCAGTGATAATTGTGACAGCAAATTTTTCTATTTAGTTATAGTCATAGTCTTTTGACTAAAATGCCATTTAGTTTTAGTCATATTTTAGTCACCTGAATTGTTTTTAGTTTTAGTCTAGTTTTAGTCGACTAAATAAAATCTAATGAGTTTAGCTAAATTTTAATACATTAAGCATTTGAGCTCCATTTAATTTTGACATTTTGTTTTTGACATTAAAAATACACGAAAGAGCTCAATTCACTTTTTTGTTTGTTTTTTTAAAAACAGCTATATAGTTTTTATAACTTTGTATTTCTGTTTTAGTCAGTAGGCCATATCAGGTAAAGTTAAAGCTTCAAATAAGTTTTTTTTTTATTTATTCTTTTTTATTTCAGTTAACATTTATTTAATTTCAAGTAATAATTTTTTTAATGGTTTTAGTGAACTATTATAACCCTGATACTTAATTGAATGTGTGTCAAATACTGGTCTTTCCTCCTGACTATGAATTAAATGGGAATTAAATTAAATACAGGTAACCAAAAACGAATATATAATGCGTGACTTTTAAATTATAAACAAGCTTGAAACACACATTGACTCTTATTTTGAAATGTCTGCGCCTCTGTTGCAGTTGCAGGAGCTCATTCAAGTTCAGATGAGGAGATAAAATATGCATTGTTACAACCGTCTAAAACATATTACGATATAAACATCATAAAGTAAACATTGTCCTTATTCATCAGCATTAGTTCATAAACAATTGTCTGGCATAAATGTGCGCTATTCATTGATTGTGAGCCGCTCTGGAGCGCTGGATTGGGGATGAGCCTGTAGAGCAACAGCGCCGTGTTCTCCAGCGGTTAGATCAGCACGCTCACATCAAATGTGATGAAATTAACTGTGAAATCCAGTTCTGACTGGATCGCTTCCCTAATCGACCCTCCCTAACATTTTCGTCTCGTTTTTATTTGTTGACGAAAATGACAGTAAGTTTTCGTCATAGTTTTAGTCATCCAACACTAGTTTTTATTTAGTTATCATCTCGTTTTCGTCAGTGAAAAAAGGTTGTTGACGAAAATTATGACGAAAATTATTCATCAACGAAATTAACACTGTAATCTCGACAGCTGTAATAGTAAAAAAACGTAGTAAAAGTATTCAAAAGGGGTTCCATGTTTAATACACATTTCAAATGCAAAGATGTCAGCCAATCACAGCAGTGGGCGTTTACACTGAAGTCTCACAGCAGCCAATCACAGCAGTGGGCGTTTCCACTGAAGTCTCACAGCAGCCAATCACAGCAGTGGGCGTTTCCACTGAAGTCTCACAGCAGCCATTCACAGCAGTGGGCGTTTACACTGAAGTCTCACAGCAGCCAATCACAGCAGTGGGCGTTTACACTGAAGTCTCACAGCAGCCAATCACAGCAGTGGGCGTTTACACTGAAGTCTCACAGCAGCCAATCACAGCAGTGGGCGTTTACACTGAAGTCTCACAGCAGCCATTCACAGCAGTGGGCGTTTCCACTGAAGTCTCACAGCAGCCAATCACAGCAGTGGGCGTTTCCACTGAAGTCTCACAGCAGCCATTCACAGCAGTGGGCGTTTCCACTGAAGTCTCACAGCAGCCAATCACAGCAGTGGGCATTTACACTGAAGTCTCACAGCAGCCAATCACAGCAGTGGGCGTTTACACTGAAGTCTCACAGCAGCCAATCACAGCAGTGGGCGTTTCCACTGAAGTCTCACAGCAGCCATTCACAGCAGTGGGCGTTTCCACTGAAGTCTCACAGCAGCCAATCACAGCAGTGGGCGTTTCCACTGAAGTCTCACAGCAGCCAATCACAGCAGTGGGCGTTTACACTGAAGTCTCACAGCAGCCAATCACAGCAGTGGGCGTTTACACTGAAGTCTCACAGCAGCCAATCACAGCAGTGGGCGTTTCCACTGAAGTCTCACAGCAGACACACCCCTTCAAACAAAGCATTCAAGCCAGAGTGCTAAAATCAGGATAGAAAAAATGCCTTTTATTTCTAAATTATGATATTTTATGATGTAAAAAGTATACTAACAATATAAGTACACCTCAGGAAACATTATAAAATAATTTAAAAAACATCCACATTAACATCAGTACTAATCTATTATTAAAACTAAAACTAATATTACAAAAAAACAACACCAGTATCCACAGCACCACTATACAAACTCAATTTGATACCAATATTCAAGACAAAACTGAAAGGATCTTATAAATACTGTATTTATTATGAAATATGAATATTTAATATTTAATTAAATAATTAAAGCAATGCTTATTTATTGATGTATTATTGTTTATATTAATATAGTTTTTGTTGTAGTTACCGGCATTGACTTTTGTTACCGTGTCAACCTCATCTATTGCAGAGGTGCTACTTTTTATGACACAGGAAATGAATCATGAGCTGTGAATTTGTGTTGCCCATATTGACACCAAACGATCACTAGTTTTCCTCACTCATACTAAAGCCCTATCGGGACGAGTTTTCTAAACAATGCTTCAGTCACAATTCTTATCACTCGATGCCTGTGATTATCGGACGGGTCTAAAATGTCCTTGTTTACTACAGAGACGTGTGTGTTTTCTAGATGTGGGCGTGACAGAAGGTCATCTGCTCGTTGGATGTATGTTTTTTTTTTATGAATTACTTATTGATTAAAATTTTCATTTAGTATTAAAACCCTATTTAATGGTTTATTGAATTGGCTGTTTATAATACACAGTCTGTAAACCCTAACCTAATTAATTGGTTTGAGTAGAGCCAACTCAAATGAAACTAATTAGTTCAAACAAATGAACTTTTATGAGTATTTAGAGCTTTCTTTTACTTTTGAGTTCTCAAAACTGACACATTTTGAGTAATCTGAACCGTTTCATTGTTTTGAGTTTTATGAACTTGTTTCTAGACTAACTTAAATTTAACTGAAACTGGGCTGGGATTTCTATTTCCCAGCATGCTTTGCCACGACACACAAAAGGTAAATGCCAAAATTAAGTGTTATATGATGGTTTTTTTGTGCAAGATTAATGTTAAGTGGGAGATTTAGTAGTGTTTGCTATGCTAGTTTAGAAGAGTTTCTGTTATGTTGGGTTTTTTGGGGATTTCCATATTGGATTAGCTAATCAAGTTTCCACTACTAAACATTTGAGATTACATATTGCTAAGTTAAATGTATGAATTAGCGTACTCAAATATTTAAAGTTCAGAGCCATTAAAATTTATGATTACAAAACAAAAATCTGCAAGTTCTGCTTACTTAAACTTTACATTTCTTAAATTAAAAAATGAGGCAACCGATTTTGAGTTTTGCCAGCTTATTCGGGTTTACAGTGCACATATAAGTGAGCAGAAACATCTAGACCAGGCGTTTTCAAACTTTATGATACCAAGTACCCCCAAATATGATGAACCTTTATGAGGGACCCCTTCCTAAAATCCATATATGAAGAGTTTGGTTGCAAAACGCGATAAACGCCATTTTTTGACATTTGCATTTTATTATTGGAAATCAATGTTCAGATGTACCTTAATCTATGTGTGAATTGCTGCCATTAATAAGATTTAAAAATGTACATTTTAAGCCTACTACAAAATGTATTTTTTCACAAAACGCGATATCCGCCAGCCCAGTTTCTTTACAAAGTGCGATATAACGGTTAGGCTATAGAACGTTCTGGATGCTGCGCGTCGTGCGCGAGCTCAGGATGTCACGCGAGGAGAGAGTCACCGCCGGTGAAGTGCTCCGAGTTTGCTCAGTGATTTAACGATAATATCAAAACAAATAACATATTTTTAAAAAGAGGATTCAATAGGCTAACTAAAAAACGTTTATCATTTAATTGTTTATACTGTAGGCGAGCTGTCAGTCACGTAGGTTACGTCACTGATCAACAGCTGTCTGTCAGTCAGAGAATCAAAGCTTCAGAGTCAGTAACGTTATGGATTTCGATGACGGATTGGAGCCGGTCATTCCAGCTGCTGTTGGGAGAAAGAGGAAGGCATCTAAAGAAAATCATCAAAGGGAGAAGACCAAACGGGCAAGGCATTCAGGGGAGGGAAAACATCCAAAGATTAATTGTGGTCATCGTGCGACTGCGAGTAATGGTCTGTGTCATGCCGACACACACACACACACACACACACACACACACACACACACACACACACACACACACACACACACACACACACACACACACACACACACACACACAAACAAACAAACAAAACATTGATTCACTAGCTTTTCTTAATGGTATTACAGTAGTAGAATATAGCCAAAGGTGGATATATAGCGTTTTGCAAAAAAAAAAGTGGTTATGTTGTGTATGTTCTGGCCAAAACTAACTCAGAATCTTATTATTATTAATCAATCTTTGTATATACTATTCCATATATTTATGATGTATTGTTTTTTTAACCAATTTAAGATGTTTGACAATGTTAAGATAAATATGTTGCATTTTGGCATGGTTTTTGACTTATTTATGAACTATTTATGGACATAAAATTAAATAAAAAATATCCTGGATTTGAAGAATATTGTGTCCCTGGCCTTCACTGAGCTCAAGTAATAGTTTAATGTACAAAAACAATTTGAATGAACTTGACTGTTGATGTCAAATAATAATGGCAAATAACCAATTTTCTCAAAATGGATATATCTCGTTTTGCAACGAAACTCTTCATATTTTTATGTATGAAAAAACATTTAGTGTGACATTATAAATACAACATATTGTTTCCCAACTTAAATTGGCAAGAAATGTTGGATGTATAAACCTGAAGAAGAGCATTTTCATTTAAAAATGATTTGTATAAGCAACAAAAGGAGAGAAACATTTAGAAATGAAACTGTTAGAATATTCGGTAGGCTTTATCCATTTTTGCTTTGTCTTTTTATTCTCTGAAATTTTCTGGGGACCCCTTAGACCCTTCTGGAGGACCCCTGGGGGTCCCCAGACCCCAGTTTGAAAACTCCTGATCTAGACAAGTATCTTCCCTAACACAGATATTAAAATGTGCTATTTATTAACAAAAAAATTTCCGTTGGATGTCATTGTTACGACCTAGGTTGTCCAGTGATGGTGTGGATGGCCGTCATTGGTCGTCTAGTTGAGGCGTGGACTATATAAGGACGCTGCCGGAATTTGGCGGGGAGCTCATTGTTGGTTCGGCCGCAAACAGGTTGAGAGCTCCTGGATCCCTCCTCAGGCCGATGATCAAATTTAAATTGTTCTAGTAACATCTGGGCATGTTATAATATCACAAGAGCGTAGGGGTGTCCTGCTATTTATTTTGAAACTTGTTTTATTTTGCTATTTGATTAGGTTATTTAATGTTTCTTTTTATACTCCTTTTGTTAGTTATTTTGGCCTTTGGACACCCTGACGAGATGCTCGTCATTCCCTTTGTGACCCCTTAATACATTTTCTCTTTTTTTCCTGCTTAGTTTTGGTGTGTATGTATGATTATCGACTGGAGTGATTCGGAGTTCACAACCCATTTTTGTATTATTATGCCCCTTTTAGAGTGTTTTCTAGTCCTCTAGACACGGGGCGTAATAGTCATCCATATTGAAATGAACTGAAACGTACAATTCTCATTCACATTTTTCAGAGGACCGTTGAGTTTGCCAAAAAAGAGATAATTTGCTCTGGAATTTTTACTGAGGTTATGTGAGAAAAACACAGACTTGGCGGTCTCAGATGGGACAAAAATCACAAAGTAAGCCTGTGAAACACGAATTTCTCAATGAAAACTAGTCTGGACAGGGTGTTACAAGTTTGGGGTCAATAAGATTACCAAATTAATAAACGGTAGTATACGACTAAGTAGGGCTGTAATCAACCAAAGAAAATCGTGGTCGACTGAAGTCCTGAAAATCGACTAAAAATGACGTTAGGAAAAAAAAACATTAAATGAATTAGCTGCGCACTGTGCGCAGTAGGCCTGTCTACTTGGTGGCCTTGTTGTCTGCCTAAATGAATTATAAATAAACATAAAAACTAGTAGGCTATTTGCAGTATATTAAATCATTTTTGAGCTGATTATTTTGCACTGAAATGAGTCTGACACACAAGTCTTTTGGCTCTGACAGCGTTGCATCACGTGCACCTGCGCAATATCATAGTACTATATTTTCGGAAATCATAGGCTATGTTGTCAACTAGTGATATCATCCCATGATATCATGAAATGAACGCGGCCAAACTGATGAAATGAACGCGGCCAAACCGATGAAATGAACGCGGCCAAACTGATGAAATGAAAGCGGCCAAACTGATGAAATGAACGCGGCCAAACTGATGAAATGAACGCGGCCAAACTGATGAAATGAACGCGGCCAAACCGATGAAATGAACGCGGCAAAACCGATTAAATGAACGCGGCCAAACCGATGAAATGAACGCGGCTAAACTGATGAAATGAACGCGGCCAAACTGATGAAATGAACGCGGCCAAACTGATGAAATGAAAGCGGCCAAACTGATTAAATGAACGCGGCCAAACCGATGAAATGAACGCGGCCAAACTGATTAAATGAAAGCGGCCAAACTGATGAAATGAACGCGGCCAAACTGATGAAATGAACGCAGCCAAACTGATTAAATGAACGCGGCCAAACTGATGAAATGAACGCGGCCAAACTGATTAAATGAACGCGGCCAAACTGATTAAATGAACGCGGCCAAACCGATGAAATGAACGCGGCCAAACCGATGAAATGAACGCGGCCAAACCGATGAAATGAACGCGGCCAAACCGATGAAATGAACGTGGCCAAACTGATGAAATGAACGCGGCCAAACTGATGAAATGAACGCGGCCAAACTGATTAAATGAACGCGGCCAAACTGATTAAATGAACGCGGCCAAACTGATTAAATGAACGAGGCCAAACTGATGAACGCGGCCAAACTGATGAAATGAACGCGGCCAAACTGATGAAATGAACGCGGCCAAACTGATGAAATGAACGCGGCCAAACTGATGAAATGAACGCGGCCAAACTGATGAAATGAACGCGGCCAAACTGATGAAATGAACGCGGCCAAACTGATGAAATGAACGCGGCCAAACTGATGAAATGAACGCGGCCAAACTGATGAAATGAACGCGGCCAAACTGATGAAATGAACGCGGCCAAACTGATGAAATGAACGCGGCCAAACTGATGAAATGAACGCGGCCAAACTGATGAAATGAAAGCGGCCAAACTGATGAAATGAACGCGGCCAAACTGATGAAATGAACGCGGCCAAACTGATGAAATGAACGCGGCCAAACTGATGAAATGAACGCGGCCAAACTGATGAAATGAACGCGGCCAAACTGATGAAATGAACGCGGCCAAACTGATGAAATGAACGCGGCCAAACTGATGAAATGAACGCGGCCAAACTGATGAAATGAACGCGGCCAAACTGATGAAATGAACGCGGCCAAACTGATGAAATGAACGCGGCCAAACTGATGAAATGAACGCGGCCAAACTGATGAAATGAACGCGGCCAAACTGATGAAATGAACGCGGCCAAACTGATGAAATGAACGCGGCCAAACTGATGAAATGAACGCGGCCAAACTGATGAAATGAAAGCGGCCAAACTGATGAAATGAACGCGGCCAAACTGATGAAATGAACGCGGCCAAACTGATGAAATGAACGCGGCCAAACTGATTAAATGAACGCGGCCAAACTGATGAACGCGGCCAAACTGATGAAATGAACGCGGCCAAACTGATGAAATGAACGCGCCAAACTGATGAAATGAACGCGGCCAAACTGATGAAATGAACGCGGCCAAACTGATGAAATGAACGCGGCCAAACTGATTAAATGAACGCGGCCAAACTGATTAAATGAACGCAGCCAAACTGATGAACGCGGCCAAACTGATGAAATGAACGCGGCCAAACTGATGAAATGAACGCGGCCAAACTGATGAAATGAACGCGGCCAAACTGATGAAATGAACGCGGCCAAACTGATGAAATGAAAGCGGCCAAACTGATGAAATGAACGCGGCCAAACTGATGAAATGAACGCGGCCAAACTGATTAAATGAACGCAGCCAAACTGATGAACGCGGCAAAACTGATGAAATGAACGCAGCCAAACTGATTAAATGAACGTGGCCAAAACTGATGAACGCGGCCAAACTGATGAAATGAAAGCGGCCAAACTGATGAAATGAACGCGGCCAAACTGATTAAATGAACGCAGCCAAACTGATTAAATGAACGTGGCCAAAACTGATGAACGCGGCCAAACTGATGAAATGAAAGCGGCCAAACTGATGAAATGAACGCGGCCAAACTGATTAAATGAACGCAGCCAAACTGATGAAATGAACGCGGCAAAACTGATGAAATGAACGCAGCCAAACTGATTAAATGAACGTGGCCAAAACTGATGAACGCGGCCAAACTGATGAAATGAAAGCGGCCAAACTGATGAAATGAACGCGGCCAAACTGATTAAATGAACGCAGCCAAACTGATGAAATGAACGCGGCAAAACTGATGAACGCGGCCAAACTGATGAAATGAAAGCGGCCAAACTGATGAAATGAAAGCGGCCAAACTGATGAAATGAACGCGGCCAAACTGATTAAATGAACGCAGCCAAACTGATGAAATGAACGCGGCAAAACTGATGAACGCGGCCAAACTGATGAAATGAAAGCGGCCAAACTGATGAAATGAACGCGGCCAAACTGATGAAATGAACGCGGCCAAACTGATGAAATGAACGCGGCCAAACTGATGAAATGAACGCGGCCAAACTGATGAAATGAACGCGGCCAAACTGATGAAATGAACGCGGCCAAACTGATGAAATGAACGCGGCCAAACTGATGAAATGAACGCGGCAAAACTGATGAAATGAACGCGGCCAAACTGATGAAATGAACGCGGCCAAACTGATGAAATGAACGCGGCCAAACTGATGAAATGAACGCGGCCAAACTGATGAAATGAACGCGGCCAAACTGATGAAATGAACGCGGCCAAACTGATGAAATGAACGCGGCCAAACTGATGAAATGAACGCGGCCAAACTGATGAAATGAACGCGGCCAAACTGATGAAATGAACGCGGCCAAACTGATGAAATGAACGCGGCCAAGCGGCCAAACTGATGAAATGAACGCGGCCAAACTGATGAAATGAACGCGGCAAAACTGATGAAATGAACGCGGCCAAACTGATTAAATGAATGCGCCAAAAAAAATCGACCAATCAGAATTTCGGTCGAGCCAGAACGTATTGACTAAAAAACGACTAATAGACTGGGAGATTACAGCCCTACGACTAAGACACTTATTTTCCCTTCTGTACAGCCACTTTCCTCCTGGAAGCTCTGGTTCTGTCAGATACTAATAGAAGACATCTGCTTAACAGAAGTACCGTGCAAGAGCCAAGTGCTGAAGAAAATAACTCCTGAATTATCTGCCTCATAATGAAATGCTCATCTGTGGAGATATTGTCCTGTGGTCAGCAGATGCTGAACCTGCAGGATCAACTTATGACCAACAGGCCCGAGGCCAGAGAAGTGTGTGGTGAGCCACTGTCTGCAAAATACCAAATCAAATCAGAGACGCGATAAAGCAATTCGCCCTCTTATATACTGATGATGCTGCGAAGGCCGAGAGAGATTTCTTAGATTATCTAGTCTTTTCCTAAACCAGTAATTTTCTCACATTTTACAGGGTTATAATTAATAATCAATTTATGTGTAAGGCCTGGTGCAAGGTGTTATTTTAGTAAGTAGATTGAAAACAATATACAGTTGATTAAGACAAAACTGAAGTATAATCTAACAGATTGCAATATAGTGGCTATGCATTCATGTCTGGGTTTGCATACGCTCTCAGAAAAAAAAGGTACAAAAGCTGCCACTCAAAAAAAAATACTCATTGGACAAACTCAATTTAATTGAGGGCAGGTTTTCCATCCAATAAATATGTGTAGCCCCAACTCATAAAAAACAAATTCGTGCAATGAAATAATTGAGTTGGTCCAACACAATTTAATCAAATACAGTTTAAATTATATTTATATACTTATAACATGACTTTTTTTGTACTTGACAAACTTAAATTAAAACATTCAATTGGAAAAGCAATTATAATCAGTTTCATTCATCATCATACACAATGTATATAATGATAATATAGGAAAAGACTTTTATAGTGTCACTCCTGACATTAGCATAGATCAGACTAAGCACAGGCAAAAACATTATTCCTTTACAGAACAGAAACTCCTTTAAATGTCCAACATAACTGAACATTAAACACTAACATTAACTAACAACATCTTTCCCTATACAGAAAAGCACGTAAAATAACACCTTAATACCTACATTTACTCTCCTAATGGAGTCCCTTGCAAAGCATGCTGGGAACTACAGATCCACTGCCCAGTTATTTATGTCAACAAAAATATTTCATGTAGTTTTAACATGAAGTGATCAAAGTAAACTTCAGTTTTAAATATATTAGGTTGACTGAACACAATTAAATGAAGTTGTTTAGGTGAGGTGAACAGAATTTAAATGTGCCATATCTATGAAGGGCCTGTTACTGGGGCGGTACCTTTTCTAAAGCTACACTTTTGTTCCTAAAGGGTGCATTTTTGTATCTTAAAGATCCATATTAGCACCTGCATTGTACATATTAGTACCTAAAAGGTACAAAAGTGTATACCTTTTGAAAAGGTACCATCCCAGTGGCAGCTTTTGTACCTTTTTTTCTGAGAGTGTACTCTCATTCTTTACCCTCTCGATATGTTACCACAATGGATGTATTACCACATGGACCAGCCGTGTTAGTGATCTGTCCCTGTGTGACTTCATTTCCTTTTTCTGCGACTAACCAGCTGATTCATTCAGTTGACCAAACCTCTTCTCGTCGACTAAAAAAACGTCATTGATTGAATCTTAAAGGGATAGTTCACCCAAAAATAAGTCATAGCTTACTCACCCTCAAGTTGTTCTAAACCTGAATGTATTTCTTCTGCTGAACACAAAAGAAGATATTTTGAAGAATGTGGTCCATCGACTGTTCGGTTCCCCATATTCTTCAAAATATCTCCTTTTGTGTTCGAAAGAAGAAAGAAACTCATACAGGTTGAGAACAACTTGAAGGGAAATGATAGAATTTGCATTTTTGGGTGAACTGTCCCTTTAAGGAGTAGCCTATTTTAAAATAATCCATTAGAAAATCCATGTCGTGACCTCTTTAAAACTGCAGTGCTAAGGCAACACGCAACTGCAGGGAACACAGAACGCCACTGTATCAATTACATACCATAATTTGTGGTCTCAGAGATTTTACTATACAACGCCTTATTCTACCTAACTCCAGCAACATGCAAATGTGACCACATGCAACTTTGAAATGCAAATAAACTGCCATACACAGCTCATGTAAAGAAAGGGAAAGCAAAGTCAGAGCGGTTAAAGATGCCACATGTGCACAAGTTTGCACAAACTTGCACTGTCAACAAATGGAAAGTCACGTGACCGGAAAACGTCTGCTTTATGATGACTGTAGCCAAGCTCAGGACCAGACATGTCAACACAACCTGGTTTTAAGATTCATCAATATGCCACACTTCAACTATTAGTAATTGCAATCAAACCTGAATACTAGTTGTCGTCAAATAAAATGATGTTTAAGGGCCAGTTGTTCAAAACATTTCATCTGGATCAAAATGGAAATCCCATGTTGTGCTATCCAGGATCAGGGAATCCATCTTACTTTTGTGCCGGGTTTTCAAAGCAAAATTGAATTGGATCACCCTGATCCAGATGCACACCTTTTCAGATGACCAAATCTGGATTACTAGTGCCCCATGGAGGCGCTGTGACTCTGTGTTGCTTCAAGCGCATCATCCTGCACACGGGATGTGCATACGGCTTAGTCCCGCTCTGTATTATAATACTTTTGCGCTATGAAAGATTACTAATAAGGTAAGGTTTAAACTGTTTGTCAATGTTATGTTATTTATTTGGAATGTTATACATATGTCTTTCAGTGCCTTTTTGTTATTACTGCTGTGATTTGCACACAGCTGCACTGTGAGGGTTTTGTATTTATGTGTTTATAATGCTGAATGCTGCTGTTTAAATTGTTTTAACTTTAAACCTGTTGGTAGCATTAAGTACTGAAGTACTTAAAGGGTGGCAGTCTTTTAAAATCAACTGTAGTTGTGGACTTTATACTGAAGAAGTATTTGTTCTCCATTTGAATGAGATGTTTTTAGGTGGTTAATTGAGCAAAGTGCTTCCCTTTATTTTATTGAAATCGTTAGATTTCTTCTTATTATTATTATTCCGCCGAAAGTCTATAGCAGCCCATAGAACCGCTTGCGGGAAAGTTATGAAATTTGGCACACAGATAGAGGACAGTCCCAGCATTAACCACACCAATTTTGGAATCTCTAAAACAATCCCTCTAGCGCCACCACCTGTCCAAAGTTTGACTCATATTTTTGCTAATAACTTTTGAACCATAAGGGCTAGAAATAAAATTATTTTTTTCCTCTGATTCCTCACCTCAAGCCAATTCGATTGCACTCTATGATGTCATTTTCCGTCATAATAATTTTCCCGCCATTTTTAATTAACCGAAAAACCTACTTTTGCGAACTCCTCCTAGGCCGTTGCTCCAATTTGCACAAAATTTCCAGATCATCTTCAGACTATGCTGACAAAAGCGTATTAGACTCAAGATGATTAGTCAAACTGTTCTTAAACAACACTCAAATGAAATCGACAAAGTGCCCACAAAAATGAAAGTCAGGCTCTATCTCCGCAACGCTTTACCATATTCTAACCAAACGTGGTGTGTGTGTTATGCCAACCATGACCTGAGGCTGCCTGCAGCGTTTTGGCGCAGTGCCACCTAGTGGTCCAGAGATACAAAAATGTGATATTTTTGATTATAACTTAAGAACGCTTTAGCCAAATATCACAAAACTGGTCTCTTTAGAGTCGGGGCATCACGCCGAGCCATACCATGCCCAATTTTCCAATATCAACTATTCTGGGCGTCGGCCATTTTGAATTTTGTCAGAAAGTGCTATGTTTTACAAACGCATAGGCGTATCATTACGAAACTTTGTGTGTGTCTTCGTCACCAAGCCCTGAAAGTACTCAAAAAGTTTCAAGGCAGCGCCACCTTGTGGACAAAAGTTATAATGAATTTTCCCAATAATGCTAATAACTTTTGATTAAATTTGACTATTGTCATAAAACTGGTTTTAATAGATTCCTTGGGTCATGCCAAGAACATGGATCCCAATTTTACCATATTTGGCCAAACATTCTGTTCGCCATTTTGATCACCTTTAAGGCCCGGGTATACTTCACTTACCGCGCCCGGACGCGTCACGCGCGCAGCCCTGTCCGCGCGTCTTTCAAAGTATACTACACAACGGATGCGCGCGGATGATCGCGTTCGACGCATGCGCAGTACATTTTTTCCCTATGCTCTACCAGACATTGGGGGGCAGCACTGAGTCCTGTTATCAACGGGACATTCGCTGGGCATTCATCCTTTCCAATATTTTTGCTTATCTCCCTCCATGAATTTGCCGCCCTAAACACGTCTTTGTACTCCTTCAAACATGAATTGTACAAATGTGGGTACTTTCTAATCTCTTCGCTCAAACGCTCGTCGAGTTCGCCGTCCATTGTCGTGTTTTTCTCTCTTTTTTAAAGCGTGTTGTTTTTAAACCGGTCTTTGCATACTCTTCTTCGACGGCTGAACACTGTGCTCAATACTGTGCGTATTGCCACCTAGTGGACTCTTCTGTACTGCTGGCGCATGCGCTGTTGCACGCGGACCATCCGCGCGGTCTCGAAATTTGGGCTGCGCGCGGACGGGGTGTGCGGAAAATTACGTCATGCGGGCGGTGCACGAACGCGGACGGCCGAAGTATACCCGGGCCTTTAGAAACCTACTTTTTCAAACTCCTCCTAGACCATTTGTCTGATTTTCACTATAATCGAATGGTAACATCTTCAGACTATTACAGTCTGAAAGTTATTAATTTCGTGTCAACAGACAAAACCGTTTTCATATACTGCAGCGACAAAGTTGAGCCATGATGCCAAAATGACTCTTGAGGCTGTATCTCTGCAATGCTTTGACATACTGACACCAAACTTTGCCTTTGTCATCTCACTCTGACCACACCACATCAATTTCGTTACTGCGCCACCTATTGGTCAAAAGTGATAAACCATTAAATCATATTATTAGTGACTGTATATATGATTTTTCAGCCATTTTGCCTAAAATCATCTTAAAATGCCTTTAATTGCTCATTGTTGCAGTTGGTCTTACACTCCCAGCCATGTTGGCATGTCTTGTCTTCTTCTTTGCGCTTGGCCCCGTTAATGGCTGCTCACAGCTATATTTATTATTAGTATGGGTTCATAAAAATATCGGATTGATATCGGAATCAGCAAATAGCAAAAGCTGTGGCATCAGTATCGGTATCGGAAGTGAAAAAGTGGTTTCGGGACATCCCTGGCATTAAACTGCCATAACTTTAAAAGACAATATCTCCGTTTGCATTGAACTTTCAGCGCTGTAACTTTGCAGATACTGTTTATGCTCAAGCAGCAACATTACACACCTAACTAAAGTTTAAAAAGTGAAATCGCATGCAACCACCCAAGGCAATTTCACCAGCATACGAACGTTCGCCTATCAACGGGTGGTTCTGTTTGGCCGGTGATCGCGCAATGTTTGCAGATCACCAGTGTAAGCTAGACAGTGTAAGCTAGAATATAAAATTTGCTAATATTAAGATAAACTATCAAAACTATTCTACATTTATTTCAGCATGAAGCTTTACCAATAACTTTCAAATTCATAAATGTTTGCAGATGGATCTTTCACAATAGTGAAGCAACTGCTGAGCTACATCCTAAAAATATGCGATATCATCTTTCAACACAAGATCAATTTTCTTATATAGCATCAATGCTTGACATACAAAACACCAACAATGATGACACTCAACAATTAATAATAATAAAGAAGATAAACTCTGAACATTACAAAGAAATCCAACCACACAAACTACTAAACGTGAACGAAAAATAAAGCTGCACAAATAAAACCAACAAGAATCAAGAAAGCATAATCTATTAATATATTAATTTACCTTCATAGTACATGACTGTAGACATACAGTATGATGTTTGTTTACAGTACTTTTTGTGTTTTCCAGTACTGTAAACACACAATAACACCAAGTACATCTGTAAAAACTTGACTAAAATTGCCAGTAAAGTACTTTTACAAGAAGTCGATACAAGAGAAGTCTTACTGTGAAAGAAATGCAGTTATTAACCTGGAATCTTATACTCTCATTTTTAATAGTGTAATTATACACACATTGACTTGATTTGACATTTTGTTATTTATTTTGAGCTCTTTTTAACAGAATAGATTACTCTGTGGTAATGCAACTGTTTTGCATAATCATGAACACGAATGTGGCACAGATATATGCATTATAATGATCTACTGTACTTACAGTACCCAAGTATATTACATGATTGAGAGTAATCGATGTGAAATATATAGAGATAAGTGATATCTCTCCATATAGACTGAGTTTGTAACTGTAAATGTTTGAAAGATGCTGCTCTGATTGAGACTTCAGCTAGATCACTTACTCTAACTTATTGGTTATGATTTTTTTAATAATAAACACAAATGATTAGCGTTTCCCAGTAACATTTCTGTGTTTATACCGGATTAAAAAAGGCTGGCTATGTAGCTAACAGCTGACTGTTCATACTCCCGTATGATGACACACACGCATTTTAACACGAACAATGGATGAACATTGTACGTTAACTGTTGTTAAAACACACTCTATTGAAGAACATGCTAGAATAAGCCACTAACTCACCAATGCACTGGCCAACGGGAGTGCTGTACGGGTTCCCTAACAAGAACTCCATCTTGATGACAACAATAATCCGCCGATGGTGAGAGGCTGACGGACAGCGTGCGTAAGCCCCGCCCACAATGCTGTTTGATTGGTCTAAACACGCGGAACTTTTAGTTTATTGATCGAGGAACCTGTCAATCATGGGGAAAGTCTTAACGGGTGAGTTCCTGCTCAAAAACGTGTGGAAACTACGTTATAAAAACATGTTTGCTTTACGAAATGATGTTATGTTACGGTATTTTAGTGACGGGTGAAATATTGCGTTCTTTCTTCTAGATTCACGAAATTTCCTTTCATTTTCCCTTTCATGAATAATCTTAGGAATTAAATACTCAGGAGAATATAATAGAATATCATTATATGGCTCATTATTATTAATAAAATATTGTTTAATTTCTTTAAGTCCGCCTCCAAGCTACTAAAAACTACGGAAGTTGATAGCTGTAGTCTGTTGTTGCTTAGCAACAGTGTTGGCGTCCAGCAGACGTGCGCTTGATATATTTCCAGTTCGGTCTGTTATCAAAAGAATGAGCTTTTAATACAGAAAAATAACAGTTGACTGTGTTTTTGGTGATTTCATGGTGACAGGTCTGCAAATTAATGTTTTCTATGCACTGCTAATCTCCGTTACTGCAGGTAATAAACGGTGTCCAGTCAGCAGAAGCTCTGGAAGATGAACTGCCAACACGATGAACCCAAAGTAATGGATGAGGAGATGCTACAACAAGCAATAGTTGAACAGGGACCCCAAGGGCAAGCTGGGGAAATAGCCAAGAAAGAGGGCATCCAGTACGAGGAGGTGCTTCAGCTGCGGTTGGACTTCAGGAGTAAGAACGAATCACTTCAATCATTTCACTCCTAAACCACAATTCAATTCAGTTTAATGTAAAACTAAATTGGGGACATTTGAGCTCTTTTTTTTTTTCAATTCAGGTTGAATCTCATGAAAACTTTCCTGGGTCATTTTTCACCCTCAAATATACATGGGTCAATGACAAGGTTTTTAAGAAAGAAAAAAATAATAATAATTTTAAGCAAAACAGTTTTGAAATGCATTTTTATGTCCCAAACAATGTATGCTGTTGATTCACATTCACATTCACATTAAACAACACACATTCACATTCACATTAAACAAGATTTCTGATTTTACCACCCAGAAAACATCAGGTGGCGCGACCATATATTCATTTAAAATAACATACATTTAATGAAGCACTACTGAGAACTTGTAGATATGAATCATTGTAGTGTCTAAAATGCGTATCACGTGGTAAATTCCCTTTCCATTTCTTTATGTGTTGCCCTTTTAGTCCAATTCATATCGATTTTCCATAAGGAGTTTTTATGTTTTGTTTTTAACTGTACAACTTATTTGTGTACATTATATAACGGTTTACAGTTATATTTCTTACTTCATTTTGCGATTGCAGTGGGTTTGATTGAATTGATACTTTTAAATGTAAATTTGCTGATCGCACCACCTAACATTTCAAACTCAATTCAAATCTAACAGGCATTAACTTGGACACCTAACCAATGCTCAAGGTTATACATACATTAAAAAAAAAATCAAAAACACATTTTTATTATAACAACACATTTTCAAAGTTTTCCAGGGGTCATACCACCTGACATGATAAGTTGAATCAACCTCATCATTACTCAAAAATGTCAAATGATCTAATATTTATGGGAGGGTGACTAACATTGTTACTGCATCAAAGGGGTCCTTCTGTGCGATGTCATATGCTGTCACATGGTCAACAATCTATATTGTTAAAAGCGCTATATAAATGAAGGTGACTAGAGTCAATAGCGCAGTATTTTTTGTGTTATTTAAAGAGCGCATTAGTAATATGCGCCTATAGGCGGGTGCACAACGAGCATACACTCTGCTTATTACACACACAGGGATGTGCAGCGGCACACACACACATTTTTAAATATGAAAAACAAAAGGATTCCTCTCTGGAGAAGCGTTCAGTCTTTCCGCTCGCAAATTCCTCCATGTAAATAACACATTTTTGTAAATTCATGGCGTGAGCGCACCTGGCTTCTAGGGTCTTCCGGGTCTTTTCTGACCCCAAAGGACGTTTGCTCAAATTTAAAAAAAATGTTCCCTTTGTCCAAATGGCATGAGACTTTGTACGGTGGTCAACACTCTCTAGATCTACAAATAAAAAAATTAATTGAACAACCGCAAAAAAAAGTCACACTCAGGGCTTAGAAAATGGACAAAATTCCTCCTCAAAAACAGAAAGAACACTCCTACAGAAATGAAGTGGCACACTTCCAACAATGCATAAAACATCCACAATGCAAAATGATCATGCTCACACACACACACACACACACACACGCAGGAATACATTTGTTATTGCTTGTTATCGCTGTTCAGTTCATAGCATTTTGATGTTCATGTTGTGTATTTTTTACTCAATATGTAATATAACTGTTCATTTTTGTTCTGTTACAGTTAATAACTGAAGTGTAGATTCAATTAGTAGAATTATAAGAAAATCAGATGTTTAAAATAAATGATAAACTCTAAAGACTTTTCTCTTGTTCAGGTTTGATTGTAATCATAATGTAACATCATTTAAAATATATATTTTTTCAGTACAAAAAAATGCTAAACTTTGACTAAATGTATTCATTTTAATTGTTATAATTGTGATTTCATAACATTTAGATATGAATCCAACTGAAAAAATACTTGTGAAAACAGTCACATAGCAAATAGTGGAGCTCCTCAGCCATTTACTGTTTTTTTTTCTCTCTTTTTTTTAACTGTATTTTCCAAAAGATGGGCGCAAATCGTACACTAAACCATGTCAAATTATCCATGTTACCCCCACGAATGAAAGTTAGAAATGTGGGTCTTTTATCAAGTGAATTTCTCATAAAAAAAACTGATTTTGTGTGAAAATCCATTAGAAATATATGTTTTTATTTATTTATATAAATTTAACAATTATTATAAATACTCCAAAAACTGCACAGATGTTGAGTAAAAACATTAATAAACAGAGTAAAATTAAATTTGTTCTAAAAAAAAAAAAACTATTGTTTTGTTACAAAATTACGTTTTGTTGCCTGGGGTCTGTGGAGACCCCAAAGACCCTGAGTGTAATTCCCAAACGAAGAACTTTGGCTGATAATTTACTCACCCTCATGTCATCCAAGATGTCCATGTCTTTCTTTCTTCAGTTGAAAAGAAATTAAGGTTTTTGATGAAAACATTCCAGGATTTTTCTCCATATAATGGACTTCAATGGGCTCCAAACGGTTCAAGGTCCAAATGACAGTTTCAGTACACCTTCAAAGGGCTTTAAACGATACCAGACGATGAATAAGGGTCTTATCTAGCGAAACGATCAGTTTATGCATGAAACCGAGCAGTATTTATGCTATTATTTTACCTCTTATCAGTCGAACGTGATAATCTCTGAGCTCCGCCATAACTTCCGCTAAGTGAGGTCCAATATGAGCGTGGTCATAGATATATCGATCGTAGATGCCTCATTCTACTGATCCGTGCAGGCGCTAATGAGGCATCTACCTATACATCTACAACCACGCTCGTATTTTGACCTCACTTAGCGGAAGTTATGGCGGAGCTCATCAAAAACCTTAATTTCTTTTCGACTGCAGAAAGAAAGACATTGACATCTTGGATGACATGGGGGTGAGTAAATTATCAGCAAAAGTTTATTTAAAAGTGAACTAATCCTTTAAAGGGAATGGGAGATGAGACTCTGATTGGTTTATTGCACGTTACACCCCAAACACACCCATGACTCATTAAGAGATCTAGGTACAACCCTTTTGGACCATTTTTTTCTGTCGTTAAACTTGCAAAAGTGGATTCGGACACGCCCTAAAAGCACCTGTGCCGTGTGCTCAGATCGTTAAAATAGGGCCCTAATAAAATAGTGACAATATATAAAAACTTACATTTGAATAAAATATATATTTTTCATATTACATGTATGAGCATTGGGGAAGAAAATGTGCTTATCATGATTGCAATAGCAGTTCATTGTACAAAAAATACCATATATAACTGTTTTCTTTATTCATATTCAATCATATTTCATGATTTCTTTATTTTTTGAAAAATATAATATTGATGTGTTTTTTTTTTTTATAGACATCCTGAAGATTTACCACCTGTGGCATTTCACCTCTCTAACAAAACTTCAGCTGGATAATAACTTCATCGAGAGGATTGAAGGGTTAGAAAGCCTCTCTAATCTGGTCTGGCTGGGTGAGTGAACTGATATCAAAGACTGATATCAAAACCGATCCGGAGAATCTCCCAACACTAAGACAGAATTCTTGTATTCCTCAGATCTGTCGTTCAATAATATTGACGTGATCGAAGGACTGGACTCTCTTGTGAAACTTCAGGACTTGAGTTTGTTCAACAACCGCATTTCTGTCATTGAAAACCTGGATACGCTGCAGAACCTGCACATCCTCTCTATTGGAAACAATGCCGTTGCTCAACTGGAGAATGTAAGCCAACTATATTTTAGTCCGATTTCACTAATTCATTTCCAATGTGTGACACTCAAAAATAAATCCTGTCCAACCCTGCAGGTGCTTTACCTCAGAAAGTTTAAGGATTTACGCACTCTCAACCTTGCGGGAAATCCCATCTGTGATGACGAGAGCTATAAGATATTTGTGGCGGCATATCTTCCAGACTTGGTTTATCTGGACTACAGACTGCTGGATGAACAAACGGTTAGTGAGTCTTTTTCATGTGAAAAAGAAACACACCAGCACACTTATTATGGAAATAATATACTTTAAAAGAAAATACTTTCGGTGATCAGTTCTTAAAAGCACCATTGTTTTTTCTTATAGTATGAAGAATATTTTAAAGGAACACTCCACTTAAAAAAAAAATAGGCTCATTTTCCGTCTCCCCTAGAGTTAAACATTTGAGTTTTACCGTTTTCTAATCCATTCAGCCGATCTCCGGGTCTAGCACTTAGCATAGCTTAGCATAGATCATTGAATCTGATTAGACCGTTAGCATCTCGCTCAAAACATGACCAAAGAGTTTCGATATTTTTCCTATTTAAAACTTGACTCATCCAATGTTCCCTCTAATTTATTTTCTCGCTGAGCAAAACTTCACTATTGGGCGGACATTTTACTCACCTGAGCAAAAACATTCTTTACCTGTACAGCTTACGTAAACGCACACAAAAAGTGGTTTCATCATCCAGTTATAACTTTTGACTTTAATGTGCCATTTCTATTTTATTTAACCGTTGATGTAACTTAGTGATATATTAAATAAAAAATAATCCGAAATAATCCAGAAGTCACTAAATTAAGCACATTTTACAGTGCTGTTAACTGTAGTCGTCTTTACCAAGAAATACTATTAAAATCTCCCCCAGGACAGTTCAATTCTTTATAATAATATAATATAATATGAAAAAAATAAGCATTTACACTGAGATGGTTCTTAATGTGTTTTTGTACAGTCATTTATTGGTGACAGGCAGCATTAAACCATCAAAATTAAATGTTTGTTAAAGGGTTAGTTCACCCAAAAATGAAAATAATGTCATTTATTCCTCACCCTCATGTCGTTCGACACCCGTAAGACCTCCGTTCATCTTCAGAACACGAAGATATTTTGGTTGAAATCTGAAGGCTCAGTGAGGCCTGCATAGGGAGCGAAGCAATTTACACTCTCAAGATCCATTAATGTACTAAAAACATATTTAAATCGGTCCATGTGAGTACAGTGGTTCAATATTAATATTATAAAGCAACAATAATATTTTTGGTGCGCCAAAAAAAACTAAATAATGACTTATATAGTTATAACCGATTTCAAAACACAGCGTCATGAAGCTTCGGAGTGTATCGAATCAGCGAGTCGAATCATTATTCAGATTGCGTGTCAAACTGTCAAACTGCTGACATCACATGACTTTGGCGCTCCGAACTGCTGAATCGACTCTCTGATTCTCTAAACCCAAACCACACGCGCATCTATTTAAACTCACGTGTGTTACGTTAGAGTTTGCACACTACACTTGTGGTGGGTGTGTAACTGTAAATGTCTGTTTTGTTACCGCGCTGTGTCCATCTGTTATTTCCACCACTTAATCAAGCCACTCTTCCTTAAAACATGATGAGGTTTTATTTCACATGTCTTTGCATTTCACGTTGCCTCTCATATTGAGCTAGCCTGGTCTTACCAGACTCTCGTACATGTCATTTGTATATAGAGTCTGGCCACTCTCCATTGACAAGCGTTTACTTCCTTGAAAGCGGGAACTCTGTTGAAGTTTAAAACTATTGGATCCGCCCAGAGTTACTCTGGATCTGCATAACCAATCGCTAACGTTTGGTCGTGACGTGTGTCATGCTCCGTTCGCCTTTATTTCTCACATGGAAGTCCGTAAAAATAACTGTGCAGATTGTGCGCCACCTCAGTGATAACACCTTATGCATTCGGATTGTGATTTATTCACAGTGGAGAGTTTTGTGATCGGGAACGTGCTGCTGGTCCGTAACATGATTGTATGCTGTAAATAAAATGTCATATGCTTGGTATGATAAGAATAAATGCTGCCGTAATAACGGCCCAATTCAAATGTTTACGTGCTTTTCTTCTTTTATTTTTTGAGCGGTGATGAAATATATTGCTCTTGAAAACACTTGCCAGCATTTAAATAAATACAAGTCTAGAAATGCATGCAAATTACAGCGAAGCGCAACCGTACGGTGCTCTGCAGGGGTCAAAAAGGATATAAACAGTGAATTTTGAAGTGATATATTCTTGAAAACTCAGAGATGCGGATTCGGACAGCAATTAAATGACAACACGACCTTGGTGTTTGTCTAAAACAGTAGGTAATTCGGCCGGGGATTTTTACGCGGGTGGTGGGAGACGGACGGCAATAAAATCACCACTGTAGACTGCCTTCCGACCGCACGAGAAACAATTACCGGGGCTTCAGCAAATCCTTCACCACTAACGGAGCGAGCTGGAAAATCAAACTTTTCATGGCCACCAACAATAATAATAATAATAATAATAATAATAATAATAATAATTTGTTACATTTATATAGCGCTTTTCTAGGCACTCAAATCGCTTTACATGGAAGGGGGGAATCTCCTCAACCACCACCAATGTGCAGCACCACCTGGGTGATGCGACGGCAGCCATATTGCGCCAGTAAGCCCACCACACACCAGCTGATTGGTGGAGAGGAGACAGAGTGATGATACCATGATACCAATCGTGTATATATATATATATATGGGGATGATTAGGAGGCCATGATGGACAGAGGCCAATGGGCAAGTTACACCCCTACTCTTTATCGATGGGCATCCTGGGATTTTTAATGATCACAGAGAGTCAGGACCTCGGTTTAATGTCTCATCCGAAGGACGTGCTTGTTAGAGTATAGTGTCCCCATCACTACACTGAGGCGTTAGGACCCACACAGACCACAGGGTGAGTGCCCCCTGCTGGCCTCACTAACACCTCTACCAGCAACATCCTAGTTTTCCCAGTTGGTCTCCCATCCAAGTACTAACCAGGCTCAGCCCTACTTAGCTTCAGTGGGAAACCAGTCTTGGGCTACAGGGTGATATGGCTGCTGGCAAATACTCAAAACTCAGCAAAGATTGTTCTTGCTCCGGCTTTAACTTCTGGATATTCTGCAGCGGTGCCACAACGGACCGAACGGCTTCGCTCGCATCTTTCTTACTGAACTACAACTCAAACTAGCGCACAACATCAACGTCATCGTTCTCAGCCACTCCCTCTGTTCCCTGATTGGACCGGTAACATTTTTTTTGAGAAAACCTAAGAGTATACCGCAGTCCCAGACGTAGTACTGAAGGAAGATGAAAATTGACCGGAAGTACGTAGGAGGGCGGAGCCAGGCTAATATTGAGCTATTTGGACCACAAACACGACTCACTGCCGCTCACACGTGACATCATTGTCTTTCTATGAAGCCTGTAAACCGCATTCACCGGTTCTAACAAGATACTAACGATGCTAACGGTCTAATCAGATTCAATGATCTACGCTAAGCTATGCTAAAAGTGCTACCGCCAGACCTGGAGATCGGCTGAATGGATTCAAAAACGGTAAAACTCAAATGACTTTTTGACTCTAGGGGAGACGGAAAATTTTCAAAATAACATTGTTATTAAATAACATACCACTATAAAGAACCTTTTGTGGAATGGAAAGGTCTTTTTCACAAGGGATAGCTAACATTTGTCCTAATGTTCTTTTTTTATTCCATTTTGTTTGTTCATAATTCATATTTTTTGCACTTACATATAAAGCGTGAAGCTGCCTTTGCAAAGTATCAGTATCCTGTAGAAGAAATGCAACTCAATGAGCTCCAGGAGCAGCAGACAATGGAGGCTCAGAAGATCAGCAACGAGGAGCTTCAACTGCACAAGGTGACCATCTCATTCACGTACAGTTCTAGGCTTAAAAAAGTCGATTTGTGAGTCACAGATGGTCAATAACTTCTGCTTCCTTCTTTCACAGGACGCATTCGTGGAGTTCTTGAATGGACCTCAACTTTTCGACAGCATGTTTGCTGATGATCCTGATGCAGAGAACCTGGCGCTCCTGCCTGGACTGGAAGAAATGCTGGAGACATATCCTTGTTATGAATGGCAAAATATACAAATCAGTCCACTAATGAAAGCAATACTTTATAATAAACTCTTTAAAATAGGGTTCTTTTATGGCTTTGATGGTACCTCTAATATTCATGGAACTTTTCTTTAGATTAAGCCACGTTTCCACTGAGGGAACTCGGGACTTTGGGGTGGTACTCTGTGTTTTTCGACCGCAGGGACCAGGGTCTAAATGAAGATCCTGGGTAAAAAGGTCACAAGGTAGTACTTTTTCAAAGTTCAGGAACATTCGGGGGTGGGTGTTGGGCGCTGAACATGCTGATTGGTTGAGTTCACGCTGTATTTTGATTGTTTGACTCTATGCTAGTGATGGGAAGTTCGGATCATTTTACTGACTCGGATCTTTGAATCTTGTTCAGCAAAATGAACAAATCTTTTTTCAAGTCATTTCGTTCATGTCAGCAGAATCTAATTAAAACGTTACATGCTACATTTTTCAACACATTTAGTACTTTTGGAATAAAAAATAAACTATAAGCTAATGCAGCCATGGCCAAACTTTGAGAAATAAATGATTAATAATTGCTTAAATTGCTTCATTCTATGTATGCAGTCTGTTAGTTCACCTCACCTCCCGATCCAAATCGTGCTTTCCTTTGTCACTTCACATTTAAACACGTCTGTTCCCTGGAAAGTTTAGTTTACCTCTCGTGTCTTCGGGTATGAACCGTTAGTTCCGTCATCATGTCTGATCTGGGCCGTGACAGCCTCATATGAATGTCAAGAATGGAGGGCACAATGGTGTTGAATGCTGAGCTGTAGTCCACAAACAGCATTCTCACATACGTGTTCCTCTTTTCCAGGTGGGAGAGAGCAGTGTGTATAGTGGATGAAATGGCATCGTCAGTGGAGCGGTTTGTGCGGTATGCAAACTGCAGTGGGTCCAGTGAGGGGGGGAGAACAGAGCAGATGTGGTTTCTGACTAGTCTCTCAAAGCATTTACTGATGATGGGGGTCAGAGCAACAGGACGCCAGTCGTTTAAGCAGGTGGTTTTTGACTGCTTAGGTACAGGCACAATGGTGGACGTTTTGAAGCATGTGGGGACCACAGATAGGGAGAGGGACAGGTTAAAAATGTCCGTGAAGACTCCAGCCAGTTGGTGCGCGCACGCTCTGATCACACGGCCGGGAATGCCGTCTGGACCCGCAGCTTTACGGACGTTCACCCGCCGGAAGGATCGGGTTACATCCGCGACAGATACAGAGAGTGCACTAACCTCTGCATCTTCAGCCGCGAGCGCTCTCTCCGCGAGGGCGGTGTTAGTTCCCTCAAAACGAGCATAGAAGGTGTTTAGCTCGTCCGGGAGAGAGGCAGCGGTGTTCACGGTGGAGTTTGTGTTCCCTTTATAGTCCGTGATGGTGTTAATTCCCCTCCACATGCTTCTGGAGTCGGTGGTGTTGAACTGTCCTTCAATCTTGTCCCTGTACTGCCGTTTTGCTGCTCTGATGGTTTTCCGGAGGGCATAACTTGCTTGTTTATGCTCCTCCGCGTTACCGGAGTTAAAAGTGAAGGTCCGCGCATTGAGTGCCGCGCGAACATCCCCATTTAGCCACAGCTTCTGGTTAGGATACAGCCGAATTGTTTTGGTCGGAACAACGTCATCTACGCACTTCCTGATGAAACACGTTACGCTATCAGCGTAAACCTCGATGTCGTCATCAGAGGCCGACCGGAACATCTCCCAGTCCGCGTGATCAAAACAGTCCTGTAGCATAGAATCTGATTGATCCGACCAGCACTGGATGGTTCTGAGGGCGGGTGCTTCCTGTTTGAGTCTTTGCCTATATGCGGGCAAAAGGAGGATGGAAGCGTGATCCGATTTGCCAAATGGTGGGCGCGGGAGGGACTTGTAACAATCCTTGAAGGGGGAGTAGCAGTGGTCTAAGACGCGGTTCCCTCGCGTGTTGAAGTTAACATGTTGGTGGTATTTGGGTGCGATGCGCTTGAAGTTGGCTTTGTTAAAGTCTCCGGTCACAATAAACGCGGCCTCAGGATGCGCGGTTTCCTGCTCACTCACTGTCCTGTACAGTTCCTTTAGTGCCCGGTCTGTGTCGGCTTGCGGGGGAATATACACAGCTGTGAGGGTGAGATGAAGTCGCGCCGATCACATGCACTGCACATGAGCTGGAGTGTGTCTCATAAATAAACGAAACTCAGCAGCTACTGCCTCACAGACATGAGAAATATGTGAATAGAAAGCTTGAAATGTCCACTTTTCTTTAACTTCTAGTTAAGAAAAGAAATAGACTAGTTAAGCAATGCGCAGTGTTAACGCGAGCAGCTCATGACTGGCGTCTCGGAGCATTTCTGAATGCTGCGCTTCATCACTGCGTGTGCTGTGAGTTTAACACGCATTTTTAGAATAATCCTGACTTGTGCAACTTTGTACACATTTGTTTCTTAGTTGTAGTATTACTTTGCTAAAAATATATATTATTTCTGATTATGGCATAGCTTTCTGCCCACCCAATTAGGCTAATAAAGTAATGATAAAAAAACCACAAACGATCAAGGTTCCCGGCCTGACCTGGCCCGAGGATTGTGCCGGGAAGGCCCGACTTTCGGGTCAAGTTCGGACTCGGGCTCGGGCTCGGGCAGGGAATCTAAACTCTAAAGCTACGGTGGCGACACAAGACAAAGATGTTGTCGTCTGAGAGAGCAGAGAGTAGCTAGCGCTCTGTAGAAAAGTTTGTCCGTTTAGGGCTACCGTAGAAACATGGCGGCTCAAAATGGCGACTTCACTGTGTCGGTATGTAAATATAAACGGCTCATGCTTAGGTAATAAAAACATAACGGTTCATTATGTAAGGCACTGGAAATATAGTTATGCATTTCTGACAATAGATCCTCATAAATACTACACACTGCACCTTTAAGAGTGCAGATGAGGGAACAACTGTTTAAAAGGGCTCAAAACAACCCATTTACCTTGACAGTCCATTTACATTTAAGAGCAAAATGGAAGCTCTATGCGTGCAGATATTTGATGCGGGTTTGACTCAGCATGCTCGGAGAACGGCTGAGGTGGAATCCTTTTTTTCCTGTTCCCATGAGGCAGTGGCTGACAACCAGCGCAAAGCGGCACAAATAGCAGCGGACTTTGAAAACTCCAGGAGGCAGGTTGGTTCCTTCTCCCTCGGTCTAACGAGACAGCGCGTTTCTCACCAGTTGAACACATCCAAATGCTCACAAATGAAACTCTGTTCAATTGCAGAAGACTGTGGAAATGCAACAGATCACGGACGCCGAGCTACTTGAAGCTCACATCACTTCCTGCCAGGAACAGGCCAACCAGCTCTCTGAAACCCTCATGAGTCTTGAACTGCAGCTGGTGGACCAACTAGAGGTCAGAATATTATTCATGTATTATTAAATACCTTCATACCATATCACCTAAACGAATGGATTGCTTCTTTTAAGGACATCTTCAAGGACTTTGAGAGGAACATCTCAGACATGGCTGGAGGGTTCATTGAATATGTGCAAGGGATATATCCTTTATCCAACAAGACAAAACAAAAATGCCTTCATTTCAAGGGTAGGGCTTCCTTAACTCTGAAACACATTCGTAATGTGTCGAGACCTGGAGAACCAGCACCATGAACGACAGCTTGAGATTGCCTTGGCAATGCTGGACAAGGTGGTCAAAAATGAGCTGGAGGAGGAAATACCGGATGATGTGGCAATGGTCAGTGGGAAACAGGCTCGATCACTTAAAGGGATAGTTCACCCAAAAATGAAAATGTGATGTTTACGTGCTTACCCCAGGGCATCCAAGATATAGGTGACTTGGTTTCTTCAGTAGAACACAAATGAAGATTTTTATCTCCAACCATTGCAGCCTGTCAGTCGTATAATGCATGTGAATGGTAGTAAAATCTATGAGAGTAAAAAAAAACATGTACAGCTTGGACTAGCTTTCCTCGGCTAAGGACTAGCCGAGGAAAGGCTGCTCTCGCTGGGGTTAACGAGCGCTGAGTGCCTGGTGATCGCCTGGATCTCACAACGCAAGATTATTTTTTTTAAATAGGTGCTCTCTTTATAAATAAACCACATTTGAGCTTTAAACAACTACATTCTCACCTGAAAAAGTCATATAACTACATTTTGTGACACAATAACAGTAGTATTTTTAAATTATGCAGGGTTTCTCATCACGTCACTTCACCACGTGACAGCAGCGAGCAGGCTCCTGATTGGTTAACGCTGCGCGAATAGACGCTAAAGTTCAGATTTTTCAACTCGGGCGTGGAAATCACTCGCTCCAGACGCTCTATTCGCGTTTGGTGTGAACGCAGCATTAGACACGAAATGTAGAGCCCTGCACGGGCCTCCAATTTAGGCCCTAGCCCGGCCCTGGCCCGAGACGCCGAGGCCCGGCCCGTGTCTGACAGCTTATCAAAATTCTCGGCCCGAGTCCGACTGGAGCCTGTGTTTTTATTTATTTATTTATTTTTTATCCTCCTTATTACACATTGTTGCAGCCATTAAAATAGTTCAGCTTTGTTTTTAATGTCAAAAGTAAGTTCCATTTCTTTATTAAGTTAATTTAGAAAAACGTTTGAAGCATTTTTTTGTTTGTCAAATTAAAGTTTTTGTTTTTTAAAGTGACGACCAAGCGGCCAGCGGCAGACAGTGAGTTTACCACGTTTGATCAATTTAGCCTCTCAAATCAACACTTGACTTGTCTTGCCTATCATAAAGTCCATAGATATAAGACACTTCAAGCATCACAATGTTAGTTTAAACGTTTAGCCTACTATCACCACCACAATAAAAAGGCGTTTTTGCCTGATGCTGCTTGCAACGGCTCTCGCAAACGAAACAAGCTACTCAATCGAAACAACCTTACACCTCTCCGCAAAATGAATATAAATCCGATCTTTAATTCCCGCGCTATATGCTCATTTAACAAAGATCACGTCAATGAAAGCAGATTTGAGCTGCATTTTATTCAGCTCATTTCAACATCAAAGATATGAGAACGAGCAACCTAAGCACTGGTAAGAGCATTTAGTCGCATTAGTTTTAATGAAGATGATTGTGTTTTTGAGCATCTAAGACTTAGCCTATTTTCAGTTTCACTTGTGGCAGTTTGCGTGTTGGCTTGCTTTACTCATTTGCGGCGATGCGAGTTGCATAGTCTTGACAGTCAGTCGCGGTGTCATGGTCTCATGTTGTTTCCACCAGCGTTCCACCACATCTCATTGTTTCTTTTAATTAATGAATGTCTAAAATATAAAACGAAGGAGAAGCCTAAAAAAGGGCCCGAAGCCCGGCCCGCGTTTGAGGTATGACGTGAAAATTGGCCGGCCCTAGAGGCGTAAAAAAGTCGGGGCCCGTCGGGCTCGGGCAGAAATGCAGGGCTCTAACGAAACGGTCGGTTTGTGCGAGAAACCGAACAGTATTTATATCAATGTCCAACAGCCTTGAGCGCGCGATCACTTCCGGTGAGTGACGTCAATGTACTCAATACGGCGTAGAGATACGCACGAGAGATCACTTCCAGCGCTCAAGGCTGTTGGACATTGATATAAATACTGTTCGGTTTCTCGCACAAACCAATCGTTTCGTGTCTCGACATCAATGTGTCATCACGAGCCACAGGGTTTATTTTGGATTTGTCTGTGCAAGTTTTGTTTTACTCTCATAGATTTTGCTACCGTTCACATGCATTATACGACTGACAGACTGCAACGGTTGGAGTTACAAATCTTAATTTGTGTTCTATTGAAGAAACAAAGACACCTACATCTTGGATGCCCAGGGGGTAAGCAGATGTAACCCACTGCAAAAAATGCTCTTCTTACTTAGTATTTTTGTCTTGTTTCTAGTCTAAATATCTAAAATTTCTTAAATCAAGATGCATTTACTAGATAAGTAAAATGACATATGATATTTTATGACATACAGTGTTTTTGCTTAAAACAAGCAACATTATCTGCCAATGGGGTGAGAAAAATAATCTTGTTTCTGATTGAATTCTTGTTTCTGTCCCAAACAGAAATAAGATTATTTTGGCAGATGATGTTGCTTGTTTTAACCCTCTGGGGTTCTTTATTTATGGGTCACACTCAGGACCTTCGGGTCAAAAATGACCCGGAGGGTGGGATTAAGATAAAAAAGATTTGAGTAAAATCAATTAAATATATTTTTGTTCAATAATATATTTTTTTCTTTTTTGGTGTTTTGAGATAATTTTATGATTTATAATTAATATTTATGCAATAATTATGACAATTTTTTCCCATTGAATATAATAAATGTATATATATATAATTTTTTTTATTTTTTATTAAAGCTGTATTTCATTTTAGAGTCAAGCCTAGGCCTCATGAAAACAATTTTTTTAATGAGATCGGTGCCATCCGGTGGACACATTGAGCATTTTTATCAGGCAATAGCAAATTTTTACCACTAAAGTGGATCTTGCGTTTTATTAAAAAAAAAAAAAAAAAACGTAGCTTCATCGGAATGGTCCGAAACTTGGTGAATTTATTGGTACTTGGTATATGAACAACCAAAAAAATTGGGGACAGGATTTGAAAAGTCTAAGTGGTTGTAAAACAAATAGTCACACTCAGGGTCTTCGGGTCAAAAATTATCCCCATAGGAAATTAATGGGAAATTGGCGTTTTTTAGTACATACAATCTACAAATCAGCCAGGATGCAGAAAAAAGGACTCAACAGTGAAGGGGTGAATCTCTAAAACATCAAGAGTGCAAAACAGACAAAAAAAACTCACACACACACTTATACACACAAAAACACACGCACACACACAAATTAACGCGTGCCATTCCAAAAGCGAATTGTGTTTTTGTGTGTGTGTGAGTTTTTTTGCCTGTTTTGCACTCTTGATGTTTTAGAGATTCACCCCTTCACTGTTGAGTCATTTTTTTCTGCATCCTGGCTGATTTGTAGATTGTACGCACAAAAAAACTCTGTATTTTCATATTTTGGCCAATTTCCCATTCATTTCCTATGGGGGTCATTTTTGACCCGAAGGTCCTGAGTGTGACAAATTTTTCAAATCCTGTCCCCAATTTTTTTGGGTACCAATAAAGTCACAAAGTTTCGGACCATTCTGATGAAGCTACGAAAAATTTGGGTCAGAAATGACCGAAGAGGCCCAGAGGGTTAAGCAAAAACTCACTTGATTTTGATTTTTTCCCCATAAAACAAGAAAAAATATCTTGTAGTTTTACTTATCTAGTAAAGTTTGAGAATTTTTAGATATTTGGACTGGAAACAAGACAAAAATACTAAATAAGAAGAGCATTTTTGCAGTGCCCCTCCTTTTCAAACTGCCCGCTCTAAGCAGGATTTGAACCCCGGTCCACCGGCATGCGAGTCAGACGCTCTAACAAGGAGGCAAAAGGCTGCAACCTCTAGTGTCAGTCGCTAGAGCGTCTCTTGAGATCAGAGGAGTGAGGTTTACTCGCACAGCGACTACTAGCTGGCCTCCGTTACACAGATAAACATAAAATTTTCTTTTTTGCCTGAACTACCCCTTTGATGATGAGAATTTGTGTCGACTCATTATGAATCAGTCATGGTAACTATTTACATGCCAGACAATTATTTTAGTCCTCATTTCCTCTGCTGCCCTGTAGCTCTTGGTAGATAAAGACACGGTGAGCAATGCAGTCAGTGCTTCCCATGACACACACCTGCAGAAGATTGATAACAGGGAGGACGAGCTACTGACACGTGTCAACAGCTGGATGGGCGGTCTGCTGAAATCAGTATGTGATTACGAACACACTTCCTGTGAACTTTAGACTCATTAACAATATTATATTATATTTAAATGTGACCCTGGAGCACAAAACCAGTCATAAGTTGCACGGGTATATTTGTGGCGATAACCAACAATACATGATTGTATGGGTCAAAATTATCCATTTTTCTTTTATGCCAAGTAAAGATCATGTTCCATGGAGATATTTTGTGAATTTCCTACCGTAAATATATCAAAAATGTATTATTATTAGTAATATGCATTGATAAGGAATTCATTTGGACAATTTTAAAGGCGATTTTCTTAATATTTACATTTTTTGGCACCCTCAGATTCCAGATCTTCTTGTATCTTGGCCAAATATTGTCCTAACAAACCACACATCAATGGAAAACTTTCAGATTATGTATAAATCATTGAAAAAATCGCCCCTTATGACTGGACTAATAACCCTTATGACCAATTTTGTGGTCCATGGTCCCATATATTAGTCACAGTGTGGCTTCACACGAGGCTGTGCAGGATCACAAAGACCTTTTATTATTAAATGTAAACATAAGAATCTGTTTGTTTGTGTTAATAGATACACAACGATGAGGTGAAGAGGAATCGCAAGCGCATCTCCGAGATCCAAAACTACATTAGTTTTGTAAAGGAGGAGCTGGAGGACATCTGAGCACAATTGAAACGTTTCTCTTGTCAGATCCAGAATATAACAAATTATTTATAAACAAATGTTGCTCATTTTGTTGTTAGATGTTGATAAGTAGGCTATGCAGCTGTATTATTTTTGTTGTGTTTATTACATTTTGAGATGAATCAGTTTTACAAGAACGGTGTAGGGTTTGATTTTGTACTTTATGCAATGCTTCCATCTACAGACAAGTAAAGGTGCTGCAGCAATGAGAGAGAGAGAGAGAGAGAGAGAGAGAGAGAGAGAGAGAGAGAGAGAGAGAGAGAGAGAGAGAGAGAGAGAGAGAGAGAGAGAGAGAGAGAGAGAGAGAGAGAGAACACTTTACATAAAAGGAAATTTCTCAAATAGGGTGTAGGCAGCTATATATATAATTTAGAAATAAAGTTATATATAAAGCTAGCACAATCCTTTCTGCCAAATATGTGTTTTACGTAGGCCTACTTCATCAACATTTCAAATGTTACATTTGTTTTTAAATTAAATTATATATATATATATATATATACACACACACACGCACACATTGACATCGTTAAACAGGATTTATTGGCGAATACATTGTTTAGAAACAGCTGTCACAACATTCACGCTTCTCTACATTTCTACAGTACCGCTTTCTTGTAAAAGAACTACAAATCCCATCATGCCTTTTCCAAAGCAGCCAATGAACATCCAGCGTCATTGTACCTTGATGGCCGTCATCCAATCGGAAAACAGCATGCTGGATCACATGACTCGCTGTTGAGCGCCTTCATTCTGCTCTGAGGGACGTAACCGTAACCGTCCTGCGGGAGAAACTCCGAAACTCACGCACTGCGCTGTCAGTGTCGCGTTTTCTTCTTCTCCAGGGTCTCGGATAAGCGACGCTCTGCTGGTTGTGCTCGGGGACTTCCCCGCAGAAGCGATCAAACATGCCGGTCCGTACCGACTGCTGTCTGGGCTCGTCGTTGGCCTGCATGGCCTCGGCCTCTCTCGTTCCGCCCCCGCCGATCAATACCCATCAGCCCGGCGTCAACACCTCTCTGCTCTACAGCGGCTCCCAGTTCCGCGGGCACCAGAAGAGCAAAGGCAACTCCTATGATGTCGAGGTGGTTCTGCAGGTAAACACTTTGCTCTCTGTGGATATGCTCAGTAAGAAGTGAGCTGCCTACCTAGGCAATTCAAAACACTGCCCCTAGCTAGGCAGTTCACTAGGTTGTGAAACTATGAAGCCCAAAATGCTGTGTGTGTTTGTTGGTAGTCAGCCTACTAGATAGGTTTTGAGTCCAAAAATGCTGTCTAGGTTGTGAGAATATGAAGCCCAAACATTAATATGCTGGCTACCAGTTTGACTCAAAACATACATAGGCTAGGCTACCTACATGCTGTCTAGGTAGGGTGCTCACTAGGTTCTGTAGCACGTCTACTAGGTAGGTATTGAGTCCAAAAATGTAATCTAGGTAGGGTGCTTACTAGCTTGGGAAACTTTGAAACCCAAACATACAGTTTGTTTGTAGGTATGAGCCTACTATGTAGCTTTTGCGTCCAAAATATGCTGTCTAGGTAGGATGCTCACTATGTTGAGAGAATATGAAGCCCAAAAAGTAATATGCTGGCTACCAGTTTGATTCAAAACATGCATAGTAGGCTACCAACATGCTGTCTAGGTAGGGTGCGCGCTATATTGTGACAGTATGAAGCCCAAAATGCTGTGTTTGTAGGTAGTCAGCCTACTAGGTAGGTTAAGTGTCCAAAAATGCTGTCTAGATAGACTGCTCACTAGGTTCTGTAGCAAGCCTACTAGATAGGTAGCAAACTAGGTTGTAAGAATATGAAGCCCAAAAAGTGATATGCTGGCTACCAGTTTGACTCTAAACATACATAGTAGGCTACCTACATGCTGTCTAGGTAGGCTGCTCATTGGGTTCTGTTTGTTTGTAGGTAGTCAGCCTTCTAGGTAGCTTTTTGAGTCCAAAAATGCTGTCTAGGTAGGCTACTCACTAGGTTCTGTAGCAAGCCTACTAGGTAGGGTTTGAGTCCAAAAATGCCGTCTAGGTAGGCAGCTCACTATATTGTGAGAGTATGAAGCCCATAAAAGCTGTTTGTTTGTAGGTAGTCGGCTTACTAGATAGCTTTTGAGTCCAAAAATGCTGTCTAAGTAGTGAGAATATGAAGCCCAAAAAAGTAATGTGCTGTCTACCAGTTTGACTCAAAACATACATAGTAGGCTACCTACATGCTGTCTAGGTAGGCAGCTCACTAGGTTCTGTTTGTTTGTAGGTATGAGCCTACTATGTAGCTTTTGAGCCCAAAAAATGCTGTCTATAGGCAGCTCACTAGGTTGTGACAATATGAAGCCAAAAAAGTGATATGCTGGCTACCAGTTTGACTATAAAAAAACATAGTAGGCTACCTACATGCGGTCTAGTTAGGCAGCTCACTAGGTTCTGTTTGTTTGTTGGTAGTCTACTATGTAGCTTTTGCGTCCAAAAAATGCTGTCTAGGTTGTGAGAGTATGAAGCCCAAAAAGTAATATGCTGGCTACCAGTTTGACTCAAAACATTCATGGTAGGCTACCTACATGCTGTCTAGGTAGGGTGCTCACTAGGTTCTGTAGTCAGCCTACTAGGTAGGTATTGAGTCCAAAAATGCTATCTAGATAGGTTGCTCTCTAAGTTGAGAGAATATGAAGCGCAAAAAGTAATATGCTGTCTAGATAGGCAACAAACTAGGTTGTGAGAATATGAAGCCCAAACATTAATATGCTGGCTACCAGTTTGACTCTAAACAAACATAGTAGGCTACCTACATGCTGTCTAGGTAGGCTGCTCATTTGGGTTCTGTTTGTTTGTAGGTAGTCAGCCTTCTAGGTAGCTTTTTGAGTCCAAAAATGCTGTCTAGGTAGGCAGCTCACTATATTGTGAGAGTATGAAGCCCATAAAAGCTGTTTGTTTGTTGGTAGTCGGCTTACTAGATAGGTTTTGAGTCCAAAAATGCTGTCTAAGTAGTGAGAATATGAAGCCCAAAAATGAATATGCTGGCTACCAGTTTGACTCAAAACATACATAGTAGGCTACCTACATGCTGTCTAGATAGGGTGCTCACTATATTGTGACAGTATGAAGCCCAAAATGCTGTGTTTGTTGGTAGTCAGCCTACTAGGTAGGTTTTAAGTCAAAAAATGCTGTCTAGATAGGCAGCAAACTAGGTTGTGAGAATATGAAGCCCAAACATTAATATGCTGCCTACCAGTTTGACTCTAAACATACATAGTAGGCTACATGCTGTCTAGGTAGGCTGCTCACTAGGTTCTGTTTGTTTGTAGGTAGTCAGCCTTCTAGGTAGCTTTTGAGTCCAAAAATGCTGTCTAGGTAGGCTACTCACTAAGTTGTGACAGTATGAAGCACATACATGTGGTTTGTTTGTAGGTAGTCAGTCTTCTAGGTAGGTTTTGAGTCCAAAAATGCCATCTAGGTAGGATGCTCACTAAGTAGTGAGAATATGAAACCCAAAAAGTAATATGCTGGCTACCAGTTTGACTCAAAACATACATAGTAGGCTACCTACATGCTGTCTAGATAGGGTGCTCACTATATTGTGACAGTATGAAGCCCAAAATGCTGTGTTTGTTGGTAGTCAGCCTACTAGGTAGGTTTTAAGTCCAAAAATGCTGTCTAGATAGGCAGCAAACTAGGTTGTGAGAATATGAAGCCCAAACATTAATATGCTGGCTACCAGTTTGACTCTAAACATACATAGTAGGCTACCTACATGCTGTCTAGGTAGGCTGCTCACTAGGTTCTGGGTAGTCAGCCTACTTGGTAGGTATTGAGTCCAAAAATGCCATCTAGGTAGGCGGCTCACAAGGGTGTGAGAATATGAAGCCCAAAAAAGTGATATGCTGGCTACCAGTTTGACTCAAACTATACATAGTAGGCTACCTACATGCTATCTAGGTAGGGTGCTCACTAGGTTCTGGGTAGTCAGCCTACTAGGTAGGTATTGAGTCCAAAAATGCCATCTAGGTAGGCAGCTCACAAGGGTGTGAGAATATGAAGCCCAAAAAAGTGAGATGCTGGCTACCAGTTTGACTCAAAACATACATAGTAGGCTACCTACATGCTGTCTAGGTAGGGTGCTCACTAGGTTCTGGGTAGTCAGCCTACTAGGTAGGTATTGAGTCCAAAAATGCCATCTAGGTAGGCAGCTCACAAGGGTGTGAGAATATGAAACCCAAAAAAGTGAGATGCTGGCTACCAGTTTGACTCAAAACATACATAGTAGGCTACCTACATGCTGTCTAGGTAGGGTGCTCACTATATTGTGAGAGTATGTGTTTGTAGGTAGCCAGCAGCCTATTATGTCCAAAATGCTGTAGTAGTTTAGATGTGTGATTATAGTGCCATTTGTGCAGTGTGTGGCATGTCAGTGAATCTGGAGATGTAATGAGAATGGATCAGTTGCCCGTTTCTAAGTGGGGCAACCCGAGAGAGTCGTGTCTTCATGTGTGTGTCCAGATTAGTGTTTTGTTGAATGTTATTAACTGACCCCCATTAGCAGATCTGGAGCTGTGCCAAGTACATCATTAAAGTGATTTTATTAAAACCCTTTGCTTTGGACCCACAGCATGTGACCATGGAGGACTCGTACCTGTGTGGATACCTCAAGATCAAAGGTCTGACGGAGGTGAGACAGGCTTGTGGTCAATGCAGTCTTGTTGTTTGTCCGTATGGAGATTCTGGAGCACAATGGGTTTGGACACTGATCTTTAAAGGGCCTCACACTATTAGTCTTTGATTTTGTCAAAACACAGAAGCTTTAAGAAGCAACTTGAATTACTGATCTGCATCTCGGTTGTGGCGTGTCAAAGGAAATATGAAGCAGATATGATCACACTGTCTGTATTTATCTTGATATCTGTGTCATTTTCCTGAAATTGCTTAAGCGTGATTTAAAAAAAGATAAGTCAGACCACATTATAGCTCACAGAAGGGAAAGTGTCACTCAACCTGCTCTATTGCTCCCTGTAGGAATATCCCACCCTCACGACATTCTTTGCCGGGGAGATCATAAGCAAGAAACGGCCTTTTTTAACCAGGAAATGGGATGCGGATGAGGACGTCGACCGAAAACACTGGGTAATTAATATAGAGTCACTGTGTGTAATAATGCATAACGTTTATGAATTTTAGAAACTGATCTGCTAATTATGTTTTTCTCTTTTCCCAGGGGAAATTTCAAGCATTTTATCAGTACGCAAAAAGCTTTAATTCAGATGATTTCGACTATGAAGAGCTAAAGAACAGTGACTATGTTTTCATGCGGTGGAAGGTACGGTGTATATTATGACTGAAACCATACACACTCACTACCATTCAAACGGTCAGGGTCAGTAAAGGCCATCACACACTCCGCTCGCTCCCAGGGCAGCGAGAACCAGTGGACGCCATTTTGTTCTCGCAGCCCTGGTTTGGGAGTTCTCGCAGCTTGTGCTCGACACATCATCTGAGTGGAACTTTTTTCTTGTGTGTGTGTACGAGAACTATTGCAGGGCTCGACAGCAACATTACATTTACATTTATGCATTTGGCAGACGCTTTTATCCAAAGCGACTTACAGTGCCCGTATTACAGGGACAATCCCGAGTAAAGTGGAGTAAAGTGCCTTGCTCAAGGACACACTGGTGGAGACCGCTGGGATCGAACCAGCAACCTTCTGCGTATCAGTTCAGTGGTTTAACCCACTGGACCACCATCTCCAATCGGACAAGCAACACTTGTCCGATTTTTTTTGAAGGGGCAAGCAAAAGAGAATTTGACTTGCCCGACCGGACAAGCTGATTAAAACGTCAAAAATAACTAGGGAATCACCAAAATGCAAGAATGATTCTGCATTAATTCAGTATAAGTGGAGATCAATAGTGGATAATAATACACTCACCTAAAGGATTATTAGGAACACCTGTTCAATTTCTCATTAATGCAATTATCTAATCAACCAATCGCATGGCAGTTGCTTCAATGCATTTAGGGGTGTGGTCCTGGTCAAGACAATCTCCTGAACTCCAAACTGAATGTCAGAATGGGAAAGAAAGGTGATTTAAGCAATTTTGAGCGTGGCATGGTTGTTGGTGCCAGACGGGCCGGTCTGAGTATTTCACAATCTGCTCAGTTACTGGGATTTACACGCACAACCATTTCTAGGGTCTACAAAGAATGGTGTGAAAAGGGAAAAACATCCAGTATGCGGCAGTCCTGTGGGCCAAAATGAGGGTTGATGCTAGAGGTCAGAGGAGAATGGGCCGACTGATTCAAGCTGATAGAAGAGCAACTTTGACTGAAATAACCACTCGTTACAACCGAGGTATGCAGCAAAGCATTTGTGAAGCCACAACACGCACAACCTTGAGGCGGATGGGCTACAACAGTAGAAGACCCCACTGGGTATCGCTCATCTCCACTACAAATAGGAAAAAGAGGCTATAATTAGCATGAGCTCACCAAAATTGGACAGTTGAAGACTGGAAAAATGTTGCCTGGTCTGATGAGTCTCGATTTCTGTTGAGACATTCAGTTGGTAGAGTCAGAATTTGGCGTAAACAGAATGAGAACATGGATCCATCATGCCTTGTTACCACTGTGCAGGCTGGTGGTGGTGGTGTAATGGTGTGGGGGATGTTTTCTTGGCACACTTTAGGCCCCTTAGTGCCAATTGGGCATCGTTTAAATGCCACGGCTTACCTGAGCAATGTTTCTGACCATGTCCATCCCTTTATGACCACCATGTACCCATCCTCTGATGGAAACTTCCAGCAGGATAATGCACCATGTCACAAAGCTCAAATCCTTTCAAATTGGTTTCTTGAACATGACAATGAGTTCACTGTACTAAAATGGCCCCCACAGTCACCAGATCACAACCCAATAGAGCATCTTTGGGATGTGGTGGAACGGGAGCTTCGTGCCCTGGATGTGCATCCCACAAATCTCCATCAACTGCAAGATGCTATCCTATCAATATGGGCCAACATTTCTAAAGAATGCTTTCAGCACCTTGTTGAATCAATGCCATGTAGAATTAAGGCAGTTCTGAAGGCGAAAGGGGGTCAAACACAGTATTAGTATGGTGTTCCTAATAATCCTTTAGGTGAGTGTAATATATAATGTAGCTAATGAACTGACGGTAACAATTTTGCGCTGTTGACGCTGTTGAGAAATCACAGCAAATGAGCGCCTCACATACACGGTTAAAATTGTGGAGTTTTTATATTATAACATATGATACAGTTAAACGACATCACACGAACAAGAGTGCTGTTTTCCTGAAACCACCACGATTGAAAATGTGATACTGATTTCATACGACAGTTCTATAAACAATTTATTAACATTAAGTCACTTACATTTTAGATGCAATATTGACCGTCTTTGTTCTATTTCAGCAGCAAAAATCGTTCCAAACAAAGATCACAGCAGAACCATAACGCTTCTCACAGCAACAGCGTGTTAGTGAATGATTCAGCGTTTTGAATGAATCAGTTGAATCAAAGATTCAATGACGCATTCATAAACGACTGCCTCATTCTTGAATTAATCAGCCGTTTCAATGAATCGTTTCAATGAAATTAATAATCTCATTAAAGGGTCATGAAACCCCCTGTTGCTATAAAACTGCTATATAAGTGGGCGTGGTTAAGCAGCGGAGTGGAGGGGGACGAGGGGAGACTGACAACAACACAGCAACGGCTTCTGATTCAGAGTTTTATTTAACTCAGTAAAAGCATCAAAACATACAATATACACATGGTTGTGTAAGCTCACCTTAAATAACAAATACATAAAGTACATATCGACAGCTATCATTTATTGCACAAATAAATGCACAGCAATCCGCATGTTCTCTGCATATAAAATATATACGAACACGCTTGTTGCATCATTGATAACTTATGAGCCGTTTGATCGGTTAATGGGCTTAAAGAGCGGTTACACTCACAGTGTGGATGAATCGCGTTTGTTTTCGAAGACTCAGGATCTACTGAAGAGAACTTATGGGACGCAGAAACTCTTACAAAGCAAAAATAATCACTCGTTTTGGATCCAATAATGTGTCTCTCACTCACTGAATGCGATCTCACTGTTTGAAGCGCCTGTCAATCAATGCTTGCTGCTGTGTTAAGCAAGACGTCTTCTCATAGGATAAGGACACGGAGTCTCATGAATAATTAAGTGAGGCCTCTTCTCATAGGATCAGGACACGCAGACTTAGTGAATAATTATGAGACATCGATGAGTCATTGCTGTACTACAGTACGACAAAGCGTCACATTCTGTGACGTTGATACAAAGATTAATTTAAACCCGGAATTTGAATATAGCGCACTTTTTTTTTAAATTAACTAGTTTTCGCCTACAATCAAAATGAATGGAAGGTAACATTGACTTCTATGATGCTCAACACGCATAACTGTTAAAATCTCAGAAAATTTGGTTTAGGGTTTCATGACCCTTTAAGACTGTCACCTGCCGCCACCTACTGGTGGTTTAGTTTCATGTTTAAACATTGTTTCCAACATTTCTTATTTGTGTGTGTGTGTGTGAATATATATATATATATATATATATATATATATATATATATATATATATATATATATATATATATATATATATATATATATATATATATATATATATATATATATATATTTATTTTTTTTATTTTTTTTTTTATTTTTTATTATTTCATTTGATTGGTACAGCCCTATAAGTGTCTTATTCTAAATTAATTTATAGATCAAATTTGCGAATATAAAATTAATTTGTTAAAAAACATATGTTTTTCTTCAATGTACAGGAGTTTTAATCCCCACAGTGGATGCATAAGAGGCTCATATTTCATATTAAAGACATAGACTTTAAGAAATTGATATCACAGATAAAAAGCACAGATTTTTATAATGTTAGTCTTCATACTAACAGGTAAGCCATAATTTTATTTATTTATTATTATACTGTTATATTTATTCTTAAATGCCAATTTAATGTTTTAATAATGAAAATTGTATTAATTGTAATAGTAATATTTCTTATTTTTATTTAGCAATATTAATAATCATAATAATTATTATTAGCCATATTAATATATAAACACAATGTTATATACACACTTTTAATTTGTAAAAAAAAAAATAATAATTGCATTTTAAATCGCAATCGCAATTTTAACCAGAATAATCGCAATGAGATATTTTCACCAAATCGTGCAGCTCTAGTATGTACCAAGCTTAATGCTGCATTCACACCGAATGCGAATTGAGCGTCAAATTCGCCTCTATTTTGAATCCACTCGCATCACGGCGAATTGGACACGCGTATAAATCGAGGGTTTGAAGCGAAATAGATGCACGTTCTTGTGGGAGGGGCAAGTGCTAGGTGGTTGTCTGTTTGCAAGATGTTGATCGAGCATTCATCGAGAGAGCCACCGCTCTGTATTTGCTCTGGAGAGGTGTAGGGGTCAGCGTCGCCGTACTTGGGTCCACCAGACCCTCCGGAGGTGTACCCAGTTTGGAGAGCTGCGCCAAGGTGACTCCGGGCAGGCCTGCCCCCGTTTATCACGTCACTTCACCATGTGACCGCAGCAAGCAGGCTCCTGATTGGTTAACGCAGCGCGAACAGACGCCAAAGTTCAGATTTTTCAACTCGGGCATTAGACGCGAATTCGCTTCAAACGCGTGAATGCAGAAAAATAACCAAATAAATTCACTCACGCAAGACACTCAATTCGCTTTCGGTGTGAACGCAGCATTAGACTTAATACTTTCAATCAGCAATACTTTTACATTGTTACAAAAATCAAAAAAAACCCTGTTTTCAGCATTGATAATAATCATAAATATTTATTGTTCATCATATTAGAATGATTTCTGAAGGATCATGTGACACTGAAGACTGGTGTAATTCAGCTTTGATCACAGGAATAAATTACATTTGAACAGATATTCACAAAGAAAACAGTTATTTTAAATTGATATAATATTTCACGATATTAATGTTTGTACTGTGTTTTTGATCAAATAAATGCAGGCTTGGCGAGCATGAGAGACTTCTTTCAAAAACATAAATCAAGTCTTACAGACCCCAAACATTTGAACGGTAGTGTATATAAATCTGGTGAAATAAATGTAAATAATCCTGCTGTAAAATGTTGTTTGTTTCAGGAGCAGTTCTTAGTTCCAGATCACACAATCAAAGACATCAGCGGTGCTTCCTTCGCTGGCTTCTATTACATCTGTTTCCAGAAGTCCACAGCCACCATAGAGGGTTACTACTACCACAGAAGCTCGGAGTGGTATATATACTAAAGATCACACTACACTAATCTTGTGAAATGCTGTAATCGTCAACTTTGCGATTCTGATAATAATGCGTAACTGGTGCCCGCTACGTTCCCAAATGCACGGCAAACTCAGCACATGCACAGATGGAGTTCAGCGCATTCATTCACTGTGAACTCTGAGAGCAGTATATGATCATGTGCTGATCGCGTGTGCACTTCTCTTTGCACCAGTGTTAATTGACCGTTCGCAAAGACCCGCCCCCTTTAGTTACTGTTGCTATGTCCGACAACCCGCGCTCACACCACACACACACACACACACGTTCTCACGCAGTGAAAAACACATCGCAGAGCAAAGAGGACACTGACAACGCACTGACAGACAGGACAGAGCAGGTTACTTTTAATATGAAACAGTCTCAACTGTAAATTTTTTTATTTTTTTAAGAAATGTGAACAATAAATGCCGTTTTGTGTCTCTTTAATGTGTGATGACAGGTCGCTGTAGCGCCTCAGTTAAAGCTGCTCGTGAACCGATCATCTCTTCCTTCTAGTTAATTTATAGTATCAAATAGGCGTGAACTTCAGAAGGAATGTTGTTTCAATCGAGGAAAGACGTCAGTACACACAAGTTCAAGTCCACTGACGTTAATCTACGAACTCTCTTGACTGCTTTGTCAGTTTCCTCTGTTACCTTTGTTCTTTTATTGACATTAATGACAGACGGCATTAGTCGCTGCTGTCACTTTATGATCTGCCGCTGCCGAACATGACGCGCTGTCACGCGCATCTCATTTCCTCACAACTCTTAAGTTCATTTAAGACGTTTTTTAACTAATTTAAGACTGCTCTCATGAGAATACTCCACAAAACGGGCATTTTAGCATAATTCTGTGTTTTATAGTTTGTTCAAGCGTAAAAGAGAACTTGATACTGGCGCGTTTCTGTGCGTCTTGCGTGTGTCACATAGTCAGGACATTCACAGTGTGTTCTCTTCCGCCTTGTCGCTTTTTGAATAGGGCTGGGCAAAAAAATATTTTTTCCGATTAATCGTTTTTTAAAATGTGGTCGATTCAAAGGCCACAAAACTATATTTTTTTTTCCCCCATATTTATTTCCGCAAACATTGAACATAAGATTAACGTAAATCGAATTACTAGTCTTCTCCACTAGATGTCACCCTCTTATTTGCCTTGCGTGATGTTACAAAGGAGCGAGAGATGCGCCATTCATTCATTCATTCATCTATTCAGTGCTTAAATGGCGGCTTCCGGTGCGTTGTCGACATTTGTAATCCTGCGGGGAAATGCTGTAGTAATACTACTAATCTGAGGGACCATTTGATAAGACATCACCCAGCCGTTGCAACACCCCCACAGCCGAGCACACAACCGCTAAAAATAGATCACATGCATGCGAATGCTTGTCTTGCATTATGATCATTGTATTAAACTTGAGCGCTCACTTAAGCATGTACGTTATAAACGTATTCAATAGACAGCGCAGGACCAATAATTCAAATCTAATAGTTTATATTATACAGATTGAACAGATTTCCTCAAATAAAAGTTAGTCAGCACGTTAAGGTGTTGTTGTTCGTTACCACGGCAACTACTTGTGTCCTGGTATGAACGCGCTTCTCATGTATGAAAAGTAACTGCACACATGACGGGTGGCAAAAATCGTAAGAAAAGCTTGTCATGTACTGAAAATTGCTGAAAATCATACACGTACACTTTTTTCCTACTGGTGCGACCACCGCGGTGCCCAAATGATAAGAGCAGCCATTTCTGTTACATATGAGAAACATCGGATGGCAAACGAAACCAAAGCGGAACGGAACCGTGCTACTCGTTTGAGCTGTGCTGCGCGGACCGTTTATCAGCTCGGAGCAATAATAGACATCGCAGCGTGAGCTCATACATGGGCCGATCTCGATTACGCGACACCATTACTAAATAGCGCTGGGAGATCCAGTGAGAACGCATTTGAATTCACCTCAGTATTAATAACATCGCTACTGGGAGACCTAGTGGGAAGCGTTTGGTGCAGAATTCTCTGTTATAAACCACAGATATCAGAGCAAACAGAGCTGACGTGGAGACCAGGAGAAACATTTTGAAACATTCCGGGGTTTCAGTCCACAAATCATAAACATTCACCATGTATTTAATGCAGTAACACCCCATGGTATTGTGGAAGAAATACTCAAATGTTTTTTTTTTTTTTTACATTATTCATCTCAGGTTCGTACAACCTTTTGAGAGTGAAATTCAAGAACTTTTTCAAGTGTTTCACACTTTTTCCAGCACTTCAAAGCTCTAAATATTATCCAATTTTAATATTATTTTTAGTGTGATGATTTGTAAAACTAAAAGTTTAAAGGTGCTGACCACTTTATGGCAAAAACAAAACAAAACACTATAACCAGTAGGTGGTGGCATAGGAGCACTTTTTTTGACTTATTAGACATTTCCACTCCTTAATATATGGAAAAACTAAATATTTTCTTCAAATTGTGACTGGATTACACAGAATACAAGTAAAGAGTGTTCCTTTTAGTTCAGTATGATACTATAGAAGAACAATAGTACATTTAATAAGAGTGAAATATTACAATTTTCCTTATACAAATTAGGTTTCTGCACATTACTGTTGTTGTAAATAAAGTTCTTTTTTTTTCTGCATAACAATTCAAGCTCAGCGCTTCACTGTTAAATTTCCAATAAACAAACATGTACTATTATTATTAACTGCACTTATTAACAAAACAATAGTAATTTTATGATTAAATTAACATTATGATAAATGTTCCTCCGCTGGTGCCACTGCTCTCAAATGTTAGTCTGGAGCCCTGTATTATCAAAGCATTTATTAGTAATACAGTGGAAATTTAGTAGATTTGGTTAGCATGTTGATTTATGGTGTGCGCCCCTAAATTTTCTGGTTGTGCCCCAAAAATTTCCATTTTGGGGCCACTGTGCTCCTAGTGGAGCCATGTTACAATATCCTTTTTATGTTTTAGAATAAATATATCAAAATATCCATAAAAACAAAATTGAAATTTTTTAGAATAAAGTTGCATCAAAATTGTATTATATTTAACATAGTTGTATGCATTTGAAATATAGAGATGGGTTCTGTTTTAATGTACCCGAGTGTACCTAAAATAAAAAGAGTTTAATTACCCACTTGTAAAATTATGGTCACTGTCCTTTTTTATAATTATAGCCAACCCTATTTGTATTAAATCTATATTCATTGAGTTGAATCGAGAATCGAAATCGGATCGAATTGGAACATCTGAATCGATACCCAGCCCTACTCCTTATTTTTTCCCAAATTCCGTTTTTTTTTTACCCTTTACTGTTATTTTAGTTGTAAAAAGAGTGTGCTTGTAATGTTAATGTATTAGAGCATAAAATAGGAATGAGCCGCTTCGCCATACTTTCATTGTTTTGAAGGGGGAGCTGAAATAACGGTAGGGTTGTGTCGCCCAGATTTGCTTCCCCGGGTCTGCATTTCCCCCAGACATTCGTTCTTCTCCCACACAAAACAGCATTTCATTCCAAATGTGTAAAATTCTGCGTTAGTGCCAATTCTGCGATTCCGTGATCGTGGAAATTATAGGGCCCTACATAATGTAACGCTAGCCAAAGGATGGAACTGATGCTAATTAATGCGCTAATTTTGACTGCACTAGTATATACGTGTGTGTTAATTCAATGCATATAAAGATTTAAATTCTGAATATATGACCTAGTCCCAAGAACCCAATTTTTTACTGATCATATTCTCATGTTCAGGTATCAGTCTTTGAACCTCACACACGTCCCTGAACACAGCGCACCCATCTATGAGTTCCGGTGACACTGAAGTCCTCGCGTCAGGGCAAGAGGGTGACTCTACAGCGGACAGAGGAAATGGACATGAGTGAACGAGAGGAACTGTCTACTGATTACGCCAAGGACTCGGCTGTCCTCTCCCCTCAATGAAAGAATAAAACGGAGGTACAGATGATGGAGAACTCCTTCAGGAGACTGTACACGGGCCGATCAAGCGAGTGGGATTCGGGGATTCGCAGCAGTGTTAGCGTTTTTGGGTTTTCTTTTATGTTTTTAATGCTTCTGTCCTCCAATCATCGTAGAAAACCATTTTTATCCTTAAGGTTTGGGGATTACGATCACAGTTTTTCTGGATGGAAGAGCCAATTGTGATATTTTTATTTAATTTCTTTGCCTTGTAATTTGATAAAACAGCATGGCCAATCTAGAAATTTGTTTTAATTTATTTTTAATCATTCTGTATGAACAGACTGTGACCAGGACGGTGTGTACAGACACTGGGGGATTCAGTGTGCGATATTATGGGTACAGAGAGTTGCTATTGTCTGTGGCTCGCTTGGCCCTCAGACGTTTTTTATTAACGTAAGGTGTATCATCAAAAGTCACATATATAGCAGCTGGGTCTTTCGCTTCTACGTGTGATATATTTTTTATTATGAAATTAAATGGAGTCTGTGTTTTGGAAAGAGATATATATTATCCCATGGTGGTAAAGCTAATTGTAGAGCTGCTTTGGATTAAACATTTCTGTCTGATTTTTGAAGAAGGAAAAACTAAATCTGTTGGTAGTTTTACGCTCCTTGTTTTGCTATGCAACCTGGAAATTCTCAGCTTGTAAGAATCTCAAGTTATATGGAGGCTTGTTTTTGCCACAGAATAAAACAATTAAATGGGGAATTGTTTAGGTAATTGATCACAATTTCCGATTTTATATCATGCAATTTTTGTTAACACCTTGCAGTTCTGACACTTTTTTTCCTCAGAATTCTGAGTTTATATCTGACTTGTTGACTGAGAGAAAAGTCTGAATTGTGAGAACTCAGAATTCAATTAATATTTTTAAAGTCATAATTGCGAGATATAAACTCTGATATAAACAGAATTCCGATAAAAATAAAAGTCACAAATGCAAGTTGTAAACTAAATTTTGCAAAAAAATTGGTATTATGCTAAAAAAAAGTCAGAATTGTACGATGTAAACTCAGAATTCTGATAAAATTAAAGGTCAGAATTGTGAGAAACTCAGAATTCCTTTTTTTTTTTAGTCGGAATTACGAGATGCAAACTCAGAATTACGATTAAAAAAAGTCAGAATTGCGAGATATAGACTCAGAATTCCAATTTTTTTAAAAATCTGATTTGCGAGATGTAAACTCAGAATTCTGATAAAAATAAAGGTCAGAAATGCAAGTTGTAAACTCAGAATTCCAATTTTTAAAAAATAAAAAAATCTGATTCGCGAGATGTAAACTCAGAATTCCAGTAATAAAAAGTCAGAATTACGATTAAAACAAAGTCAGAATTGCGAGATATAGACTCAGAATCCCAGTAATAAAAAGTCAGAATTACGAGATGTAAACTCAGAATTACGAGATGTAAACTCAGAATTACGAGATGTAAACTCAGAAATGCAAGTTGTAAACTCAGAATTCCAGTAATAAAAAGTCAGAATTACGATTAAAACAAAGTCAGAATTGCGAGATATAGACTCAGAATCCCAGTAATAAAAAGTCAGAATTACGAGATGTAAACTCAGAATTACGAGATGTAAACTCAGAAATGCAAGTTGTAAACTCAGAATTCCAATTTTTTTTAAATAAAAAAAAATCTGAATTACGAGATGTAAACTCAGAATTCCAGTAATAAAAACTCAGAATTACGAGATATAGACTCAGAATTCCAGTAATAAAAACTCAGAATTACGATTAAAACAAAAAAGTCAGAATTGCGAGATATAGACTCAGAATTCCAGTAATAAAAACTCAGAATTACGAGATGTAAACTCAGAATTACGAGATGTAAACTCAGAATTACGAGATGTAAACTCAGAATTACGAGATGTAAACTCAGAATTACGAGATATAGACTCAGAATCCCAGTAATAAAAAGTCTGAAATGCAAGTTGTAAACTCAGAATTCCTGTATTATGCTATAAAAAAAATCTGAATTGCGAGATGTAGACTCAGAATTCCAGTAATAAAAAGTCAGACTTGCGAGATGTAAACTTCAGAAATGCAAGTTGTAAACTCAGAAGTTGCGAGTTAACTCAAAATTGTGATACAAACTCGGAATTGTGAGAAATAAAGTATTGTGTGATTTTTAAATGTAGTTTTTTTTTTTTTACAATTTCCTTTTTATGTGGTTTTATTTTACGGCAGAAACAGGCTTCCATGCGAGTATCTTCTCACTTGTTCACTTTAATATTCACAGCTCAGCGGGTATTGGTTGATATTCGCACCAGTGTGACAGAACGCAAGGCAGCAGGCGTTGCTTTCATGGTGTCGTGATGGATAAGCAAGTGTTTTAATCGGAGGGCTCAGGAAGATTTTAAAAAGCAAACAGTCCAGATGATGGACAACACTGTTCTTTTAAACCACACGCCAGCCTCGAGTCGGTTTTGATGTGACGTGATCTACATCCTTTACAGTCGAGCAATGCACAAAATATAGCGGCTGAGGCTTCGAGGAACCTCTCGTGAGGTGTTGGGAGTTTGGGAGAAACCCAGATGCGTCCATTTAAGCTTTAGTCTTTCAACCCTTTGCCTTAAAGTCAGAGATTTGTCTATGAAACCACTTTTATAAGCATTCGTTTGAGCTCTGTACAGACAGAAAGACTTGTACGAATGCGAGTGATCAGGTAATGAAAGTGTTCGGGACGTTCGATTGCTGTACCTCATCCGCCAAAACCTCCTTTTTAATTGTAGACTAGCGAGTTCAGGTTCACACCACATTTCAACCTAGCTATGTTGAGACGTCTAAAAGACATTATGTACATACAAGACGATACAAAAAAATGGATTTCTTTCCTTATTTTGTCTCATCACGTGCCCAAATCCAACGAATAATGCACATTAATTCCCATGCACAATACCTAAAACACACCCAAGAATTGACATGTTTTGCAAAAATGTGTAAATTTGACTCTCTTTGTCCTGTTTTATTTATTTTGTGGTCCTTTAACAAAAGCAGAAACGTGGTTTCAGAAGGATGTTCGTGAATATGTGGGATGTTTTGTTTGTTGCACCTAATAATCTGCTGCCTGAAGGTCAAGATTTATTTAAATGAATGCCACTGCACATGCTGTTACAGTACAGATGTACATAATAGTGCTGTGGTGTACACAAAGTGATCTTTTTACTGGCACACAAGGGTAAGAGAATAAATGCTATTGAACACAGGTGTGAGCTGGTCTTTGTGGGAGCACTGGATACACAAATCAATCTCTAAAAAATAAAAATTAAGGTCCCAAAAGCGTTTTTATTTGTTTGTTTTTTGCAGTGAAGAACCATTTTTGGTTCCCCAAAGACACTTTCAGTGAACCGTTCTTTAACCGCCACCCCCCTTTTTTGAGAATAGATGCGAAAATTAGGGATGTACGATATTGAATTTTTGCCAATATTTTTCAACTCATTTTGGCCGATATCGATACCGATATACATTTACGTTTTCCCTTTGTTTGGAAACGACACCATTTTGAGCAACAAAAAATTTGATTTCTGAGGTCTCCTTACTAAAAGGATACTTGTTAAAGATAAATTAATGTTAATAAAGTTATTTTTATAATGAGAGAATATTAAAAGCTCAGAAAATAATAATAAAGCCAGACAGATGCAGTTGTAACCTAAATATTTTATTTGTGGATGTAACGTTTGTGCACATGAAGTGGGGGTGGCATTTCATCAGTTGATGCCGTCTTTAGCTTCAAATAAAAAAAACTACAATTATTATTTTTCATCATCCATTTCATAAAATTGTATTACAGATTAATAAACTGTATATAAAAGTATTTAAGTGTCATGCCTGTGATTTGACATCATTACTGCTTTATTTATTAAGAAAAAGTAACTTTTATGTGTGTATTCTACTTTCCATTTTATTACTGTAACAACAGCTTCCCCACTATATATACAGTATATAACATTCTAGCGGGCGGGCACTAGGACCTGGAGGAGCTTCTGCTGCCGCGCGCGCTAGAGAGACGCGATTGGGCTTGTTTTGGGCAAGGGGGTAATCCAGCCCCCGGAAAGCGTACCTTCCATAGGGGCAGCCATTGCTAACCAAGCCATCACCTGCTGTTAGCATCCCATTGACTCCCATTCATTTTGGCGTCACTTTTACAGCGAATAACTTTACATCTTAAGCCGGGTGCACACTGCGATTTTTGTCCGCGATTTGGCCGTCTGAGACAAATTTTGAAATCCTAAAAGATTTCTCTGATCCTAGGCTAAAATCTGAAGTCTTTGATCCTTAGTTTGACATGTGCACCGACAACCGATTAATGACCGTTGCGATCAAATTTTGTGTCAGAAGATTTGAGGCGCAATCCTGCAGTGTGACTTCTCCTAGGACGACCGTCAAATCAAGAACCAATAGGAGCGCAGAACCTGATGACATTTTGTGCGACAACATCAAATCACAACAGGGAACATGTCGAAAAGAGTCAGGTGAATGAAAAATGCCACCGCTTGTTTTTGTTGTTTGCCGAACGCCACCATTGTGTCTGTGAATGCGGCTCGCCGTTACCGAACGTGTCACGGATTGATGACGTAAAACTCAGTTATACGATTCGGTTATTCAGATTTGACTTTGCACAACTACTAGAAGACTTGCCACTGTCAGACAGGCTGCTCACGTCACATCTACGTGGTCAAGCTCAGTCTGAGCTGCGCAATACATCAGCCATCAGGAAGTGAGTGCTTCTACTTGACTTCACTTTCCTCTGTTGAAGTCTATGGGGTCGCTGTGTCCATTTCTTTTACTGTCTATGGTTTTGGGCTAGTTTTGTTGTGAAAACCTGGCAACCCTGCTTTGACAGTCACGTCCTTCTGTATGCTGTAATGGCAAAAATTAATTAGTTGACATCGCTAATAAGAGACAAACCATAATCCAATTGTCTTTATAAAGATTTCTTTTTCTTGCAAGAAAGAGCCACGGTCAAACACAGCCGCTCGAGGCTGCCTTGAGTGTGAACTGCTAAAATAAAAGAAAGCACAAACTCTTATACTCGCCAATGTTTAAACAGCCCTTCTCAGTAGATTTCTATTTCCACACAGGGTAAAGGCAAGAAACACAATACACAAATGGTCCCTGTTTGTCTTAGAACTAATTTAAATTATCCGACACCTTTGGTTCAGGAAGGCTTTCAATTTCAGGTGTCGCTACCCCCCTGGGTTTCCGCAGAAACTGTGTCTTTTGAGCTAAGAGAGGTGATTTGCATGGCTGAAACAGATGTTGACTTCTGTGTGAACTCAAACATAAATCTTATTCTGTGATAAAATTTTTCCCCAACAACGCGCATTCACAAATTCAAAAACTGTCAATATGAATCACCATACGTGCTATGTATTTGCTTGTTTTCACTTCAAGAATGAGCACACTGCTAACATGATCTTATCGCTATATATAACGCTCCTTGCACAGGTGAGTTATTGCAGGCTCATATCAACACATCATATCGGCAAGGCATATCAGCATCATTTTTTCATATTGGCTGATGCTGTTTTTTATATTTTAAGCGTTACAATACATTATCTATTGGCTTATTTAAAAAAGGAAATAATACATTATCTATCGGCTTGAATACACTCACCTAAAGGATTATTAGGAACACCTGTTGAATTTCTCATTAATGCAATTATCTAATCAACCAATCACATGGCAGTTGCTTCAATGCATTTAGGGGTGTGGTCCTGGTCAAGACAATCTCCTGAACTCCAAACTGAATGTCAGAATGGGAAAGAAAGGGGATTTAAGCAATTTTGAGCGTGGCATGGTTGTTGGTGCCAGACGGGCCGGTCTGAGTATTTCACAATCTGCTCAGTTACTGGGATTTTCACACACAACCATTTCTAGGGTTTACAAAGAATGGTGTGAAAAGGGAAAAACATCCAGTATGCGGCAGTCCTGTGGGCGAAAATGCCTTGTTAATGCTAGAGGTCAGAGGAGAATGGGCCGACTGATTCAAGCTGATAGAAGAGCAACTTTGACTGAAATAACCACTCGTTACAACCGAGGTATGCAGCAAAGCATTTGTGAAGCCACAACACGCACAACCTTGAGGCGGATGGGCTACAACAGCAGAAGACCCCACCGGGTACCACTCATCTCCACTACAAATAGGAAAAAGAGGCTACAGTTTGCACAAGCTCACCAAAATTGGACAGTTGAAGACTGGAAAAATGTTGCCTGGTCTGATGAGTCTGGATTTCTGTTGAGACATTCAGATGGTAGAGTCAGAATTTGGCGTAAACAGAATGAGAACATGGATCCATCATGCCTTGTTACCACTGTGCAGGCTGGTGGTGGTGGTGTAATGGTGTGGGGGATGTTTTCTTGGCACACTTTAGGCCCCTTAGTGCCAATTGGGCATCGATTAAATGCCACGGCCTACCTGAGCATTGTTTCTGACCATGTCCATCCCTTTATGACCACCATGTACCCATCCTCTGATGGCTACTTCCAGCAGGATAATGCACCATGTCACAAAGCTCGAATCATTTCAAATTGGTTTCTTGAACATGACAATGAGTTCACTGTACTAAAATGGCCCCCACAGTCACCAGATCTCAACCCAATAGAGCATCTTTGGGATGTGGTGGAACGGGAGCTTCGTGCCCTGGATGTGCATCCCACAAATCTCCATCAACTGCAAGATGCTATCCTATCAATATGGGCCAACATTTCTAAAGAATGCTTTCAGCACCTTGTTGAATCAATGCCATGTAGAATTAAGGCAGTTCTGAAGGTGAAAGGGGGTCAAACACAGTATTAGTATGGTGTTCCTAATAATCCTTTAGGTGAGTGTATATCGGTCAAATTTTCTTAACGGATTGATACCGATTATAAGGGGTTTTTGAAACCCCCCTCAAAAACCCCTTATGACGACAAGAAAAACTGAACCCGAGTGGTGTTCAGTTATTGGACTTCTGTGCTAGTTACAGTTTGTCCATAACGAACACCATGTTCAGGCATAAGAGTGTCCATCAGTGCACATGGCACCAGGATTTGCGTGATTGCGTTTTAGCAGCTTTGTTGCCATAGCGGCGGAGTCTCGAGAACATGCACTGTAAACTTGCACAGTTTTTTAATAACGTGTCGAGCCTGCGTCCACCGTTTGAACGCAAGAGGATCTCCAGATATAGGGCTGAATAGAAAAAAAGGTATCAATGGGTCTGTCCAGTAACTCATGATGAACCTCAGGCCAACTGCACACTTCGCAGAGAAGCATTTGAGTTGCTCATGCGGTGACAGACACATCCGTGCTTCTAAAGGTATAGGCCTATTGTTTTTTTTAATGGACAATATATTAATATAATATTCCATACATTATCAGAGCTTGGCAGACAGAATTATTATATTTGCTTAGAAATTAATGCTATTATTAATTTATCATTTAGCTAGGCTATATTAATCATACATAATAAATGATCCTGTCATATAAAGTTTGACATTTAAAAAAATAAAAAAAATATATATATTTAGATACAAATGGGACAAATAATTACACATTAATAGTCATAATTTAATGACTCAAATGTTCTAATTGTTTAAGATCTACAAAAATGATATAATGAGAATGTACAACATGAATCCATCTTCCAAACCGTGTTTTTGTCTTACCCTGAATCATTATGGTCTTATAATACGTGTTTATATTGGGACTATTTCAGACTGGTCTGGTTAGGAGCCGCTGCGGAGGAGCACAGTCCCTGCGTGACTCGCCATAGACATAAACAGAGAAGTAGCTCTTTCCCTCCTTCAGAAATACGTAACGAGTTCTGATTGTGCCAGCGGTTCCAGTGTTGTGATTTGACCGCAGCTTAGCGAACGTGGCACGGTTCCTGTGTTGTGATTCGACAGCAGCTTAGCGCACGTGGAAAGGTCACGCCTCTTAACGGGAGATATATGCGCTTAATGATCTCTACAGCGTCCCTGGGAAAGCCAAACAAAGGTGATTTGACTCCGGGATGAAAATAACAGCGTCTCGACGACATGGCGACAAACACACTCAAGCTACAGTTCCTCTTCTCCACGCGACACGTCCTCTTCTCCACGTGGGACAGCAACAAGACCACGCCCCCTTTTTTCGCGTATTCTTGTGGGCGGAGGTTAGTCTGTTCTACTGTTCTACTGACGTCATTTATGAAGGAAGTACCAGGATGTAGTCCAAGCCAGAGATGCTCACAAGTCTCTGAGCTAGAGTCCAAGTCAAGTCTCAAGTCTCTGGGCTCGAGTCCAAGTCAAGTCTCAAGTCTCTTTATTATAATACGTCTCTGGTTATAATAAGTGTTGCATCACATACGGTGACCCATCCAGGCTGTGTAGAACACTGCAAAGCTATATATAAGGAATTCAAAGCATGTAATAAGTTATTTTGACACCTTTCTCTATTAACATACCATATCAGCTCATTAAACCTGCAGTTGTCGATCAATGAATATGAAAAGACAACAAGTGAATATGAAAAGACAACAAGTAAGATGCTTATCTAATAGCTAACAATTTTATGTGCAACACAGCACATCTGAAACCACAAAGTTCTGGTACTCAGGGTATCACAAAAACATTGCAAAATGTATAAGCAAAAACACACTTTTTTTCCACTTAAAGAGAGCACACACTCAAGCAAACACACAGAAACACTCTCTCACAGTCACACACACGCACTCAAGTGCACACACACTACCCACACTTGGTTTACGGGGACTCTCCATAGGTGTAATGGTTTTACTAATGTACAAATGGTATAATCTATCCACCTACACTAACCCTACCCCTAAACCTACCAATCACAGAAAACTTTTGGCCTTTTTTGAATTTAAAAAAGCACCATTTAGTATGTTTTTAAGCAGTTTGGATTATCAACCATGAATAGGTTTTTTTTAATACCCATGTTGAAATATAATCTTAGTGACTGTCCTTTTCATGACAGATTTATCTAAACATAGCATTAAATAATCAAGACATCACTAACAGGTTAAGTAGAATTTATATATATATATATATATATATATATATATATATATATATATTTTTTTTTATATATATATATATATATATATATATATATATATATATATATATATATATATATATATATATATATATATATATATATATATATATATATATAGTGCATATATTTAGTGAAAGAGTTGATTGAACAGCTGTGGACTGAATGACTTCTGACTCTGAGGTAAATGATGGGCGTGACATTGTTCTCAAGCTGTTTGACATCTTTGCGCGATTGAAACACTGATTGAGCGATTACACGACATATAATACGTTTCAGTAAGTGTTATTCTCAACATACCTTAAGATATAAATGCATGTTTATTTTTCTGGAAGAGATGATCGCGTTCACTCGCGCGCGCGCGCGCCGCGGCCGCTTGAATTGACGCGCCTATACATGATTGCTCGTTGTCCTCTCATGTGTGGCCGCGCGCAGCAGATACGTAGTACGTAGGCAGGTTAGTACCGGAGGGAGGGGAATAACAGCGAGCTCATCAGATGTTTCCTAAAAATAAACATTGTTCACGAGTCCCGCAGCTCGAGTCCGAGTCGAGTCTGAAGTCTTTTGAGGACGAGTCTGAAGTCACTGTGTGTGCGACTTAAGTCGCACTCGAGTCCGAGTCTCAAACTCGAGTCCCCATCTCTGGTCCAAGCCGGCCGTTCGCTGTAGGCTTTGAAAGGGAACTTCTGTTAAATAAAATATCTCGCTTGGCATTGAACTTTGAGCTTTATAATTTTACAGGTATTTTTTATGCTCTAACAGCAACATTACACACTAACTAAAGTTTGAACAATGGGATCACGAAGAACGGGACCTTTAAGTAAATTAATAAAAAAAAATCTGGGTGTCATAAATGGGTGTCCCTTATTTTGCCAGACTGAAGGTGGCAACCCTAAGCTATATGACGCAGATATGCCACTGATTGAACGCATGCCCACGAGTCTCACATCGCACAAATATTCACTCAAAATTAAGTCAAAATCCCGGTCATGTCGAGTATCAACGTAAACATAATTCGTTGTGTCATAAGTGAACATAAACATGACATTTGCCAGTCACCGCCAGCGTTTCACGGCCCACAGAATATCTTGTTGTATGAATATCTTAACATGCAATATATCAAAATAAATAACAGAGCCTCTGCTTTATTCTAGCGTCATGCATTCTTTTTGATCAACACTTGAATGTGGGTAAGTTTCATGAAAAGCTAAATTTTGAGAAAAAAAAAAGCTGAGAAAATCGTGTTTTTAAAAAAGAAAGACTAACTTGGGACTAACATACAGATGGGATTCAGATTGGTGATCAAGATCGAGTCCATCAACAGCTTAAAGCCTCACAGTCCTGGGTCGACATTTCATTCAATAACAGCCGTTTTGATTTCTATGCTGTGTGATGTTGTTGATCACCTTATTTTTCATACGCTTGTTTCTGCATCTTCTTTACCTGTGTTTTGATCAGGAGATTCTGCACTCGTGCAGCAGGTGTGTTATAGCGCCCCCTACCGGATAACAGTGAAAACACAGAAATCATCAATGGCAGGAAAGAAAAAAAAAAGATGAGAGAACAAAAGACACTCACTGCTCTTGACTGAATAACTTTAATAAGGGTCCATCGATATTTATACAGTGAAGACTATTAAGTGATATGTTACATTTGATTACTATTTCTGTACCTGAAAGTATAGTTTAGACCTATAAAAAACCTGAAAAGAACAGTTTTTCATTTGTATGTTTGTTCTGTTGTATTTATGTACAATGTATGTATATATTGTATGTACATACTGTATTATGTATATAGTACCAGTCAAAAGTTTGGACACCGATAGGAAAGTGTGTCCAAACTTTTGGCTGGTATTGTACTATAACATACACATAAAGAATGTTTTCAGGTTTCGCAATCCTTTTTTAAATATTGTATTTTAATGGTGCCAGGGGGATATTTCCCACAATGCAACTTCAAAATACAGTAACATACTGTATAACTGTCCTACAGTAAAATACTTTACAGTTAAATACTGTGAAATTTACAGAAATTGCTAACAGTATAGGCTATTGTTATCCAATCAAACAATCAAAATTTAGTCCTACTTCGGCGCTCCAACACTCCCCGAACACACCCCAGACGTACAAATTCAGTGGAGAATTCGGCCGCCCGATGGAGAAAGACACAGGCTATTTTTTGAACTACTTCTGCCTGGCCATTGGGCTTTTGTTGACCCTGTTTAAGGCTTTAAAAGCCTTAAAAGCTTTTTTCCACTATAAAGAACCTTTAGTGGTACCATATGGGTGTTAAAGGTTCCTCATGGACCCGTCAATGACAATAAAGAACCTTTATTTTAAGAGTGTATCGATAGAAATTCTCAAAGGTTTGATGCAAACTGCACATAGAGCATGAAATGAAGAATGAATTTGAGTTACTCTTATAATGTACTAATACACAAAGACACATTCTGGGGATGTAAGCTGCTCTTTCAACCACTGGATGGCGGAGTTCAATCAAATGAGTCAATGTCTTCAGTGTCACATGATCCTTCAGAAATCATGATTTGATTCTCAAGAAACATTTTCTATTATTATCAATGTTGAAAACAGTTGCGCTGCTTCATATTTGTATGGAAATGTGATTTTTCTGAATTCTTTGATGAATAGAACGTTTAAAAGAACAGCATTTATATGAAAATATAAATATTTTGTAACATTATATAAATGTCTTTACTGGCGTGTGTGTGGCTTTAAAAAAGGTAACACTTTAGAATAATGGTCATTAGTTAACTACATTAGTTAACATGAACTAATAATGAACTGCACTTATAAAGCGTTTATTAATCTTTGTTAATGTTAATTTCAACATTTACTAATGCATTATTAAAATCTTGTTAACATTAGTTAATGCACTGTGAACTAACATGAACAAACCATGAACAGCTGGATTTATATTAACTAACATTAACAAAGATGAACAAATACAGTAACAAATGTACTGCTCATGGTTAGTTCGTGTTAGTTAATACATTAACTTATGTTAACTAATGACCATTATTCTAAAGTGTTACCAAAAAGGATAACAACTTTACATTTTAGTGAACTTAATCCTCACATAAACCCTTTATAATAAATGCCATATTTATTTACATATTTAACACTTTATAAAAACGTTATAAGTCATTTATAAATGATTAGTTAATGATAATACAAAACATAACTATATGTTTATAAATTATTATAAGTGGTAAGATTTACAAATGTGTCGTAATTTATCTTTAAAAAAAATTGTAAATCATGAAATAAATCGAATGAATCAATAGTAGTTGGTTGATAACTGTATACATTATAAATTAAATATAGATTAATCCTTATTCAGGATATAATCGTGCGTTACACCGAACAGGCATAACATCATGACCAACTTGGGCCTCATTTATAAAACACGCATAAGCACAGATTTGATTTTAGATTGTATGTGGATTTTAGCATACGCACATCGATCAGGCATAACATTATGACCACCTTCCTACTATTGTGTTGGTCCTACTTTAGCAGCCAAAACAGCCCTGACCCATCGAGGCATGGACTCCACTAGACCCCTGAAAGTGTGCTGTGGTATATAACACCAAGATGTTAGCAGCAGATCCTTCCACGTGGATGGCAAGACCCAAGGTTTCCCAGCAGAACATTGCTCAAAGCATCACTGTCTCCGCTGCCACGCCTTCTTCCTACAGTGCACCTGGTGCCATGTGTTCCCCAGGTAAGTGACACACACACACCCGGCCATCCCTGTGATGTAAACGTGATTCATCAGACCAGGCCACCTTCTTCCATTGCTCCGTGGTCCAGTTCTGATGCTCACATGCCACTGTTGGTGCTTTTGGCGGTGGACAAGGGTCAGCATGGGCACCCTGACTGGTCATCGGCTATGCCGCCCCATACACAACAAACTGTGATGCACTGTGTTTTCTGACACCTTTCTATCAGAACCAGCATTAACTTCTTGAGCAATTTGAGCTCCAGTAGCTCGTCTGTTTGATTGGACCACACGGGCCAGCCTTCGCTCCCCACGTGCATCAATGAGTCTTGGCCGCCCATGACCCTGTCACTGGTTCTCCACTGTTCCTTCCTTGGAGCACTTTTGATAGAGACTGACCACTGCAGACCGGGAACACCCTACAAGAGCTGCAGTTTTGGAGATGCTCTGACCCAGTCGTCTAGACATCACAATTTGGCCCTTGTCAAACTCACTCAAATCCTTACGCTTTCCCATTTTTCCTGCTTCTAACACATCAACTTTGAGGACAAAATGTTCACTTGTTGCCTAATATATCCCACCCACTAACAGGTGATGAAGAGATAATCAGTGTTATTCACTTCACCTGTCAGTGATCGGTGTATACACACACACATACACTCAGACGATACATATATGAAGCGTTACTGTAGTGCGTACACCTGCAAACGTTATTTCCCCCATTGTTAAACGAATGGTTAAACCATTTCCTCCATCGCCACACGCGCTTCTGGAGTTTTGCCCCAATAGTTTACAGCATTACACTTTTATCACTAAATGATGTCCCGTGGCTAACAGCAATCCTACAGTAATAAATATTTCCCAACCCGTTGCATGTTTCACAATGTTCTTGACGTCAAAAGGCAAATATCATTGACAAGTCTCTTTATCATTCTGTGAAGACAAAAGCAATTCATCTGATTCACAACAGGAAGTGCTGGACTCGAGGAAGAGGCCAGTTGATATTTTCTTTAAAGGAAGAAATCAACTTACAATAGGTTACATAATAATGTGAACACTTGCATATTTGTGCATTATGCATGAGTGATGTGATGACAATGTAATAAAAACCTGTTGTCCATTGTAGAAGTGATCTGCGGGTGTATAATGGGACTTCAGATGTTCCACATGAGGAGGACTCACTTTTAAAAGCTGCTGAGAAAAGAAAATCCACAGACTTTGTTAAGAGAATCACAATTACGCAACTTGGGCCTCATTTATAAAACGCGCATACGCACAGATTTGAGATTTTGTGCACTCTAAAATCCACATTATACATACACCGATCAGGCATAACATTATGACCCTAGTATTGTGTTGGTCCCCCTTTTGCTGCCAAAACAGCCCTGACCCATCGAGGCATGGACTCCACCAGACCCCTGAAGGTGTGCTGTGGTATCTGGCACCAAGATGTTAGCAGCAGATCCTTTAAGTCATGTAAGTTGCGAGGTGGGGCTTTCATGGATCGGACTTGTTTGTTCAGCACATCCCACAGATGCTCGATTGGATTGAGATCTGGGGAATTTGGAGGCCAAGTCAAAACCTCACACTCGTTGTTGTGTTCCTCAAACCATTCCTGAAGCATTTGTGCTTTGTGGAGGCACATTATCTGCTGAAACAGCCACAGCCACCAGGGAATACCGTCTCCAAGAAAGGGTGTACATGGTCTGCAACAATGCTTAGGTAGATGGTACGTGTCAAAGTAACATCCACATGGATGGAGGACCCAAGGTTTCTTCCCATAGTGCATCAATAACCCTGTCGCTGGTTCTCCACTGTTCCTTCCTTGGAGCACTTTTGATAGAGACTGACCACTGCAGACCGGGAACACCACACAAGAGCTGCAGTTTTGGAGATGCTCTGACCGAGTCGTCTAGCCATCACTATTTGGCCCTTGTCAAACTCGCTCAAATCCTTACGCTTGCCCATTTTTCCTGCTTCTAACACATCAACTTTGAGGACAAAATGTTCACTTGTTGCATAATATATCCCACCCACATGAAGAGATAATCAGTGTTATTCACTTCACCTGTCAGTGGTCATATTGTTATGCCTGATCAGTGTATATGTTTAATATAAAAAAAGAGGGTAGAGACTTGAGGAATGTATTTTTCCCTTAGCTCCTTACACTGTTGTTGGATGGATCAAATTAAAATAAGCTGGCTTTTTAATGCGTCTGACTTAATGAAGTTAATTGACAAAGTGAATTACAAAAAAACATTTTCAGGAAAAACCTGCTCCTTTACATGGTTCATTAGCTGAGACCTTTGTGTACAAATATATCAATTTATAAGAATGTATTATTAAATAATAAAAACTAACATCTAAAACGTGTTGTCCCTCATCAGGAATCAGTGATATACTTCTGGAATTAGAAAAAGAGCTGCAAATGATAACTTCACACTCATTTGAAATCGACCTGTAGCAGCCATTTTAATGCAATTCTGCATTTATACATTGAGTGGCGTTCTGACACTGTACATGGGTGACGAGACGGGTGTGTTTTGCTAATGCTAATGTGTGTTTCATCGGTGACGTTCAAGGAACAATGTGGACTTTGGACAATGTGTGTGCGCTGCAAGCTATTGAATAATGAGGCGTCACAGGAAGCAATGCTTATTCACTGGAGCGCAATAAAGAAAGACGCTATTTGCATTTTTACATTTGCACATTTTGTACGCGTCAAATACTTGCTCACTCCTGTTAGCAATACCAGCGGGTCAGTGGAAAGCCTACATTGTGTTCTCAGAGATCGGGTTCCTGTTCGGGTCATTTTGTCGTCTGCCAGGCAAAAATAGCTAATCATAACTGCACACTTTTTTTTTCTTTTTCAATAAGCCACAATAATTAAGGAATAAATGGTATTTGGTTTATTATTATTTTGCTCAGATATCCCTAAATTTGAGCAATAATAATGTTTCTAGCAAATACCATGATTAATGAAGTTTATAATAAACAACATTAGCACAGGAAAATCATTTCTGCATTAAATCTGATATTTCAGTTATGGGGTTTTTCAGTGAGTCAGTCAGTGTTTTGTCAACAGGGTAAAGTGTGAAACAGGTTGTTGGGCACGTGTGAGAGAAACCCTGCTTTCATTTCCTGAACTCTTCTTATAACCCTAACACCAATCCTTTCTTTTTTAAAGCTTCTGTTTCCTGGACTGTCCAGGTTTTTCCTTGTACGTGCATATCATCAAACTGAGTTATGAGTGTCAGCGACACACTGAGTGATGGTGACTGCTTTGATGTGGAGAAGGGTGTGAACTACCAAATAAGCTCCCTGAGAAATATTACACAATAATAAGTAAACTGTTAAAAAGTGTTTACATGAGTGAGATTTTTTAAGTTTACCTGACAAAATATTTTAATAAAATATATGACAAAATATCAGTGACCATTTTATCTCTTCACACTGCCACAAAGTGTATTTCAAATATTATTAGTGAAGCAATGTAGAAAAAAATAATTATTTAGATAGTGATATAGATATATAGATATATACAGGCATAGATAGATAGACAGACAGACAGACAGACAGACAGACAGACAGATAGACAGATAGATAGATAGATAGATAGATAGATAGATAGATAGATAGATAGATAGATAGATAGATAGATAGATAGATACACAGACAGATAGATAGATAGACAGACAGACAGACAGACAGATAGATAGATAGATAGATAGATAGATAGATAGATAGATAGATAGATAGATAGATAGATAGATAGATAGATAGATAGATAGATAGATAGATAGATAGATAGATAGATAGATAGATAGATAGACAGACAGATACACAGACAGACAGACAGACAGACAGACAGACAGATAGATAGATAGATAGATAGATAGATAGATAGATAGATAGATAGATAGATAGATAGATAGATAGATAGATAGATAGATAGATAGATAGATAGATAGATAGCCAGACAGATGATAGATATATGGACAGATGGATAGATAGATGGATGATAGACAGACAGACAGATAAATAGACAGATGATAGATATATGGACAGACGGATGATAGATATATAGATAGACAGACAGGCAGACAGATAGATATATGGACAGACGGATAGATAAATAGATAGACGGATGATAGACAGACAGATGGATGATAGACGGATGATGGATCGATAGATAGATAGATAGATAGATAGACGGATGATAGATAGACAGACAGACAGAGATAGATAGATAGATAGATAGATAGATAGATAGATAGATAGATAGATAGATAGATAGACGGATGATAGATAGACAGACAGACATAGATAGATAGATAGATAGATAGATAGACAGACAGACAGACAGAGATAGATAGATAGATAGATAGATAGATAGATAGATAGATAGATAGATAGATAGATAGATAGATAGATAGATAGATAGATAGATAGATAGATAGATAGATAGATAGATAGATAGATAGATTGATAGATTGATAGATAGATAGATAGATAGATAGATAGATAGATAGATAGATAGATAGACGGATGATAGATAGACAGACAGACATAGATAGATAGATAGACAGACAGACAGACAGACAGAGATAGATAGATAGATAGATAGATAGATAGATAGATAGATAGATAGATAGATAGATAGATAGATAGATAGACAGACAGACAGACAGACACACGGATGATAGATAGACACACTGATGATAGATAGATAGATAGATAGATAGATAGATAGATAGATAGATAGATAGATAGATAGATAGATAGATAGATAGATAGATAGATAGATAGATAGATAGATAGATAGATAGATAGACAGACAGATGATAGATAGACAGACGGATGATAGATAGATAGATAGATAGATAGATAGATAGATAGATAGATAGATAGATAGATAGATAGATAGATAGATAGATAGACACACACACGGATGATAGATAGATAGATAGATAGATAGATAGATAGATAGATAGATAGATAGATAGATAGATAGATAGATAGATAGATAGATAGATAGATAGATAGATAGATAGATAGATAGATAGATAGATAGATAGATAGATCCAGGCTGTTTCCTATAAATATCGGTGACATAATCGCGGAGTCTCCAGTCTGTGAGCGCGCAGCAGGAGTTTGTGTTCCCGCCTCTGACTGGAGCTGTGATAAAGAGAGCAGCAGATCAGCAGTCAGTCAAACACCAGAGCAAGAGCTGCAGACAGCACATCTACCACAGCAGCAGCAGATCAGCAGTCAGTCAAACACCAGAGCAAGAGCTGCAGACAGCACATCTACCACAGCAGCAGCAGCCTAAAGCCTCAGCAGCATGGAGGAGCAGAGACATCCCGTCAGCATTCAGCTCGTCGGAGTTATGCAAAAACAAGTAGCGAAAGTAAGACGACGCGTTTAAGTTTTACATTCTCAGTGCATTATTAAAAAGCTTCATTAACGTTGTTTAGAAATAATTTCTTGATGACGTTTGCCAATGTTACAATATATTGCAATTTTACACGTTACTAAAATGTATCAGTATAGCATAACTCATTGGTTTAATAATATAAGTAAATACAGTAATAATAACAACATAATAATGTGGAATTACAAACGGCTCCATGAAACATTTAAAAGCTGTTCACACTGTAAAACATCTAAAAATATGCTAATAATAATAATACATTTTATAATGTGCTAGATAAATTTGTATTCTTTAAAATAATAAAAATATACATGATAACATGATGGAATATGTAATTTTTAAGCGTCACATCAGATAGAAATAGGGATAGACTATCTTATGTATGGTATAAATAACATAATTCGGTACTTGCTTAACTAAATACAAAATAATATGAAGACTGTAATGTATAGTGTAATTTAACGTGTCTAATAATCACATTATTCTCATTCTTCCCAGTTGTACATGACCACTGTTCTCTGGTCAGATCAAAATGAGATCACCGTGTACAGATCGCTTGAAGACTTCAAGGCGCTGCATGTGAGTCTCCATTTCATTTGAAAATGTTGTGGCCTATATACTGTATATACTGTCTTTAGTTAAATACACTGGGAAAAAAATGATTGTGATTTTCACGGTTAAATACTGTAAAATGCTACGGTTAAAAATGGTGACTAACAGAACGTTTCCATACTGTATACAGTGAAAAACTATAATAGATCTAACCTTACATTTAATGTAATTGTACAGTAAAATACTGTTAAATGTACAGTTTTTGGAAGTCGTGTGTAATTGTCAATTTACGTTTTTTCACTGTAATTCCCATTTGATGTATTTTCGTTGAAATAACCGTTTCTTCTTCGTTTTTTCGAATCAGTTTTGTACCTTAGGGTTTTGTGTTACATTTAACGTTGTTAAATTAATATTTAATGCATTTTTAAAATGTCATGCGTGTTACCATGATGGTGTTTAGTGTTTGTGTGGATGACACTGTGCACATTTTATGAGTATTGCCCTTTTAAAAGCTTTGATTGATCATGTGACTCATCTCCACTGTGATTGGTGGTTGTCAGTATATATCAAAAGTACATAACAGATATTAGTTAATGAAATACGGTTATTTACTGTAAATTGAACTTAAATCTGTAAAACTTAAAATGTTGCTACCGTATTTTTTTTTACGGTAAAGTTATGGCAACCACCGTTTTTTTTTTTACTGTAAATTTTTTACGGGGATTTATTTTTACATCTGCATGCTTATTTCTGTAGAGACAACTCAAGAAGAAATTCCCTCCTTCAAACCTCATTAAAAGGTCAGGAAGGATCGTTCCCAAATTTAAAGGTAAATACCCAATTTAAGGTACACTGCACATTTAAGCACAGCCCTCATTGTTCAGTAATAATTGAGGAAAAATGTGTTTGCAGCTGCGAGAGTGCGGAAAAACATGCAGAAGTGGAGTCCCAGTAAGTTGTTGCTCAGACTGAAGGCTCTGGACAAATACTGCAGTGAACTTCTGAAGAGCGATCCCCGCGTTTGCCAGAGCTCGGAGCTCATCCAGTTCCTGCTTCCAAAACCCCAGGATCTCAATTCGGACTTTTCCATAGACTGGTAAGCTTGAACCGCGAAAACAAGCAAAGCAGAAAATAAATACATGTTAGGGTTGTCAAAGATATGTAAAGATTCTGTTTCGTTCTGCAGCTTCGTGATCATGCCATCAGAACATTCTCTGCAGAGTAGTAAAGTTGGAACGAACAATGGCATTACTCAACCCTTTGTTACGGAAACATACCGCTGCGTGGCTACTTATGAGACCAAGGACACCAAGAATCACCCCTTCAAGGTTGAAGTGGATGAGATTGTGGATGTGCTCATTAAAGACCAAAAAGGTGAGAACTCGTTCTGCATCTAGAAGCAGGGAGCCTCTTAAGAACATTCTTCACTGACCTTGTTGTTTTTGACTTTGTCTGGTCAGGATGGTGGCTGGTGGAGAATGAAGCCAAACGTCTCGCCTGGTTTCCCGCTCCTTATCTACAGAGAGCCGAGATGGCCGATGACGGTCCTGATGTGATGGACAGCAGAAGTAAGGAACTGGTTTAGTGGTTTCTAGTGTGCTCTGGCCACATTGATCTGGAAATAAAAACCGGTTTGGCCGCACTGTGAATGTTTCACATTCTTCTGTTAGCTCTAGGGTTGGGCATCGTTTTGATTTGAACGATTCTGATTCCGATTCTTACTTTCGATTTTCGGTTCTTTTCGATTCTCGATTCCAATTCTTTGAGGGGTGGAGTCAAAACATGTCACAGGCTCATTTCACTGAGGAAAATTTTATTTTGATTCAATAATGAATTTTAATTTTAGGACTTTCTCCGCTGGCATTTTCCCCTGATATGCTGCAAAGGTGAATGGAGTTTCACACCGAGTCTCCACCGGTTTAGCAATAGCATTAGCAGCAGTCATATTAGGGCTGCTACTAGCGTGGGCAATTCGGCCGTTACTCTGCACGCGTTCCTGTGTGTGCGCACTCCAAGCCGTAAGTAGCCTCACGCAATGTTGTCATGACAACCGGTACACAACATTCACTTCAGGAGGTTTTATTACTAGTATTATTGCATTATTATATTTCATACGTCATATAAAAGACGAGAGTCGCGTTTGTTTCTATTGAGTCTGATTTCTCAAAATGGTGCGTGTGTGTGCTTATCCTGGGTGCAATGACAACAGTGCAAATTATAGTAGGCATGAGCGCCAGCGCCAACGCCTGCTGACGGCTCTGAGTGCGTACACACAGGAACGCGCGCAGAGTAATGGGCGAGCTCAGTGTTTTGACTGAATAATACAGCTTCTTTCTCACAAAACCTTATAGTATGTCTCTGAATACTTTCCATATACGGCACGCGTCTCCCTGTATCATTGCGTGATACATTTGTTTATTTTTTGTAATGTTTTAGCCTGGTCGCTATTCACTGCCATAATAGGAAGGAGCGCGTGCAGGACTATTTTTTTTGTATTACTGCTTTTGACGTCCGAAAAAGATATAAGGACATAGGGCACTGGGACAACAGCAGGGTGAGTAAAAGATGGCTTTATTTTAATTTCAGGTTGAACTATCCCTTTAATAATTTTGGTTAGCGCAGGGTTGCCCGAGGAGGACGAGACAGCGGACCTGCGCAGCATGTCTAACATGCTACACTCGTTAATTTGTACACCACATATTTGTAGTGCATCCTCCCGTGCAAGTAATACATTTGTCACATGTGTTGCACTGTACCGAAAGCCACACTTTTGAGCGCCGCTTACCGTGCTCCATGGCTGCAACAGAACAAACAGGCGCGGCAAGCACTTATGGAAATCCGGTGGCCACTATGGAAACCAAAACTTGCGCGTTTGGAACTGATGATCGGAATCGAAAACAAAATTTCTAAACGATTCCAATGCCATCGTTATTTTTTAAACCGGTTCTCGGTGCCCAACCCTAGTTAGCTCTGAATCAACTTCAAACCACAGTTTATGTAACCTAATTATGCTTATATCGCTAAGTCACTGAAAATGAAAGAATTCTGGTCACTTGTTTGTTGCAAATCACTGGGAATGCTAGCCTGACAAGTCCGACCCACATCAAGATGTTGGGTCTGGGAACTCACCATTGACAGGGTTCAGTCCGAGGGGCGGGATAAACGGTTGTCTTTCAAATTCTCTCTGCACGCAATAGGATAGCGCTACAACCAACCAGAGCAACGGAGAAGGTGAAGCAAAGCTAGTTGAAAGATTAAACTTTCGGCGTATCCGGTCGGCAAAACTCCGAACACATCTTCCTTTCTTAAGAATGACTTCAGTGCCGTTCTTTTCTCAAAGAAAAGCTTAACTCCAAGTCTTCCAGAGTCGTGGCCAAAGCTGCTTCGTAAGACCGCTGTTCGCCAGCTTCTTTGTTTACGAGTAGCACGCGGAACCGCCGCAACTCTGCCGTCATTATGTTAAGCCCGCCCACCGACTCTATACACAATGTGATTGGCCTGACCAGTTTGGTTTTTCCAGCTCGCAAGCCAACGGAGAGTTGCTAGACTACACTCACGGCAAATTAGATTTGCTGCCGCTAGGGTGCGTCTACATTTCTAAGCTACTTTTGATTAGGTTTTGGAGCTAAACTCTGATAGTGGCCCTCCCGGGGCATGATTGGAAACCAAATGCCGTTGTTTATTCATAATGGATTCTTTTGTTGACCAGGTTGTTCTTAAACAAATCTTATGATGTTTTCCTTATTCAGGTGCTTACTATGTTGCTGCCAAAACTTACAAAGCCATAAACAGTGATGAAATATCAATCGAGATTGGGTCTGTGGTGGAGGTGTTACAGAAGTCTGACAATGGCTGGTGGATTGTAAGGTAAATCTCCATATCATTTAATCCTGAAAATGAGCCAATGTAATCAGCGGAGATGAACACCAGTTATCTAACGGGAAGGAATGTTTTACCTGCATGTTTAGAAGGAACTTGGTGAAACTTGGCACTTGCTAGTTTTGGCAGTTTGTGCAGAACATTCTTGTTCACTTCCACTGAATTAAATTATACAAGCCAGTGTGCATTCCTCAACGATTGACAGCTGTTTTTCTCTATCACTCAGGTACAATCGAAAGACGGGCTTTGTACCATCTATGTATCTGCATCCGTACAATAACCCATGGATTCACATGATGCCCGCTCAGAGGGAGATGACCAGCTCCACTTTCGACTTGTCACAGCTTCAACATGCTGGAGCCAATTCCCTGCAGACTTCCGGTCGTGAGCTCAGCAGATCCCAGGGCAACCTGTGTCTACCTCCAGGAAGCACCCTGGACTCTAGAGATAAGCTGATGTCACGTTCAATGGGTAGACTGCCGGATGCTCGTACAACATGGCTGACTCCACCATCAATCCGAGTGCAATTTGCAGAGAACGGTCAGCAAAGCAGTGAGGACAGCGAAGAGATCAGCGACGAAAGCAGCTTCTCCGGCAGCGATTCGCTAAATCATACGGAAGCAGAACAGCAATTCCGCAGGAGTCGCACTCCTACGACTGAATCTTCTGGCAGCCTGAGCCCTTTAAGTCCCACAGAAGACAAGATGATCAGCAGCCGATCAGACCCCTGTCTCAACAAGATGCCGTCCTCCTTCCCTAAGGTGCCACCCAGACCCCAAGCTCAGGAGATACTCAAACGCTGCACCACCGTTACATGCAAAAACCTGCATAGAACCAGTTAAGTCACCTCACTGCGATGTCCAGCACTTTACATGTTTGAGGAGAGTAGGTCCAGACAAGAGTTACTGTTCATGATCGAAAGACTTGCTAATGTAATTATTTGATGGACAAATTACAGAGCTTCAGGAGAGATTATTGTGCACACAAACAGGTTACACTTTATTCTACTAGAGCTGAGTTTAGTTCTTATTCTTGGAACAGAATATGTTACAAATGATAGATGCCTACCTTTGGAACAGACACAGAAAATGTATTACAATCTTCTATAGGATATTTATCCAAGATTTCTTAGTTTTTCCTCTTTGAAGAAAAATCTTTTCCATAGTGGAAAATATAACTTGTGACTTATATGCATTGCATATCCTGACATACTTGAACACTGTACACTCTTCAGAGTATTTGTCTTGTTGCATATTTCCCTCATGAAGATTGCCTGTAAATATAAAATAAAATAGTTGTGCTAAAGACTGGCATTTTTGGAGTTTTATTTTCTGCATGGGGTCATGGGTTTCCAATTCTGCTCTTGGAGGACAGCCTTCCTGCAGAGTTTGACTCAAATAACCCTAATTAAATACACCTGAACCGGTTAACCAAGGTGTTCAGGATTACATAACAGGCATATTTGTTGGAGCAACTGAAGTCTGCTGGGAGGTCAGGAGCAGACATGGCTATTCCTGTTTTAAGTTACTTAGTAATAATATACTTGCAATTATTATGGTGTCTAGTACTGGTGTAATCGGTCCTACTCGACCCGTCTCGAGCAAGATTTGAACTCTGGTCTCCGGCGTCGGACACGCTAACAAGGACGCTAAAGACCACAGCCTCTAGCACACCTCTTGAGGCCTAACTCGCACAGCTCTTACTGGCCTACTTCCATTACACTCACCCCCTAAACCTCTCTAACTTAACCCCTCAGGTCCTACTTGCTTCAAGTGGGTCTTGAACCGGGGTCTCCGAGGTGGGCGCGCTAACAAGGACGCTTAAGACCGCAGCTTCTAGCACACCTCTTGATGCCAGGTGAGTGGGCTTAACTCGCACAGCCCTTACTGGCCTACTTCCATTACACTAACCCCCCCAAACCTTGCGCCCAACCGGGTCACAACACCAACTTAACCACTCAGGTCCTACTTGCTTCAAGTGGGACTTGAACCGGGGTCTCCGGCGTGGGAGGCGCACACGCAGAGGTGGACAAAGTACACAACTCCATTACTGGAGTAAAAGTACTATTGGTTAAATATTACTCCATTACAAGTTAAAGTTGTAAAGATAGATTTTTACTTAAGTAAAAGTACAGAAGTGCTTGCTTTTAAAAGTACTTAAGTATCAAAAGTAAAAGTAAACTCATTATTTTTTATTGTTGCATTGTTGTATGAATGCACGCTGTTCCATCATGGTGGTTTAAGCCAGTCATGTTCCATCTGACATGCTAACATACCTTGAACTCATTTAAATACTTGTTTAAAAGTTACAAAGCTCTTATCAAAATCAAAATCATACTAGAAAAGAAAGGTTTCTACATGTGTTTATTTGACAGGATTATGTAAAAAACATTTCTGAAAAGACTTCAGTTAACATTTAGCCCAACTACGTTTTTGCATGCTAACTAACATCATTGTTGAACGTTACCTATGCGTTAGCACTGTATCCACAAGGCTATGGCAACTTATGGTGGGTAAATCTATAAAAAATAATTTGACCAACCATATTTCATACCAGTGTTAATTTTGACAGCAAATTTTGATTTAGTTTTAGTCATAGTCTTTTGACATTTTAGGCATCTGAATTGATTTAGTTATAGTCTAGTTTTAACTGACTATATTAAGATTTTAGTAGATTCAATAGACTAAAATTCAGTACTTGTGGTCTGGCGTCTGAGAGGCAGCTTTCTATGTGCATTTTCGTGTAGTCGCACTTTTTCAGACTTATCCACGTCTGCTCTTCTGAATATTAACTTTTAAGTATGGCCATGGTTGCGCGCACTGCATCTGGGAACTGCCACCTTCTATTTTGCCATCAATTGATTAGTGTTCAAAAAAATACTTGGAAATGATTGAACTTTCATGTGATCCTACAAGAGTGATTACTGATAGGCTTTCTGCAAAAAACAATCACATTTTAAAGAAGAAAACAAATCATCCACTATTTTTCGAAATGGCTTCGATTTTCTACTTCGAGGGCCTTGATAGAAATGTAGTGAAGTAAAAGTCATAAGTTTCCAGAAAAAATTACTACTCAAGGAAAGTACAGATACTCAAAAAGTGTACTTAAGTAAAGTACTCAAGTAAATGTACTTAGTTACTGTCCACCTCTGCACACGCTAACAAGGACGCTAAAGACCGCAGCCTCTAGCATGTCTCTTGAGGCAAGGGGAGTGAGGTTTACTCTCACAGCTCTTACTGGCCTACGTTACACTCACCCCCTAAACCTCACTCCCTTCCGGGTCACAACACCAACTTAACCCCTCAGGTCCTACTCGCTTCAAGTAGGTCTTGAACCGGGGTCTCCGGCGTGGGAGGCAGACACGCAAACAAGACCGCAGCCGCTAGCTTCAGTACGCCTTGAGATCAGGGGAGTGAGGTTTCCCTGCACAGCTCTCACTAGCTGGCCTGACAATTTGACATGATCCAGGATTGTTGGGTACTTCGAAGCTCATCCTGGAGTTGCTGTAATAGCAACAGGTATGTAAACTCAAACCTGCTCGGGATGGGAGCAGGCTTGTTTCATGTAATGCAGTGCACGAGATGCAGATAACTTTAAAAAAGTTGTCTGCTGATGTTCTTGACCCTTAAGAAACTTCTTCACAGGTCAAATAAAATTAATTACTAATTACAATATTGAATTAAAAAGTAAAGCCTGTGCAAATACTGGAAATAATTAGGAATCATTTAACAGTACATTTCATTTATCTTATTATAACTTTAATGTTGGTTTAGTCGATTGGCTGTTTCCTTATAAAGGTCCAGAAACTCTTCAAGTTTTTTGTCGGGTGTGATATTCTTTTTTAATATGTCATTGCGTTGGCATCAGCCAATCACTGCATTGCTGATCATGGTTTCGACTTTCGAGTATCGATGCATCCGCCCTTTCCAATGAACACAAGAACGTGCCGTAATCTCAGACAACTTAATCCAGACATTTTAAACAAATCTGCGAATTCGTTTGAAGAACCAAATTAGCCAGAGATCAGTTATCCCGATTATAAGATCTAGCATGTGTCATATCATCTCAGACGTATTAAGTGAGGTACGAAGAACGGACCCCTGTTCTTGGAGGGCCACTAAACTGCAGAGTTTATTGAAACCTGAAGCAGATTATCAAGGTCTTCAGGATTTCTAGAAACTTCCAGGCAAGTGTGTTGGTGCAAGTTGGAGCTTAAGTCTTCACCCCTGACTTTAAACTAAGGATCTGGCCTCAGTTTTTCTTCTGCATGCATATTTAAATAACTAAAAGGAGAGAAAAAAAAAAAAAAAAAAAAAAACCTTATTAGATGCCAATCAGGCAGTCAAAAGCTGTACACAGTGTTCCAGTCTAGTACGATGAGATAAACAAAATTTCAGTGTTTTTGCGTAACCAGGTGTGACTGCAACAGGAAACATTTTATTGGTTGGTTTCTGACATCCTGTAGGCATGGTTCACAGCCAAATGTCATTGTTCAACTCAGACATGGTTGGGGTTAAAGGGATAGTTCACCCAAAAATGAAAATTAGCCCATGATTTACTCACCCTCAAGTCATCCGAGGTGTATATGACATTCTTCTTTCAGACGAACACAATCTGAGTTATATTAAAAATGTCCTGGCTCTTCCAAGCTTTATAATGGCAGTGAATCGCTGTTTCTGTTTTAAAGTCCATAAAAGTGCATCCATCTATCTATCTATCTATCTATCTATCTATCTATCTATCTATCTATCTATCTATCTATCTATCTATCTATCTATCTATCTATCTATCTATCTATCTATCTATCTATCTATCTATCTATCTATCTATCTATCTATCTATCTATCTATCTATCTATCTATCTATCTATCTATCTATCTATCTATCTATCTATCTATCTATCTATCATAAAACTGCTCCACACGGCTCCGGGGGGTTAATAAAGGCCTTCTGAAGGGTTTGTGAGAGAAAAATATCCATATTTAAAACTTTACAAATAAATCGCTTTTTTTTCTCCCACCCCTAGTGCTTCAACTAGACAGCAAATAGCCTACCAGATAAAGACTATTCTCCGCCCTTTAAATACAAAATTAGCCAATAACATTATAAGGGCGGAATAACACTGACTTTATATACAGTGTTTCTTGTGTAGAGAAAACATTGCACTGCAAACAAGCAGAGATGGTCCAAACTGTGCGCCGCACTTCATTCACTGACAGTTTGAGGAGCCAATGGAGTTACAAGGTTTAGTCACAACCTCTTTTAAATACTTTTCATTGGTTAAATATTTGTAAAAACCCACATACACACGTAAAAGATGACCAATAGCATAAAAAAAAGAGAAACAAAAGATAAAATGACAAAATATAGAGATAAGGTTTCCGCCAGACAGCGACGACATAGCATATATTTTTATTATTTTTTGGGGGATTTGATCATTTTTCTACCAGAGCACAGTGGTTGGAAAACACTGCTCTAAGCCAAACACAATTTAGGGTGATAAAATGTATTCTTTTCCTAGAGATATGAACACTATTTATTTGAAGGATGACAAAAAAAAAGAAAAAAAAAAGGGCATTTTGCTTTTGGTGTGGTGATACAAACAGGAAACTCGTTTATCAGCAACGATGTTTTGATGAATCATAAAATTCAGAAAGATCAGAAGAGATCCATCAATTCAATATACAGTCCTGAAGAAAATGACTCGTGATTGACAGCTGCAGCAGCCAATCACCTTACAGCTGACGTTTTGCAGAGGACAGAACCTGTAGATTTGGTGGGGATTTCCATGACTTCCTCCTCGTGTTCACTCTCCTCACTGGACACATGATCTGCGACTCTATTCACCCCGACTTGTTTCTTTCCGTTCTTATGAGCAGTTTTAGATGTGCTGACGCCTTCATCGTCAAGAGGCTCCACTCGGTTTTCTGAATCCTCCAGATCTTCCTCTTCATCTTCCTGTTGATGCGGAGATGATTGAGTGTCTGTAATCTCCATTGGTTGCTTGTCTATGATGAATATGGACTGAGGACTGGTGTCCATCTCGTCATCCTCCAAGTTCACACTAGGAAAAAAGGGAGACCAACTGTAAAACGTGATGCATTAAATAAACGTGGAACCACAACTACACTGAAGCTGTATGTTTTCTATGGGCAACAGCTCTGGTGGACATTCCTGCAGTCAAGCATGCCAATTGCACACTCCCTTCAAAACTTGCGACATCTGTGGCATTGTGCTGTGTGATAAAACTGCACATTTTAGGCCCTGTCCACGCGAACACGGGTATTTTCAAAACCGCAGCTCTTTCTACGTGGTTTGGCTGTTCATCCACACGCAAACGCAGCATCCGGTTACCGAAACCAGACTTTTTTGAAAACTCTGGCCAGGGTGAACATTTTAAGAAACTGCGGTTGCGGCGTTGTCGTGTAGATGGTGAAACGGGAGATTTCGGATTGTGAAGTTCTCTATTTGTGCACCGTTATCTCTTTGTGTTTACATGAGTCGAGTCTATGGCTGACATAGCTTTTAATAACTCTACCAGCACTTATCACATGTATACAGATACATGCGCAATGTATTGCAGAACAGAGGCGCCAGAATGCAATAATACAAAATAGTAAGGAGAGTGTGTGAAGCTATTACAGTCCACTTGGGCCCTGTCCCTGTGTATATACAGTTACCTGTCACTGAGTCCAAAGTAAAGGAACTTGTAGATGGTTTTCACTGAGCCCATGGCATGCTTCAGTTCCCATGTGGAAATCAGGCAGCCAATCATAGCGTGTTTTTGCTTTTTCATGTGGACAGAGATTTTTTAAAAACATGCTTGTGTGGACGCGATTGTTTTTTAAAACGGAGGAGGAAAAACTCTGGTTATAAAAAAAAAAAAATACCTGTGTACTTGTGGACTAGGCCTTTTATTGTGGCCAGCCTAAGGCACATCTGTGCAATAATCAGCATCTTGATATGCCACATCTGAGAGTTGGATATTTTATCTCGGCAAAGGAGAAGTGCTCACTAACACAAATGTAGACAGATTTGTGAACAATATTTGAGAAAAATGGGCCTTTTGTGTACATAGAAAAAGTCTTTCATCTTTGAGTTCGGTTCATGAAAAATGAGGGCAAAAACAAAAGTGTTTAGTTTATCGTTTTTTGTGGAAATCGTGTTTTTTTTTTTTTTTTCAGGATGCTTTGATTAGAAAGGGAGCAGAACTGAGTGGGTGTTTTCAGTTCATTCCTGTAGCAGGTTTTATGAAGGTAAAGACTTTTTAAAGACCAAGTAAAGAAAATGTAAGGAATAAATTGAAATGTTTCAATGTATTCTCTACATATTGAGTTGTATTCGCAACACTTCAGAGTTGCAAGTAGATATACAAATGACTTTTGTACTTTTAATGTAGCCTATTAAAAGTAGGCTATACTTTATTGAACATGCGCTATATTGCATATTAAGAATTGTATAATGGTTTTCTATGGGAGAAAAATGTTGTGATGAACAATGTTGTGTTCATATACTGATTTAATCTGCTTGCCTATACAAAGTAGCCGAAGCGTTATTAATACCTTTTTATGCTAGCCTACTGTTGAGCATTTTTCGCGTCTTTATAACGAGGACACAAAGCGTCCTAGAGGCAGAATAACGCTCACCGTGCCGGTGTGTTTTGGCAGAATACTGCCATCTAGTGGCAGCAGGTTTTCTTAGACAGCAGTGTGTGTGGATCGTGCATGGCAAAACCGGTGAAATGAAAGTCTCAAAATGCAAATGAACTCACAAACGAGTCAATGAATGCACCGGATCCACAAATGCACATCTTACTCGTTGCATGCACAAATTCTGACTTGAATTAATACAAAATCAAAGTTTTGTATTCACAGCTATGTCTCTATTTGTACAAATCGCTGCACATTCATGTAATTCTGTATTTTGCACACGCAAGTTAAAAGGCATTTGTTTGTGGATAGTAAAACATGTCTGCAACATTTATCAAGTTCATGGATGATAGTGTGTGCATTTATTAATCATTTTGAGTCTAAAATCATCCCATAGATATCTTACTTTTTAATTAATTTTTAAAAACAAAAGCAGTTTGAATCGTTGTGCTCCCATCCACTAGAATATGGAAAGATTCATTCTGATCACACAGCAAAAAAAAGTCATGTTCTTCCTCAGTATTTTTGTCTTGTTTTCCAGTGCAATCGTGCAAAAACACTTTTAAATCAAGATACATTTACTTGAGGCGCAAAATGACAAAATATTAAGTCTCGTTTTCTGTGAAATTGACAAAAATGAAGTTTATAATTAAAACAAAATTTGCCAATGAGAAAAAACAGATATCATGACAGATATTGTTTTTGTTTTAATCATAAAATCGCTTAATTTTGGCCATTTTTTCAAGACTTCATTTTATGCATCTCAAATAAGATGCGCCAAAGCCATTTACATAATTGTATTGGACAACAGGACAAAAATACTGGGGAAGACATTGATTTTTTTGCAGTGCATGCAACATGTAATGCCAAAACTTTATGAATTCAAGACTCTGTTTTAAGACCTTTGAAAGGCCTTAATTGTGGGAATTGACAACGGATCAGAGAAAGCATTGAGAATTTTTGTCTCATTGAGATATGCTTAGAGAAATGTGTTGAATATCTGGCTAAAGACCGCAGGCAGATTATGGAGGAGTTTCTGATGGATTTATTGCACCTTACATACTTCAAAGTAAGAAAGCCAACGACAATAGCAAGGAAAAATTTGGTGCGATGTTTGACCAGGGAACTTTTCAAGATTAATGAGTGATAGGCGAAAGGAATGTTTAACATTTGTTTAAAGAAAGTTTTGGAGAATGTTGTTGATTTAAACCCACTTCCTGAAAGATCAGAATTGAGTGGTGACTCATGTAGTTCTACAGAACTGGAGTCAAGGAAATAAACAACGGTTCATTATTTAACATATGGCGCACTTTGGTGCGATCTATGGTGGTCTATTTTGAAGAAAACTTGCTACCTGAAGAAATGTATTGCCTCTTGAGATGTATAGATTTGCTTTCTAGTGAGTTTAGTTTTTCTAAAAATTGCTGGTGCAAATCTGGGTGACTGCTCAAGTGTTGGGAGATGTTTGCGAAGTTGTTGGTTCAAATCAGAGGATATCTACACAAGGCAAATCTGTTTTCTTGGACAAGTAAAAGTAACAGAACAGTTCTATTCGAACAAGACTGATTTGATAATTCATACCCAATGGCACAACCATACAGGACTAGTTTTGCACCAATGTTTAATACTAATATTAAAATGGGTCATGAACTGATCTTGAAATCCTCAGAGGCATCTCTGTTGTGTTGTTCCTGGAGTAATCCTGTGTTTGCATCTCTCTTGTATTTACGACTACAAGACATGCACGAATTGGTGGGCAGGGCTAAAGAAGAAGACTTCGATCCTCTTCTCTAGAGGTGGTCTTTCATCAAACTATAATGTAATAATGTGACAAAATCCGAAAAATAGACATTATAATAATAATAATAATAATAATAATAATAATAAGTTTATTTTATATAGCGCCTTTCTCAAACCCAAGGTCGCTTAACATAGTAGAAGGAAGCGTAGCAACAAACAGACAAAAATAATATCAATAACAATACAACAAAACAAGCTGTGTATGGAGCTATGTGTTGGGTGTAGAAGAGAAGTGATCATTAAACAAAAAGGTCTTGAGATGTGCTTTGAAGAGGGGAAGAGATGGACAGTCACGAAGAGGTTGGGGGAGGGAGTTCCAGAATTTGGGGGCCAAGGCACTAAAGGACCTGCCACCCAGAGTGGAGAGTCTGGTATGGGGGATGACTAGGCGGTTTTGGTCAGAGGATCTGAGTGAGCGGGAGGGAGTATAAGGGGTCAAGAGGTCGCAGATGTATGGGGGAGCAAGGTTGTGGAGTGCTTTGAAAGTGAGTAGTAGTACTTTGTATTTAAACCGAGAACGAACTGGTAGCCAATGAAGTTGATGGAGAATGGGGGTGATGTGTGCCGATTGTTTGGTATGGGTGAGGAGCCTGGCTGCAGAGTTTTGAATATATTGCAATCTTTGAAGGGATTTCGATGGGAGACCAAGGAAGAGTGAGTTGCAGTAATCTAGACGGGACATAATGAAGGAGTGGACCAAAGTCTGTGCATCACTAACAGAGAGGAAGGTGCGGAGGCGGGCAATGTTGCGGAGGTGAAAGAAGGCAGTCTTAGTGAGTGATTTGATATGGTGATCAAAGGTGAGGGTTGAATCAAGGTGAATGCCAAGGTTTTTGACAACCGGGGTGGAGTGGAAAAGTGAACCATCAATGTTAAGAGTGAGAGTTTGAGATTTGGAGAGCATGCTTTTTGGGCCAATCAGCAGAATTTCTGTTTTTTCTGTATTGAGTTTGAGAAAGTTGTTTTGCATCCATGATTTTAAATCAGAAAGGCAGTCAGTGAGGGAGCGTGGTGGGGGGTCAGAGGGAGAGGTAGTGGTAAGATAGAGTTGAATGTCATCTGCATAGCAGTGGAAATTTAAACCGTGTCTGCGGATGATCTGGCCAAGAGGGAGGATGTATATGAGAAAGAGGAGGGGCCCAAGAACAGAACCCTGGGGGACACCACGAGTGACTGGAGACTTGGTAGACTGATGTGGACCAAGTGTGACAAACTGTTTTCTGTTAGTGAGGTATGACTGAAACCAATTGAGGGCTGTGCCAGAAACACCAATAGCAGACAGACGGGAGATTAGAACACTGTGGTTGATGGTATCAAAAGCAGCACTAAGGTCAAGGAGGATGAGAATATTAAATGAACCAGAGTCAGCAGACAGGAGGAGGTCGTTAACAATGCGTAGTAGGGCAGTCTCTGTACTGTGACATGAACGGAAGCCCGATTGAAAAGGGTCGTACAGGTCGTGGTGGTTAAGAAAGGTGTGTAATTGTGACGCCACCACTCTTTCCAGTACCTTGGCCAAGAAGGGTAGGTTGGAGATAGGGCGGTAGTTTGACAGTGATGTTGGGTCGGAATCGGGTTTTTTGAGAATGGGTGTAACTGCAGCAGTCTTGAGAGCAGCAGGCACAACACCAGAGTTGAGGCAGGTATTTACAATCAGTGTAATGGGTTTAGATAGGGATGTGGCACAGGCCTTAAGTAGAGGGGTGGGGACAGGGTCAAGCTGACATGATGAGGAATTTGACTTAGTAATGATGTCAGTGATAGTGAGGGAGTCAATAGTGGTGAAATGGGAGAGCTGAGGGCCCATAGAAGGTGGAGAAGAAGAGAGAGTAATAGCAGTGGAGTTGAAGGAGTGGTAAATTTGGCTAATTTTATCTTCAAAGAAGTGCAAGAAGGCCTGGCACTGCTCCGGGGTCTTAGGACAGGCAATGACAAGTGGTTTGAGGAGTTTGTCTACAGTCCTGAATAGAGTTTTTGGCCTGGACATGGAGGAGGTTATGAGAGAAGAGTAATAGTTTGAGCGGGCAGCATTGAGGGCATCCCTATATGTCTGAGCATGTTCGGTGTAGAGCATGGAGTGAATTGTAAGGCCAGTTTTCTTATATAGCCGTTCAAGACGGCGGCCAGCGGCTTTTATTTGCCTGAGCTCTGGGGTGAACCAGGGGCATTTACGGTTTGCTGGTACAAGCCTAGTCCTGACAGGGGCTAAGCTATCAAGCAGGCTGGTCAATGTGCCATTGTACATGGCAACCAGGTTATCTGGGGATGAGAGCTCGTCTAGGTCAAACAGCGGCGAGGCCTGTATAGCGGCAGCAAGTATGCTGTGGTCAATTGACCTGATGTTACGACCTGCGATAGTTGTTTTCTCAGAGGACAAATACAATGAGCAATTATAGTACAATGAGCTCTTATATGCCAAAAGATCAATTTTCAAAACATTCAAAAGATCAAACATTCGATGACCCCTTTAACCCTGAGTACGAGCAATAATACCGATTCTTCCCTTAGCAAACACCACTTATCATTTAATGAGCGCACAACCAGGAAGTTTCGGGAACTCGTTTTTTACCTCTCTTTACCACCTGTAATACGCATTTTCTGCCACATGTAATCCAGAAACATTGAGGACTGCAGGAGACGGCCAATCCGCTGCATGTGTCTCTCTGCAGGAAACAAGATTCAAATGTATTACATACTTTAATGAGAATGCCAGAAACACATCATGTGCGAGTTGGTCTGGATAGAAATAGCACCCCACCTGTGTACGGGATGAGTCCCTCCAGATGCGATCGAGCCCCCTGATACTGCAGCATCTCCTCTGGGCTCAGGTGTGTGAGAAGCACCTGAAGGATGGCCTGAGCGTCCAGACAGCTGCGCGAGTTAGTGTTCCACACCACACAGTAGCGCAGAACCGTCTCTGAAAACAACACGCCATCAGGTAAGGCAGTCACAATCAACCTGATGACCTGGTTCAGCGGATCACAAAACTCACGCTTCGGATCATATTACAGTTGTTCAGTCACGGATTGGATCATTTTTCAGATCAACAACAAAAAAACGTGGGGGATGGGGCTAACTTTGCTTTCCATTTATTACTTAAATCTCACTTTAAGTGCTCCGATACCCCAGCAAAGACTACTTGCCTAAATATTGAAGTTAGTAATACAATATAACAAAGCAAGGTCTAACTGTGGTATTCATTCCAGGTACAGAAATGTAATAATTAAACGTAAAACAACACTATAGTGTTCACTGCATGAATTTAAAGTGATAGTTCACCCAAAAATGAAAATTAGCCCATGATTTACACACCCTCAAGTAATCCTAGATCTTTCAGACGAATACAATCAGAGTTATATTAAAAAAAAGAAAGTGTAACGCAGTCATCGTGGTGCCAGTTATGCTTTTATGTCAAAATCCCATCGATTTGCTTCAGAAGGCTTTTATTAACCCCCCGAGCAGTTTTATGATGGATGAATGCACTTTTTTGGTCTTCAACTTTTGGACTGCCATCTAAAGCTTGGAAGAGCCAGGACATTTTTTAAAAATATAAATCCGATTGTATTTGTCTGAAAGAAGAATGTCATATACACCTAGGGTGACTTGAGGGCGAGTAAATCATGGGCTAATTTTCATTTTTGGGTGAACTATCCCTTTAATATAGATTAATCTTTGTTAAAGCTGTAACACATTAGTATGGGGAACACATTCACTATTAACTCAATAACCTCCTAATTTACTGTTTATTAATAGTTAGTACTGTAGTTGTTAAGTTTAGGTATTGTTTAAGGGATGTAGAATAAGGTCAAGCAGAATAAGGCATTAATATTTGCTTTATAAGTACTAATAAACAGACAATATCCTAGTAATAAGCATGCTAATAAGCAACTAGTTAATAGTGAGAATAGAACCCTTAACCCTCTGGGGTTCTTCATTTATGGGTCACACTCAGGACCTTCGGGTCAAAAATGACCCGGAGGGTGGGATTAAGATAAAAAAGATTTGATTAAAATCAATTAAATATATTTTTGTTCAATAATATTTTTTTCTTTTCTTTTTTGGTGTTTTGAGATAATTTTATGATTTATAATTAATATTTATGCAATAATTATGACCCTTTTTTTCCATTGAATATATATATATATATATATATTTATATATATATTTTTTTTTTTATTATTAAAGCTGCATTTCATTTTAGAGTCAAGCCTAGGCCTCATGAAAGCAATTTTTTAAATGAGATTGGTGCCATCCGGTGGACACATTGAGCATTTTTATCACGCAATAGCAAATTTTTACCACTATAGGGGATCTTGCGTTTTATAAATATATATTTTTTTTTAAATCGTAGCTTTATCGGAATGGTCCGAAACTTGGTGACTTTATTGGTACTTGGTATATGAACACCCAAAGAAATTGGGGACAGGATTTGAAAAGTCTAAGTGGTCGTAAAAAAAATAGTCACACTCGGGTCAAAAATGACCCCCATAGGAAATGAATGGGAAATTGGCAAAAATATGAAAATGCATATTAATGAGTTTTTTGTCTATCTACAAATCAGCCAGGATGCAGAAAAAAAGGACTCAACAGTGAAGGGGTGAATCTCTAAAAAATCAAGAAAACACACACACACTTTTACACACAAAAACACACGCACACACAAATGAACGCGTGCCATTCCAAAAGCTAATTGTGTTTTTGTGTGTGTGTGAGAGTTTTTTTGTCTGTTTTGCACTCTTGATGTTTTAGAGATTCACCCCTTCACTGTTGAGTCCTTTTTTTCTGCATCCTGGCTGATTTGTAGATAAACAAAAAAACTCTGTATTTTCATATTTTTGCCAATTTCCCATTCATTTCCTATGGGGGTCATTTTTGACCCGAAGGTCCCGAGTGTGACTTTTTTTACGACCACTTAGACTTTTCAAATCCTGTCCCCAATTTTTTTGGGTGTTCATATACCAAGTACCAATAAAGTCACCAAGTTTCGGACCATTCCGATGAAGCTACGATTTAAAAAAATATATATATAAATCACTTCGGGTGAAGTGATAAATCACTTCGGGTGAAGAACCCCAGAGGGTTAAATAAAGGGTTACCACTGTGTTTTGTTGTTTGATTAACACCAATGACAGACAACAGCAGGTATTTATAGGCTGCTGTCACTTTAAGACCAAATGCATGGATCCAATATAGTGATACACATCCGATTTCTGAACCCTTTACGTTCACACTTAGGCATAACCGACTGTGTTTGCGAGAATACTTGCAGAGACGGGCATTTTAACAATGTGTGGGTGGAGACGCAAAAGAGGAATCAATTCAGAGTTTGCACGCTATCTGAAATGCACCTCTGTGTGTGTGTGTGTGTGTGTGTGTGTGTGTGTGTGCGGATGTGCGCACAGATAACAGTGTGCGAGTAACAAATTAAATGGTTTAAAATCTATTGAATGTAAACTAGGCAAGACAAAAACACATGATAACCTTTCACTCTATGGTGGTTACACTTGCAATCAATCTGCGAATCTCATGCGCGTGCCAAACCATGGAGCCTGGTCCGTACGGATCAACTACGATCAGTTTAACCCCTATAGCGCACTACACCAACACATGGCAGGTACCTTTCTGATCCTGACGGAGCTTCAGGAGGGTCTTTTCTAGCTCTTGTTTCCCATCCTCCTGCTGCCGAATTTCTATGAAAGATTAAAGAAAATAACATATCATGATTAATTTTGTGTGTGTGTGTGTGTGTGTGTGTATATATTATATATAACATTTATGATTATTATCAATAGCCCTATTCAGACTGTAGTTGTTTCTCATGGGGTCATCATTGACAGGGGCTAGTATATTTCGGTACTGTGAACTGAGGTTTTTGCTGGCAAAGGGAAGTGGCGTTTAGAGGTTTCTGCCAAGGAACGAGTGTCTCAAGTCTTAAATGTCACATGATCCTTCAGAAATTATTCTAATATGTGAAAAACAAGCTAAAGTCATTTTTTTGATTCCCCGTTTTATACATAAAATCATCCTACATAATGTAAAGAACATTCTGTGAAAATATAACCTTGATATCTTTAATATTAACTGAGCAAGACCATGTCAAAAATTAGCTGAATTTCGGCCTCAGAAAATCATGATTTTGAGAACAAATCAAGCTTATTTTTAAAACGGCAAAACATTTTTAACATTATTATTCTATGTGCCATATACCACATCAAAGCTAAGATTCTCCCATTTTCAGTGATATAGGACACATTTATGGGAGTTTTGTAAAACAAGACTATTTATTATGATGTGCATGTCCAAAAGGTGTGAGACATTGAAATGAATGGGGGTACCACAACAGCTATATATATACAGTGAGGAAAATAAGTATTTGAACACCCTGCTATTTTGCAAGTTCTCCCATTTAGAAATCATGGAGGGGTCTGAAATTGTCATCGTAGGTGCATGTCCACTGTGAGAGACATAATCTAAAAAAAAAAAATCCAGAAATCACAATGTAACTATTTATTTGTATGATACAGCTGCAAATAAGTATTTGAACACCTGTCTATCAGCTAGAATTCTGACCCTCAAAGACCTGTTAGTCTGCCTTTAAAATGTCCACCTCCACTCCATTTATTATCCTAAATTAGATGCACCTGTTTGAGGTCGTTAGCTGCATAAAGACACCTGTCCACCCCATACAATCAGTAAGAATCCAACTACTAACATGGCCAAGACCAAAGAGCTGTCCAAAGACACTAGAGACAAAATTGTACAGCTCCACAAGGCTGGAAAGGGCTACGGGGAAATTGCCAAGCAGCTTGGTGAAAAAAGGTCCACTGTTGGAGCAATCATTAGAAAATGGAAGAAGCTAAACATGACTGTCAATCTCCCTCGGACTGGGGCTCCATGCAAGATCTCACCTTGTGGGGTCTCAATGATCCTAAGAAAGGTGAGAAATCAGCCCAGAACTACATGGTAGGAGCTGGTCAATGACCTGAAAAGAGCTGTGACCACCGTTTCCAAGGTTACTGTTGGTAATACACTAAGACGTCATGGTTTGAAATCATGCATGGCACGGAAGGTTCCCCTGCTTAAACCAGCACATGTCAAGGCCCGTCTTAAGTTTGCCAATGACCATTTGGATGATCCAGAGGAGTCATGGGAGAAAGTCATGTGGTCAGATGAGACCAAAATAGAACTTTTTGGTCATAATTCCACTAAACGTGTTTGGAGGAAGAAGAATGATGAGTACCATCCCAAGAACACCATCCCTACTGTGAAGCATGGGGGTGGTAGCATCATGCTTTAGGGGTGTTTTTCTGCACATGGGACAGGGCGACTGCACTGTATTAAGGAGAGGATGACCGGGGCCATGTATTGCCAGATTTTGGGGAACAACCTCCTTCCCTCAGTTAGAGCATTGAAGATGGGTCGAGGCTGGGTCTTCCAACATGACAATGACCCGAAGCACACAGCCAGGATAACCAAGGAGTGGCTCTGTAAGAAGCATATCAAGGTTCTGGCGTGGCCTAGCCAGTCTCCAGACCTAAACCCAATAGAGAATCTTTGGAGGGAGCTCAAACTCTGTGTTTCTCAGCGACAGGCCAGAAACCGGATTGATCTAGAGAAGATCTGTGTGGAGGAGTGGGCCAAAATCCCTCCTGCAGTGTGTGCAAACCTGGTGAAAAACTACAGGAAACGTTTGACCTCTGTAATTGCAAACAAAGGCTACTGTACCAAATATTAACATTGATTTTCTCAGGTGTTCAAATACTTATTTGCAGCTGTATCATACAAATAAATAGTTTAAAAATCATATCTCATAATAAATCAATATTGTGATTTCTGGATTTTTTTTTAGATTATGTCTCTCACAGTGGACATGCACCTACGACAAGACAAGAACTTGTGGAATAAAGTCGTTATTTAGATTTTTTTTTTCCGCTCAAAAACTATTATCGTCGCTTCCTAACATTATTGTAGAGTCACTGTAGTGAGATGGACTTTGTAACGACGTTCTTAGTGACTTTTTTTGGGTCTTGTGAGTGCAAATGCACTGAATCCCTATGGAGGCCTGTCTGAAGCCTTTCTCAGCATCAGCTTTCAACAAAAATATCTTCATTTGTGTTCCGAAGATGAACGAATGTCTTACGGGTGTCGAACAACATGAGGGTGAGTAATTAATGACAGAATTTTCATTTTTGGGTGAACTAACCCTTTAAGAAGCCCACGTCCGGTATTTTCATCAAAACAATAAAACGTATTGTCCATAAAATCCTTCATTGCAGCATTTATTATATTACAAATGAAAAATTGAGTACTGGATCTCAAAGCCCTTGGTATAATCTATAATTTACAGCAATAAACACAAATGACCTGTTTTGGTAATTTTTATGACTACTTTGACGCTCTACATCTCATAAATCGATTATGCGACTTTAGCCAGGGTTTCACAGGCGGGGACACATATGCTGATTTAGTGGTCTGTTACTGTTAGTAATTATTATTGGAGCGCAACTAATAATAGGGTTGAATTATTATTATCAATGTGAAAAAAATGTTGGGTTACAATTTATTTTAAGGTGTCAGTTGTTAGTGTAATTATATATTTAAGTACTGAGTAACAACTGGTAATTAATTTCTGGTACTCACCGATACCGATACCTATACATTTATTAATTTACCCAATTTACACAAGCTTGGTACATGTAACAAGGACACTGTAAAATAAAGTGTTACCAAATGTTGCTTAATATTTTGGCTTAATATCTTTGATGAATAGAAAGTTCGAAGTTCGATCAGATCTGCATTTATTTGGAATAGAATAGAAATATTACATAATAGTGAGATATGACATAATATGTCACTGGCATTTCTGAATTTATGAATAAGTGTATTATTTACACCTGTCGTATTGTGTTAAACATAGATGTGGTTAAAGGAACAACAATCAAATACAAGACATGAGTAACACCACACCAAACCATCATCTTACACAATCATAAGCCACCATTGGAAATTAGCCAGTGTTTGAGTTACAACACTCAGGAAACTAAAACACATTCACTTTTTCCAAATAAATAATCATCAGACAAATGAAGTTTTAAATGGAGACGGTGGAGCATCTCGGATTACAGGTGAGTAAACAACATGGGAGTATAAAAATGTGGATCAACCAGATTTTAATCAGAGTGGCCATTTAAAATAAATGCCCTTGGCAGGTTGACTCACTGATGCGGAGAAACAAAAGAAAGAGTACCTCTGATGACTCGTAAGGCAGTGTGCGGCTGATCCAGAGAGATAGCGATACCCAGAGCCTTCAGGTACTTCTTCTCATGAAGCAAATTTGACAGTTCCTGTTGCCTGCGAAGAAGCCACAAAAACCATAAGCACTCAAAGGAAGACTGTGTTTGGGAATGACAGACAATAAGCAGCAGCAATACTTTCAAAAATAACATTTTTTTTGGTCATAAAAAAATAAACTAGACTTCCCATAGACTTCAAAATAAACTAGACTTCCCATAGACTTCAAAATAAACTAGACTTCCCATAGACTTCAAAATAAACTAGACTTCACATAGACTTCAATAACTTTTAAAAGCATTATTATATTTAAATTGCAAACACCCACGAATGGCAGATCAACGTGCGACTACATTTCTCTCCGATACAGTAGGAAATTAAACTGAATGTGGAAGATTAGATGGATTAGAACTGTGAAGATGATTGACAGGGCAGTTTAACCCCTTAAGCCCTGAAGGTATTTTTAGAGTTTTTTTGTCTGAGTGACATATATAACTTTAAAGACTCATAACTCCAAAACTATATAGTAAGGAGAGTCAAATGGTCGGTATCATTTGTTGTCATTAGCAAAGATTTGATATTTGTAGAAAATATGAATTGTATTATATTTGGACAATATATTGCTGAGAAACTGCTGATAAAAGGCAATTTTTAAAAATATATTTTTAATTATTTTACAAATATTTCTTATTTAACATTCAATAACTCAGGACGGAAATAGGGCAGCAGGAAAAAATATTTTTTGGGGATGTTCCCATATATGTGGTCTGAATCTGGATCAAATTTTGTGGTGATTACATAAAGTAATTAAAAGTTACAGCTTTTAGACCAAAGGTAGCCTTTTTGTTCAGTACTTGATACCCTGAAAAAAATGTAGAAAACTGTTGTTTTCTAAGTCACATACACAAATTTAAAGACTCATAACTCAAACTATAGCAAGGAGAGTCAAAAAGTATGTATCATTTGTTAAAACATTTTTAATCTTTTTTAGAAAATATAAATTATTACATTTGGACAATCTATATTATATAATAACACATAATGGGTATCATTTTAAAGCTTAGAATCTCAGCTTTCCAATGCATCTATCCTTTTTGATAAATCATAACGAGCGCTGAGTTATTCATCTAAACCGGAGTGTACCGCCCACGGGCACCACCTAGCTGTTATGAACATATTTAGCCATATTCTTCAAAACTGCACTGATCAACACAGCATCTGTGAGGAATATCTTGTAATCGACGCAATGGATTATGTTGATTTTGGACTCATTTCAATCGGGAGCATCAACTGTAAGTACTGATGTGCCATTTTCAACGATCTGAGCATTTTTCATGAAGTTACAGGCGTAAATGTGACTTTAAAGCTACTGTTTATTATAATAGCATATGTGCTCCTGTCAGGCTATAATGTGTTATAATTCCATAAGTGATAATTTATGATCGAGTGACGGATTATGGTGTCCTCTTTTTAATCGTGCGACTCTGATGTAAATAAGGATGTGCCATGTTTAACGACTGGAGAATGTTTCATGAAGTTACAAGCATGAACGAGACTTTAGTGCAAAAATAGCAATTCATTTTTTCACAGCTAGGTGGCGCCTGCGGGCAGTACATGAATAACTCAGCGCTCGTTTAGAGTATCCCATAGAATAGATGAAAATACGAGCGTGGTCATAGATATATTGATCGTAGATGCCACATTCTACTGATCCGTGCAGACGCTAATGAGGAATCTACGTATACATCTATGACCATGCTCGTATTTTGACCTCACTTAGCGGAAGTTATGGCTGAGCTCAGAGATGATCACGTTCGTCTGATAAGAGGTAAAATAATAGCATAAATACTGCTCGGTTTCTCACAGAAACTGATCGTTTCGCTAGATAAGACCCTTATTCATCGTCTGGTATCGTTTGAAGCGGTACTGAAACTGTCATTTGGACCTTGAACCGTTTGGAGCCCATTGAAGTCCATTATATGGAGAAAAATCCTGGAATGTTTTCATAAAAAACTTTATTTCTTTTTGACTGCAGAAAGAAAGACATGGACATCTTGGATGACATGAGGGTGAGTAAATTATCAGCAAAAGTTTATTTAAAAGTGAACTAATCCTTTAAATTTCAAAAAGTCAAATTCAAGCTAACCCTGAAGGAAACGCCACTAATAATTCTCAATTAAAAAGCATTATCAAGCCCAGAATCAGTGATAACTTTATGTATAAGCGGTCATGCATCAAGGATGGAAGGAATCATCAAATTTGACAAGCGATTAAAGGTTACGTGCAGTGTGTAGATCTTGCCAAAATGTTATGACAATCAGCCTTGTCAATCAGAAATCTGTCTGCCTGACTGAATTTGTTTGTGACATAAAGCAGGCAGTGACTTACTTAAGGACTTGGTCTTCCTGTTTGGCCTGCTCCTCTGCCAGCTCCACTTTAGTCACATCCTAACCGGAAAACAAAGAAAAACCAACCATTGTACTAATACTGGTGTGTATTCCAGAAAGCAGGTCGTGTGACATACGATACATTTGGAACATCGGTTCCAAAGACGGAGGTAACTTTGAGGATATGCAAGTAGCCATAGCAATTCACTCTATGAACATAACCTGCTCATGGTTCCAGGGCTAGTTTGCTGTTCCTGGTTATCACACAAGACAGTCTTGTTAATCTTGCCTTCAGGAATACACCCCTGGCCAGTGCGCATAGACAATGGAAACAAATGCACAGCAACCAGTATACAATGGTCTGGCTGGAATGAATATTATTTGAGCACCAGAGCAGTTTTGGGAGCATGACGGTATAGATGGGCATCCCGTTTCACATAGTATTAGGTGTAGCTATAATAGCTTGATAATTATAAGGAGGTGTGAGCATAGTTTTGGTCACATAATGTGTGCATTATATAGGAATGGTGTATTAGTTAATCCTCCAGTTGTGAAATGACATTAATTTGTTTCATATGGAAAGAAAAAAAAGGACTGGTGATGCATTCGATTTGTCAACATCCTCAAGATGACTAGAATCAATGGCCAAACATTAAATCATGTACAGTTGCAAGAAAAAGTATGTGAACCGCTTGCAGAATCTGTGAAAATGTGAATACTTTTAACAAAATAAGAGGGAACACACAAAATGCATGTTATTTTTTTAGTTACAGGGTTTCTGCAGGGTTTAGTCAGTCAAATTTAAGACTTTAAGACCTTTTTATGACCATTATGATTTAAATTTATGACCTAAACGAATTATGAAAAATAACTTCCTTTCAAAAAAGGTTTTTATTGACTTTCTTTAAAAGTAACAAGTTTCATTATTTAAAGGTTCCATTTTCTTAAGAGTAACAAACTGAAGGCTCCCTTTTCCTAAGTATCAATAACAGGAACAACACTAAACAATTATCATAATATATCTGTCAATATCGATAATTATCACGATAAATGCCAAATCTTTATTTCTTTCAAGTTTAAAGGCAGATTTTTGTTCGTAACTGAAAGTTGTAGAAACCAGAGCATTAATTGTGGTTTTAAACTACTCTTTATTGTCAGAACATTTCACAAATCTGAGGTAAAACATTCAAACATTTGTCATTTGTCAGTAACAAAATAAATACCTTTATTGGAAAATTAATTTCTTATTTTCTGCATGTGCTAATGGAGGATATTGTTTCAAGTCTTGAAACAGGTTTGTGTTGCCTGACTTTGATGGCACGTCTCTTCATGAAATGTATGAAAAACAATAGTATCCTAAATACATTAAATACTTATATTTATTATTTTCCATTAGTCCTTTAATTCATTGTCTACATTAATAATAAAATACGATTCAATTCAATATGTATATCCCACATTTCACGGTGGAGTTAATATTCCTAGGCTAACGTTACAGTAAATCCATGGTAAATGATGGGGATTTGTTGATGGAAACGCCTTCTAACTGTATTGTTGCGCACAGCGTTTCTCCTGTTTGTCAGCGCTGTTTCATCTGCCTTTAAACTGGTTTAAATCACTGAGACATTTGGTGTTCTTCGCTGAATTCAAGCGATTCTCACTGGATCTTGTGACCGAGACCGATCAGAGTAAACGCGCTGCGCTGCCGTTTGGACTTTGAGCCGAGCGGATAAATGGTCCATGTGGCGCACGGTTCAAATGAGTTTTGTTCCGGTATCGTTTAATGCCCAGCCATAATTTCAGTAAAACTAAGCAGTGACTCAACGACATATACAGTAATAAGCTGAGGAGACTCTTGTGAGTTTGCGCGGGTTTCTGTGAAAGTCCATTCCGACAAGTCTGTTTGCTGCACTGCCGCACCTGGAACGCTGTGATACCATTAAAAGAAAACATATTTTTGCATCTATTAAATTGTTATATTTGTATCTTATTCAGGACAGTACTAAATAAAAAAATAACATGCATTTTGTATGATCCCTCTTATGTTGTTAAAATTATTCATAATTTCAGATTCACATGCTTTTTCTTGCAACTGTATACGTATATACCGCAACACACTGAGAGTCAGTCTTGCTATTAACCTGCTGACCTACTTCACCACAATAATGTGTGCTTTTATGCGAGTTAATCAGACAACATCCTGTTTCTGATCTGAATTAGCGAATCATAAACTTGGCCCACATTTGTGTGTTGTTGTTGGGGGGGAAAAAATATGTTCAGCGTAATAACTACTTTTCTGCTGATGTGGCAAATAATATCAATAATATCAAAAGTCCAATCAAATCAGATGTATGAATCAAGTTCTCCTGAATGGAAATGTTTTGATATAACCGTTTTCTATTATAGTATATTGTCAAATGTAATTTATTCCTGTGATCAAAGCTGAATTTTCAGCATCATTTTCATTCTCAGGAAATTATGATGTTGAAAACAGTTGTGCTGCTTCATATTTTGGATTCTTTGAACAAAAAATTATGCAACACTAAATGTATGTAACATTAGGATAAATATAAATGCTTGAGATCCTTCCTCATCATGATTGTTGAATAGCAGTAAACAATACATCATTCATCAGGATCAGTGCCATGGTGTAAAACAATGGGCCTTTTCTCTTGGCATGTCAAACTTCCTGTTCCCGCACAAGATACAGTTTGCAATGTTTAATTTCGCATTTGGTTTCATAACAGTGTTTTACACGTCAGGTGGACTGACCTTCCACAGTGTGATGGTTGAGTCGGCTGATCCCGTAACCATCAGCTCGTCTTTGCTGCTGCCATGCAGAGCCCACACTTTGTCCTGGTGGGCATCAAATGTTTTCACACACTCGTTCGTTTTTATGGTCCACAACTTCACAAGTCCATCAGAACCACTGAAGAATGACAGAGAGACAGAGCTGGGTCAAAAAGGCACATGTTTGTTCCATGAACCACAAGCACACAAAAAATGCTCTATAAACATCATAAAATCTGTGCAAATATTCTCATTGAAACATGCTTGTATAGTAACTTGAACATAGTGCATGTGAACTGTTTGAACCGCAGTCAGAAAATGTAAGAGATACCCACCTAGACACTAGTTGAGTTCCTCGACTGACAAATATGATCTTTAGCACAGAGGCATCATGTCCCTCAAATGTCTGCAGAGATAAAACAGATATCACTTTAGACATTCCTCTTTAAACACAACAACTATCAACGGTTTAAAACGGTACCTACATTTGGTTCTTGACCATTGAAATGGGTAAAATGCTAACGGTCTAATCAGATTCAATGATCTATGCTAAGCTATGCTAAACGTGCCACGGCCAGACCCGGAGATCGGCTGAATGGAGTCCAAAACGGTAAAACTCAAATGTTTAACTCTAGGGGAGCTGAAAAATGAGCCTATTCTCAAAAATAGTGGCGTGTTCCTTTAAGAACGAGAATCTAGAATGAAATGATGTTAAAGGGATAGTTCACCCAAAAACACATTTTTATGTTTTTCTGCTTCCCCCCAGGGCATCCAAGATGTAGGTGTCTTTGTTTCTTCAGTAGAACAAGATTTTTAACTCCAACTGTTGCAGTGTGATAGTCGTATAACGCATGTCAATGGGGATATTTTAGAGCAGTGTTTCCCAACCTTTTTTCAGTCATGGCATTTTGTGTGAGTTTGTCTGTTCAAGAGCAAGACTTGAAAGAGAACTCAATATTTGCACGCTGTGAGACGTGTGCGCGCTTTCGGATGAGTGCACAGAGACACATTTTTTCACAGCGCGCGCGACTTCTCATTCGTGGCGTCTGGCACAACTACACCCGGGTGATGACGTCGATAATGACTGGTCATATTCGAACATACGGCAGCACTCGCATGCATTGAACAAAGTTTAAAAAGAGAGAATTGTTTGAAAGAAAAAAAAAAATTCTATATATATATTAGTGCTGTCAGTTAAATGCGTTATTAACGAAGTTAACGCAAACCTATTTTAATGGCGTCAATTTTTTTATCGCGAGATTAACGTTCTTTTTGGTCTAACAAACTTTGTAGTTTTTTCACATGCTGTTGCAACAACTAGTAACGTTAGAAAAACTACAACACCACTCCGGATGTAGCTAGACCGGAAACAAAACATCAGGCACGCTGCGGCTGCCCACACTTGTTTGGGCCATTAAAAGAGTAGACGTGGATGGCAAGCGTGAGACGCCGAAATGAGAAACGTATTAAGCCATGTAATTTTATTTTGTATCACCTTTGTATCACCTGTTTTGATCCCTTAGAAAGGGCTGTTGAAGGGGCTGTTTGTGCAAAGTATTTTTTTCACCCTTTTATTGATGGACAGTGTTACATTGTGTGAGCGATTATTTGCTCCAAGTGTGAATGACTGCTTCAAGTGAGAATGTTGGTGTGAAATCGAACACTACAGTATGCCAATGTTGTTTTCAATAAAACAAATATTTGAACAAAGCAAGCCGATCCACTTTTCTATGTTGATAAGAGCATTAAAATAAGAAAAAATAATGGGACAAAAAGAAATCAAGGGACATTTAGAATAAATAAAAATGTGCGATTAATTGTGAGTTAACTATGGCATTAATGCGATTAATCGCGATCAAATATTTTAATCGTTTGACAGCACTAATATATATATATATATATATATGGGAAATATATGGGAAACACTGTTTTAGAGTATGAGAGCAATGAGAGTAAAAACACATAGACATACAAATCCTTATTAAACCATGCGGCTTGGGGCGACACATTGATGTCTTAAGAAATGTTTCTGCGAGAAATCCAACAGTATTCATGTTTTTTTTTTTTTTACCTCTTATCAGACGAATGTCATCTAGTATTCCTAGCGCCATAACTTCCGGTGAATAAGGTCAAAATACTGGCGCGATCATATCATATTCAGGACAGTCAGGGCTATCCAGATCTGCCATAATTTGACATGTTATTTTTGTTGTAAACGTCTTATATTAGCCTTCATATTAAAAGAAAACATATTTTTGCATCTATTAAATTGTTATATTTGTATCTTATTCAGGACAGTACTAAATAAAAAAATAACATGCATTTTGTATGATCCCTCTTATGTTGTTAAAATTATTCATAATTTCAGATTCACATGCTTTTTCTTGCAACTGTATATACATATACATACACGTAGATGCCTCAGTCGACCGATCCGTGCAGGCACTAATGAGGAATCTGTGTATAAATCTATGATCGTGCCAGTTTTTGCATGTATTTTGAACGTATTCACTGGAAGTGATGGCGCGGGGGCGGAAAAAAATTAAAGAAAAAAAATATGGATATTTTTCTTACACAAACGCATCGATTCGCTTCAGAAGGCCTTTATTAACACCCGGAAGCCGCGTGGAGCACGTTATTCGAAGCACAGATGCATTTTTTTATGGACTTCAAAAACAGAGCAACTATTACTGCTATAATAATGCTTGGATTAGCCCGAACATTTGTAATATAACTCAGATGTTATTCGTCTGAAAGAAGAATGTCATATACACTTCGGATGACTTGAAGGAGAGTAAATCATGGGCTAATTTTAATTTTTTGGGTGAACTATCCCTTTAAGATATCTTGAATACTTTTAGTTACAAGCATGCCAACGTTAGAAAAACAATACTTATGGCACTCAGACAGGAATGTTCCAACGCAATCGAGCTGATAGAAAAACACAAGATACATTTCTAGTTGTTCTTCAGATATCCTTCTTTAAAAGAAAAAAGTATCAGGTGTATCCAAAGTGACCCACATTTGGTTTTTGACGACTGAAAATGTACTTTTGGCCGTATTAAGATCTCCATATCTCTGGGATTGAACCACCAAGGGCCTTTAAAATTAAAATACTAAAAGGAAAGTTTGTTAAGAACCAGAATCTAAAAGGATATGAAGATATCTTTAATATTTTTTTAGTTACAGGCATGCAAACATGAGGCAAAAAACACAATAAGTGCTTTGTTTTCCATTTTTGAACTGTCACCGTTGGCGTATAATAAAACAAAGATTGCTGAAGTCAACAGATTTTACTAATAGACATACTGATCTATTAGTAAAAATAAAATAATGATGCTGCCATCTTTCTAAAGTCATTTTTACACCCCTCTAATTTGGCTCCAAATCTCCCCCTCTACAGTGCGTGCAGAATTATTTGGCATTGATTTTCTGATCATATTTTCTTTCCAGGCACATTTTATCAATTCTAAACCACATTAATCTTAATAACTACTATTCATTTTGTATTTAATCATTTATAAGTGATATATCATTGTTCATGAAGGATTAAGGTGAAGAATTAGATATGGACTACAAATTAACTCCCAAAACTTACTGCCAAGAGGATGTGGTGCTCATCCTTCAAGAGTCACTCTCAACCCATCTGTGTATAAAGCCTAAAAACAAACCAGTCTTCATGTATTTGACAACACATCAGCTTGTGATTCTTATTAAGTGGGGGTCGTTTTAGGATTCTTTAGTCTCTGAGATCCTGACACCTTGCACTTCTGGAGACTCCGGGTTGGTTGCACTTCTGGAAAATGGTGGCGCTGGACACTAAAGGGTTCCTGATTGTTTCACACTTCATTCTTCACCTTAATTCTTTTGCTTCTTCCTATTTTTGTCTGACCCAATGAGCATTTCACTGTCCAATGGTCATGCCTTAACTGCAATTTCTAGAATTGCATCCTTCTCATGGTCTGGAGTTAATTCTGTTTTTTGGCTCATTTTATCTGTAAAAGAAAACATGCCTAATAATTCTGCACACCTGAATATAAGGAGTTTTTCATCTCCAGCCTTAATGAACAATTATATATCCCTTATAAATGATTAAATACAAAATTAATAGTAGTTAAGCTTAATGTGGTTGGGAATTGGTCAAATGTGCCTCAGAAAAAAACATGATCAGAAAATCAATGTGCCTAATAATTCTGCACGCACTGTACGTAATAGTGGATTACTCAGTGAGATTTAATATTTTGGCTTTCATTACCATTTATGTTTGTCTTTCTACAGAAAAATATAAAAAAATGCAAAAATTTGAGCCGGGGACCTGACCCCCATGTCACTATATCGCCTGTCAATGGCATTGTATCCTTATTACCTTCGGTCATTGGTTTACTTGCACATAAACCATGGAAACCCAGTGCGCTACCTCATCCATTAACATGATTCCACACTCCTTCACATACACATATGTTCCCCATAACAATCAGATAAGCCTAAAGCAACAGCATGTTACCGATGCACTAGATAAGCTTTAAAGAAAGGCATGTTGCTGATAGCCGGGTGATCTAGGGCAGCATATTTCAATAACCAAAAGCCTAAACAACAAGTATGTTCCCAGTAATAAACAAAACCAAGAGCAACAAGCATGTTCGCAATAACCAGATAACTCTTAAAGCTGCACTATGTATGTTTTCCGTCCGCTAGAGGTCGCCTGTTCTAAACAAAAGGCGTAGCTTGATGACGCCAGGTTTGAGCGCAGAATCTTGGGACATGTGGTCTTCACCTCACAGCCGGTGGAAAAGAATCGGGATAGGACTCGGGCAGAAATCATGTTCATGGATGTGATTATTAACGTTACTGTAGTGTGAAGCAGAGCAGGACCGAGTGTTGAACTGAGGAACTGAGGAACCGCTGGAGCGATTGTTAATAAGATGAACGCAACACACGCCTCGCGAGCAGCGGGACTTTTATTATGCCACAGTCGCCGGTCATGAGTATGAGGTAACACTGCTCTGTTTATCATATTAGACACATCTGAGTGTGTTGAAAATGATGTTATGACGTTACTCTGTGCGTTCTCTCAGCGGCTGCTATGACACTTGTTCACACTGCAGTGAGAGTAAAGCGTTTCTGCAAAATAAAACCAGAAACCGAGGGGAACGCAGATATGATGTCATCGACAGGCGACTCCCTCACACGTCACGGTTCCTTGGGTAAAATAGCGATTTCTCACGATTTACAAATAGTTAGAAACATTTGGGATATTGTAAGTACTCATAGTGCTGGGCGGTATGACCAAAAATGTATATCACAGTATTTTTCTAAATTATATCGGTTTCACGGTATATGACGGTATTTTTTTACCCTATGCATGACAGGGTGTTAATCACATTTTCTACTGATTGAGAGAGGAAATGCTGCAGGAGATTCACTAGAATGCCCTGTTTTACTGTCATGATGAGTGAATATTGTAGAAAAACTCCACACTAGAGTTAATACAGGTTTGCAAAGTCACACAAAATGATGCTGTGGAGAGACAATAAAACACAGACCTGCAACATGCTCAGAGTCATACTTACAGACACCTGAATATTAAAAGTTGAGTTGAGGGCACCTTAAGCATTTTAAAAATCTAACCCTATATAACAACAAACTGCCAAAACGAGGAGAAACACGGATATTTGCAATAAATTTAAGAGCACTCGCTGAACGAATGACACATCAGTTTCACACAGAAAGAATAAAGCAGTTACTTTTTTTAGTGTAATAAGTGCACATTTCATTTTGATAAGACGTGATGAAATATGCGCGCATACACGCTTCTGGTTCATGTCTAGAGCACTAGAGTTTATGAAATATGTCCATAAAAAATGTAAACGTCTATATCAGTGTTATATGAGCCATGTGGTGAGCGTTGTTAAACCCATCGCGGCGCTCCGTGCAGAAACCGCTCTCTCTCACACGCCGTGTGTAGTTTGAATTCTCCACTGTTATCAAGGGCTGAATCCGAAATCGCCCCCTATAACCTCAAATAGGGCATTATTTGGAGGGGAAGCCATTTGTAGTGGTGTCCGAAACCATAGTGGACGTTATTGAGTGCACTCATTCTATCCCACATCACACCACAATAACGAGTGTACCGATGTACACACAACGCTGTCCGACTTCACGCATTCATTCACTCACTCCTTCAAATAAAGTGATAACGTAGGGAATAGTGAATGAGAGTATAGGATTCAGCCACAGGCTGTAATTGCTCTCAACTGTGCTCTGACTGCTCTTACTACAGTGCATCAATGAAATGGGTCCCCTCTCAAACAATGACGTGCTGCGCTGCCTTCTGAACATTGTTTGGATATTTTACTGAAAATTGTTTACACCTTTAAACAATGAGCATGTTACTGATACACTATAGCTTTAAGGAACATGCATGATAGTGATACCAAGATAAGCTAGAAAACACACATCAAACTCAACAACACTGCAAGTGTAAGTTACCTTGAGGCAGCTGAAGTCTTGGAGGCCCCAGACCTTGACCGAGCCGTCTGCTGAGGCCGTGGCCAGGACCTGGTCCACAGGAGAGAACTGAACACACCAAATACCTCGACTATGACCTCTGAAGACGCCTAGCAGACTCATGTCAGCCAGAGACCAGAGTTTAGCCGTGCGATCCTGAGAGCCAGAGGCCAGCAGTTTGTCATTGGGAGAGATGGTCACACTGTTCACATCCTTCAGGAATATTCCAGGAAGAGACAGGACAACAGAAAAGGGGGTTGATGAAAACACAAAATGATAGTGTATATAGACAGTATTTTATTTCCAATTTGTTATTTTGAACTAGGGCTGTCAAAATGTCTGAAAAGCTAAATTCGAAATTCTTTCATAAATATTAGCAAAATTCGAATTATATTTGAATTCTAGAGGCAATTTTTAAATGTTAGATGGAAAATTTGCTGCATTTTCTCTCATGGCCACAAGAGGGTGCAAGCGAGCGCAACAAGCAAATGTAAACCAAATCAAGCATCGCATATTTTATTGAAATTAAATGACATTCACTTTTTACAGTGCATTCACTTTTTTTAAACAATTGTTATTAAATAAAATATAATTTCATTAATGAGCATGTAAGGAAAATTAGGTAACAAAAGTGCATAAAACTGCATCAGTGACCTGAGAAATCGCGCTTCAACAGAACGTAATGTGGACACAAAATAGCAAACGGACATTCAGAAACAATCCATTTCCTCTCGCTAAACATCTACATATTGTTGGGGAAAAACACCAAACAGTCAACTTGACCTGCAGCGAGTGCGGAGCGTTTTTGGTGAGGTATGATCAAGTATGTCTTTGCCAGCTGCGCAATATGTGGATACATGTATACCGCATGATTTTTGCCACCAACTGAGAGGATTTTCATCAGCAGGTAGCGAATCTATCTTCTCTTTCATTTATATCCATCTCATGCTCCTAAGCCCTGATTGCCTTCTTCTGCTCTGCTCTGTGTCTGACTGAATACGCCGTTGAACAGGTTGGCCATTTTTTTACGCCTTTTTACAGCCGCACCGCTGTACTGGATAAACAAACGGTGTCCGTTACGTCATCATCATGTCTCACGTGCCACTACCAAAAATTTGAACGCACAGTTTTTGCATTCGAATGTGCTTTTTTTTGTAAATTCGACGAATATTCGAAATTCACTTTTTTTTTGACAGCCCTATTTTGAACATGATGATGAAATTGATGGTTACACAATAAGAATGTGCATTTTACTCTTCTCATCTCAACACCTTGTTTTGACACAATGGACACACAAGAAATGTCAACAAAAAAAAGGTGGAAGACTAAAGAAAACTGAGTATGTGCTGTCAAAACATGTTCTCCCCCATGGTTCACATCTCCTGTGTGAGATTGAACGTGACGAGGGCAAAGACCCACCTTGTCATGAGCTTTCTCTGTGAGTTGTGCCGTCATCAGGGCCGGTTCACATCCCTCGGCGGGAGGAGGGTCAGACAGTTCCCACACCTTAATAGTGCAGTCCTGACTCCCTGACACCAGGAAGACTTTCTTTAACCTGCGTACAGGAACAGGGAAACAGGTGTATGAATTAGAAGAGCTCAAACTAATTATTATTTGCACAGTTATTAACCTTAAAAGAGATACATACTCTTTAGTGTCTTGTTTTGGGCATAAGAAAGATTTGTTTCATCAAATCCTTCATTTATCATAGCCTGGTCTGTCTTGAGTATACTGGTCAAATGATTTGTTTTCAAGTTTTCTGTGATTAATTAGTCAGCCTGTCCTAAACCCAACATGGGCACCTTTGGTGCAGGACATTCAGATTTTGTGATAAATAAATCTAATCCAAATAACCACTAATATTAATTGTGAACATTGTCTTAAAGGTCCCGTTCTTCGTGATCCCACTGTTCAAACTTTAGTTAGTGTGTAATGTTGCTGTTAGAGCATAAATAATACCTGTAAAATTATAAAGCTCAAAGTTCAATGCCAAGTGAGATATTTTATTTAACAGAAGTTCCCTTTCAAAGCCTACAGCGAACGGCTGGCTTGGACTACATCCTGGTACTTCCTTCATTAATTACGTCAGTCAGTAGAACAGACTAACCTCCGCCCACAAGAATACGCGAAAAAAGGGGGCGTGGTCTTGTTGCTGTCCCACGTGGAGAAGAGGACGTGTCGCGTGGAGAAAAGGAAGTGCTGCGTTTGACTGTGTTTGTCGCCATGTCGTCGAGACGCTGTTATTTTCATCCCGGAGTCAAATCACCTTTGTTTGGCTTTCCCAGGGACGCTGTAGAGCTCATTGAGCGCATACATCACCCCGTTAAGAGGCGTGACCTTTCCACGTGCGCTAAGCTGCTGTCGAATCACAACACAGGAACTGCTGGCATGTGCGCTAAGCTGCGGTCAAATCCCAACACGGGAACCGCTGGCACAATCAGAACTCGTTACGTATTTCTGAAGGAGGGACTTCATAGAACAAGGAACTCGTCAACCCGTTTTTAGGACAGTGAAAACAGCGGTGTACAGATAAGTAAATTGTGTTAAAAATACTGGTTTTTTTTACACGTGAAACATGAACACGTTATATTGCACACTGTAAACACAATCAAAGCTTCAAAAAAACACGAAGAACGGGACCTTTAAGATGTTGAAAAAGAAAATGTTATTATTTGTTGCTCATGCTGTTATTTACCGCATTTTGAAAGGCATGTTTAGGGTATAACAAAAGGATCATCCACAGTATTGACAATGAATGGTGTTTCAAGGTAGGGCTGTAACGATTTGACCAAAAATAAAAATCTCAATTAATTGAACATTGTACAGGGTTTTTCCTGGGTCAAAAATGGTCTTCGGTGGTGGCTGGCAGACATGGTCATCCATACACACACACACCACACAGCACACAACCACACAACACACACAACCACACAACACCACACACACACAACCACACACACACACACAAACACAACCACACACACACACACACACACACAAACACACACACACTAAAAAAGTACCCTACCCGCGTGATCTGCAAGCGCAACACTGACAATACATTTTAAATAAATTCATTTTTACTTAGCTTATTTTGATACCTTGATGTTTGTTTTTGTTCCTCATTTTTACACGATTAACAGATTATTGATTTGGTATATAATCATATCAATATTAAAAAGTAGTATTAAAAAAATGAACAAATAGCCTAATTTTCTGCCATATACAATTTCATAAAATTATCAGCTAGCTAATAACAACTTTGTTCTGGGTTCACCTCACTCCAGTCTAAACTAAATTATTTATAGGCTATTTATTTTACTACACATTGTGAACATAAATAAGCTGAAAGACTGTGGATAATTAAAACTAACTCTTATGGTGCGTTCACACCGGACGCGATTCGCGCGAGTGATTTACATGTTAAGTCAATGCAGAGACGCGAAATGGCATTCGGCGGCGCGAATGACGCGAATCGAGCGTTTTGATCGCTCAAGTTGAAAAATCGGAACTTTGGCGGATATTTCGCGCCGCGTTAACCAATCACGAGCTTGCTCTAGTAGTGACGCATTTACAAGCGGAGGCAGAAATCCGAACAACAATGGAGGACAAGATAATCGTGGCCGTGTGTGGATACCCGGAGCTGTGTGATACATCATCCTATCACTACAGGAACAGGAATAAAAAGGATCTTGCTTGGAAGAAAGTGAGTGAGGAGGTCGGACAGTCAGCTACCCTCTCAACAAAATCTATGTCAGCCATTTCACAACGAGACTGGAGCAGAAAAAAGAGCCAGAGCCAGCGGCAAATGTGAGAAGGACTAGCCGAGGAAAGGCGGGTCTCGCCGGGTCACTGATCGCCTGGATCTCACAACTCCGAAAACGCCAGATAAAATGCTCAAATAGGCACTCTTTTTATAAATTAACCACAGATTTGAGCTTTAAACAACTATATTATCGCCTGAAAAAGTCTTTAAACTACGTTTTGTCACACATTAATAGTATTTTTTACAAAAAAGACGTCAAGTGACCGAGACGAGCTGGCTCATATAGAAGCCCCTCCCATGACGCAAATTCGCGTCTGTTGTGTAGTTGTCACGCGCGAATGAAGCGAGTAAACTCAAAATGTTCAAGCGTCCACCTTCGCGCGAATCGCGTCCGGTGTGAACGCCACATTACACCCACTCTTGCTAAATTGGGTAAGCACACCCAATTTTAACATTTATTAGGCTTTAAAACAATCTTTACATATACCCATTATAATAAATGTTATATTTACCCATTGCGTTCCCTGTTAGACATAGCCTACACAGAAATTGAATAAAGTTATCAACACCTTTCTTAACTGCATAAATAATAAGTGAAATATAGATTAATCATCATTAAAGCTACACTTTTCTCTGTTCCAGTTGCTCTTTGATGAACATTAATGACAGACATTATCAGTGCTCCTGTCACTTTAAGAGCGGCCGCTGACGAACATGACGCGGATCAGACGCGCTGTCCCCACGCATCTCATTTTCTCTCAAGTTCATTTAAGACATTATTTTCTATACAGTGCATTAAAAACAAGGCAAAATACAGCAAGTACTTCCCGAGGGAGCTGCTCGGCTCGGTACTGAGGGCTTAGCGTTGAGTTTCTTAACTTTTTCGTCGACTCAAGCAGAGCCGTAGAGAGCCGCTTCGCCATACTTTCATTGTTTTGAAGGGGGAGCTGAAATGACGCGAGGGGTTGTGTCCGCCAGATTTGCTTCCCCCGGCCTGCATTTTCCCCAGACATACGTTCACAAAACAGCATTTCATTCCAAATATGTAAAATTCTGCGAAATTCTGCGTTAACATGCCAATTCTGCGATTCCGTGAACGTGGAAATTATAGGGCCCTACAGTTGACGGGGCAGTGCAGCATTGTAATGAAAGTTTAAGCCTTGCCAATGAAAATATTCAAAGGGGAAAAAATATTGCTACTCAAACCTGGAGCAGGCGATAGAGCCCACGGCATTGGAGTGTCCGCTGCCCTGAGCCACGCAGTGCACGCAGCCGCTCTCTGGATCCATCTTCCACAGACGCAACGACTTGTCCTGCATGAAAGGTCACATTAACATCTTGTTTTTCCATGTGTGGGTGAAACTATGCATTCAGATATTTTGAATGCCATGACACGCCAGTGAAAAGACCCTTGTGCAGCTTTCAAAGAAAAAGTAAGAGAGTCACCTTTGCACAGCTGGCGAACATGGAGCCTTTGCGGAACACGTCGATAGATAAGATGGTATCTGCAGACAAACAATCAGAGAGGATCATCAGCAGATGACAAGGTGATAGTGCTCCACTCATCGACCAGAATGCCAACAATGTAGACTGATGACTCGAGAGGTGCATGAAGAATCAGTTCAGTGTGACATTCAACGTTTGAAGCCAGTTTACGCAGTTGAACACAGTTTAAAAATCTGGTATGTAGGGCTGCAACTAATGATCATTTACTCACTATTTCTGGATTAACTGAATAAAAAAGGCACTGCATTTCATTTACAAATCTAATGATAACTCGCACAAACAAATGCATTAACAGCACACTCACACACACATACATGGCTGGTGTGTAGGAACGTAGATTGACCGGGTAAATCAAAAGCTTCGTCTTACAGCTCAGCTCCTTCTTCACCACGACAGACCGGTACATCGACTGCATCCCGTTCCATCCTTCCCTCACTCGTGAACAAGACCCCAAGATACCTGAACTCCTCCACTTGAACTCTCCACCAACCTGAAGTGGGCAATCCACCATTTTCCGACTTTTTTTATTTTGTTTATTTGTTTAGCCTGTTTTGTTTGTGAGCGCCGTTGCGAGCAGCATCATTCTGCCTCAGCTTGTCAAAAATGCCTTTTTACTGTGGTGGTGATACTAAACATTTAAACTAACATTGTGATGCTTGAAGTGTTTTATATCTATGGATTTTATTATAGGCAAGTCGAATGTTGATTTGAGAGGCTAAATTGATCAAACATGTGGTTAACTCACTGTCTGCCGCTGGCCGCTTGGTTGTCAAATTAAAAAACTAAAACTATAATTTAACAAACAAAAATTGCTCCAAACATTTTTTCTAAATTAACTTAATAAAGAAACTAAACGAAATATAACTACCTTGACATTAAAAACAAAGCTGAACTATTTTATGGCTGCAAAAATGTGTAATTGGGAGAAGAAAAACATTACATGTCATGCTATCTAAGAGTCCTATTCATTTTAAATATTGTGGTTATCGCCAATACCGGTATATTGCGACACCCCTAATATATATATATATATATAGGGGAGCGTGGGGCACAATCTAACGCGGGGTTAGATGTAACGCATGTTTTAACCCTTTCCACACATGCCAGAATGACAAAACTTAGTGTATTTACTAGTTGCCATATCAACATTATTTAGAGAAAAAATAGGGCAAAAATTAAAAAATCTCTGGAAGATATCACTGAACATGTATTTAACCATAGCAAAAGTACATTTCTTACTTAAGTTTAGTTTTCATCTCTGTTTTTTGTGTTTAGGAAATAAGACAAAATAAGACAAACCCAATAATATTTTAATCTTATATCTGTTATTTAACAGTTGAGCTAGTTCTTTAATGATAATCTAACCAGCAGAAGACACGAGCCATGATTTAAATCCCAGTTGCGCAGATGGGGTGTGTTGTAACACTGCGTTACAATGAGCCCCTATTAGAAATATGCCATTATATTCTATACTTTTATGAATTATTTTGAAAAACCATGAGAAAAGGGTGAATAATGACTGAGAGTCAATGTTCAGAAATTATGAATTATTATTATGCTTTGAACTATGCTGTACAGCTGTATTTAGCGATGTGTTTGTAGTCAAACTCAAAAATGCTTATGTTTTTAATGATTAAAAAATGCCATTATTTTATTTTAAAAAGTTAATAATTGTATTTTGTTGACAAAATATTTTAGTTTGTCTTGTATATTTTTTTGATTATATCAGGTCACATTTTAAGCTGTTATTTGGTCATGTTACATTGTGCACCACCTATGGGGCATGTTGTCACATTTCACTTCCATTCTTTCGGGGTAAATCAAGTAAAAAGTATACACTGTATTAATGAAACAAAACCACATAATTGTACTAGACATGTGTGCAATTAATGTGGGAAACAATAAATACTCTGAACCCCAAGTGGATTTACACAAACTGAGAAAGTCAAAAAGCGTTAGGTTGTGCCCCGCTCTCCCCCTATAATTTTTGAAGTAACAGAAATGTTTTTTATGGTTTTAGTTTTATTTAACTATATTAACCCTGGTTTCCATCATTCATGTTTTTTCACTGCTCTCAAATGTGTTTTTTTTTTTTTTTGCATGCAAATGTGTTTTCATTACAGTCACGAAAAATCCCAGATTAATCCTTGCAGACCTAGTAGTGAGGTCATGTGATAGCAATACTAAAGCTTAAAGTGTTTGCTGCTTAAAACACAGGCTGAATCCAAAATCGCCCCCTAAATCCTCAATCACTCTTCCCTACATTAGTCCACTAATACAGTTCACTTGAAGGAGTGAATGAAAACGGCTGTACGCTCGTTATTGCGGTGCAATGTGGGATAGAATGAGTGCACTCGATAACGTCCACTATGGTTTCGGACACCACTACAAATGGCTGTCCCCTCAAATAATGCCCTATTTGAGGGTATACGGGGTGCTTTTGGATTCAGCCACAGTGTTTTGAATGAAAGCACACAGTGCAGCATGTGCATCATATCCAGAGAGCTGCTGCCCTCTAGTGGCTCACTGACCTGTGTGTCCATACAGAATCTGACAGCTGTTAGTGGCCAGCTCGAACACCTTCAGCTGAGAGCTGTTAGTGGCCACGACGATGTGCGTGTCGTTCTTCCCCAGGAACTTCACATCTAAGATATCATCATTGTAGCCCACGAACTACAAAAGAAGAGATAAACAAGGTGAGTGGTCTACCATTACAGATACAGCGGAGGCTTATGCTGAGCTGCAAGGCTTACCTGCTGCTGTACAGTGAGCGTGGGCATCTGATAGATGAGGATGTTGTGCTCTGCGGTGACTGTGGCCAGTCTGTTGGACCGAGGCATGGGCAGAAGGTGCACCAGACTGCGCGGGTCCAAATCGGCTGCCTCTGTGCTGAGAGCTGGAGCGTCAGGCAGCGTCTGCGTGTGGACACAGCACGCCGAGCTGGAGTCCCACACTCGAAGAACACCTGCGGAGAACATCACAACACACTTACACAACAACTACACGCATAGCACAGGAGCGCCACACAGCACCAAAATCACTCCATTTTTAAAAGCAAGCACTAAAAAAAACCTACAAGTTAGAGATGCACCGATTGCAATTTTCTTGGCCGATTTCTTGTTAGTGAGATCGGCCGATACCGATATTCTTTCTAAGAACTATAATTGACAGCATATACAAACAAAAATCCACTTTTTCTTCAAAAGCAACATTTTTTTTAAAATTCTAAAATAAATTAAACATTACAACAGGATCTTCTCTCACTTAACCCTCTGAGGTTCTTCGTTTTCCAGTCACACTCAGGACCTTCGGGTCAAAAGTGACCCGACCCCTGAAATCAATTATTATTATTTTTTCAGTAAAATCAATTAAATGTATTTTTGTTCAATAATATTATTTCTTTCTTTTTTTGTGTTTTGAGAGAATTTTATGATAATTATTCATATTTATGCAAGAATTATGATCCATTTTTCCCATTTAATATAATAGAAAATGTGTATATGTATATATATATAAAACATTTTTTTTAATTAATGCTGTATTTCAGGTTAAAGTAGAGACTAGGCCTATAGAAACCAATTTTGGAAATCAGATTGGTGCCATCTGGTGGAAGCAGTGAGCATTATCATCATGCAATATCATATTTGAACCACTAGATGGATTTACAGCTCTCTGTAGAAAGGCTTGTGAATTCTAGTTGTTTTTGCACATATTTGCCTATTTATTTTCAGGTTGTGGATTTTAATATATAATAAGAGATTCTCAAAGACTATTTTTGTTACGTTTTTTGTTTGTTTGGTTTAAATGGTAATTTGAAGAGCCAGTTTTACTTTATAATACAGTCAAACCTGAACATTGCATTAGAAAGAGAACAAATGGAAAGCATTTTGTTACCCATTGTTTTAATTGTAACTTAATAAAAATGCAATTCTTTCAGTCATAAAAATTTTTTATTAACCTTTTATAATAAATAATTTGATTAAAATAATTTTTTGTACAATTCAATGAACAGTAACTCTTTTTATTTCACATATTCTCACATTTCTCTGTTACAGTTTCACCAGTCTCTTATTTCCCTATGTGTGTTTGTGTGTGTGAGTGTGTCTATTTTGCAAACTTGATGGCTTACAGTCACATGCTTTCATTGCTGTGCGCTTTATTTCTTACATTGATGAATAATTGCTTTTATTTCACACATTTCACAAAATTAGCTTTTGGAATGACACGCGTTCATTTGTGTGTGTGTGTGTGTGTGTGTGTTTGTGCGTGTATTTGTCTGTTTTGCACTCTTGATGTTTTAGAGATTCACCCCTTCACTGTTGTGTGCTTTTTTTCTGCATCCTGGCTGATTTGTAGATTGTACGCACAAAAAACTCTGTATTTTCATATTTTTGCCAATTTCCCATTCATTTCCTATGGGGGTCATTTTTGACCCGAAGGTCCGGAGTGTGACTATTTGTTTTTGGACCACTAGACTTTTCAAATCCTGTCCACAATTTTTGTGTGTGTTCATATACCAAGTACTAATAAAGTCACCAAGTTTCGTGCCATTCCGATGAAGCTACGATTTGTAACATTAAAACAATTTTTTTTTTAAAATTCTGGTCAGAAATGACCGAAGAGCCCTAGAGGGTTAAACAACTCTCAAAAAAATAAGTGTTCTATGCCTGGAAAGAAGTAGAATTAACAAATAACTGAAAATCAGTTGCTTTATGAAACAAAACATTATAAATGGACATTTTTCTCTTTTTTACTTGTCTTACAAAAGTCAAAAGATCCTATGAATGAACAAACCTGAAGTGTACAATACTCCTCCAAATAATAGTTCAGTAATTTGGGTAATAAATGTTGCCAGCTTAGGGATGTCACAGTACCAAAATTCCAGTAGTCGGTACCAATACCATAAAAATTGTACGGTACTCGGTACCAATTTCGGTACCACAGCTAAATGTTTTTTTACCTTTAAAAAAAATAAATAATTAAATGTATTAAGTTTATTATTTATGACAATGATAGTTAAGTAATAATACATAAACATTTAAAGGCTGTATGCTGTTTAAAAGTAAACATTGTTTATAAAAAAAAAAATCAAGTGAAAAATAATCAATTAATTATTATTATTAGTAGAGACGTATTATTATTACTACATAGAGACAGAGCTAAATCTAATGTAGGCTACAACAGTAGCCCAATATATTCTGTCAATTCATTTTTTTTTTAAACCAAACTTTTATTTTGACGGGTTGCCGTTGCCCTTGAGTGTCTGTGTTCATGATATGACTTCTGATATGAATGATATGTTCTTGATATGTTCTCTCAAATGAAATGGCAAATTCTCATGAAGTGATGGTTTATGCGTTTGGCAGGTCATCCAGCGCCATGAAGTCCATCATTTCTTTGTAATTGCTTTGGTCTTTTTGCTGCTTACACCAAGTAAAGATAAGAGAGGCTGCTGACCTGTGGCTGGCTCTGAGCTCTGGCCAGCTTTAGCCGTTTTACCTTTACTAACGTTACATTCTTCAAACTGGGCATGTTCCGCGGGGTGATGGAGTTTTAAGTGTCTAATTATTAGGTTTGTCATGTTGTGCGCTTTCCTGGTGGATCCCCTGCAGTTTATTTTAACCTTACAAGTTTTACAAATGGCATAATTAGTGTCTTCTAGAGTTTGCATGCGGCTGTGAGCGCGAGCGTGGCTGTGACATCAACGTCGTGCTCACAGCCGCATGTAGACGGATCGGCTCAAAACCGGAGACATGTGACTCTGATCGGCCGATCAGCGATCAGGGCCGATCAATCGGTGCATCTCTACTACAAATAAGCAAAACGTGTATCTTTAAACATTGTTAAATTATATTTTCTCATTCATTTGATATTTTAAAGGGTTTGCATGCATCTTTTTATCTCGATTAGATGCAACAAAGCAGATTAAAAGGCACAATATGTAAGATTCTTGGATTAAAATATCCAAAAACCACTAGAACAGTGTTATATATTTTGACTTGTGTACTTAAACTATCACAAGTAGGGGTGTAACGGTACACAAAACTGACGGTTCGGTACTTACCTCGGTTTTGAAGTCCCGGTTCGGTATGGATTCGGTACAGCAGTTTTACAAAATTGCTTTTTATTAATTTTTATTCAACAGTGGTTTAATGAAAAAAATTGTGTCTGTCCTTAAATGAATTAAATTATAACTAAAAGTTTCTTAAAGATAATGCTGTAAACTATATAGGGAGCCCTTACTTACATATAGCTATTAAAGATTAACAACAGAGCCCAAACTATTAGCCTAAATTCAGTTGCTATTTATTTTTAGATATAATAATCAACACTCATAAGCTTCACATAAGGCAGTTTTTGCATTAACTTCTAAATCTAATTATTTGTATTCGTTGTTGAAATAATCATTTAGTGGCTGTAATTTTCATGACAGGTTTATTTAAACATACATTAAATAAACAAGACATCACTAACAGTGGTATATAATGAGTATATATAGGCTAATATAATGAATATAACGGCTAATATAGTGCATGTATTCAGTGAAAGAGTTGATTTCTCTAGTGAGCTAACAGCTGTGGACACTGAATGACTTCTGAGTAAACGTGATTCTGCATGACATTGTTTACAATCAGTTTTATTGTCTTTCCGCGGTTGAAACACAGACGGAGCGATTACACGACATATGATACATTTCAGTAAGTTGTAATGTATCCTCAACATACCTTAAGATGTATTAATTTATGTTTATTCTTTAGGAAGAGATGATCGCATTGACTCCTGCGCCGCGCGCTGCCGCTTTAAGTTGAACTGATACGCGTCTATCAGTCACGTCACATTAAAGAGCATCAAAACGGCATTTATCGTTTGAATTTCGTGATAAAATGGACTGAATACTTAATATGTTCGTGTGGGAACTCGGATTGAAGTGTGTTCCACGCTTACAACAAGCGACTGTTAACTGTTAAAGATTACATTCATAACCGTTCGGTACACGCGTGCACCGTACCGAAAGCCCTGCACCGAAACGGTTCAATACGAATACGTGTACCGTTACACCCCTAATCACAAATGTTTCCAAGAATGTTTAAATCCAGAAAAATAAGCTATTTTTACCAGGACACAAACCGTGTCTGTGCGTCGCCTATCAATGACATCATACCCGTGTTACCCTTGATTTTTTTATTTTGTAGAAACACCAAAGATGTAATTTCTTTAAAAAATAAATAATTTATTTGAATATGATATATTTTATTAGACAGGAGAGCAACTGTTTGGATATACATTTATCAACAGAAAACAAATATCCATCCATCCATCCATCTTCTTCCGCTTATCCGGGGCCGGGTCGCGGGGGCAGCAGTCTAAGCAGAGATGCCCAGACTTCCCTCTCCCTAGACACTTCCTCTAGCTCTTCCGGGGGGACACCGAGGCGTTCCAAGGCCAGCCGGGAGACATAGTCCCTCCAGCGTGTCCTCGGTCTTCCCCGGGGCCTCCTTCCGGTTGGACATGCCCGAAACACCTTCCCGGGAAGGCGTTCAGGAGGCATCCGGAACAGATGCCCGAGCCACCTCAGCTGTCCCCTCTCGATGTGGAGGAGCAGCGGCTCTACTCCGAGTTCCTCCCGAGTGGCTGAGCTTCTCACCCTATCTCTAAGGGAGCGCCCAGCCACCCTGCGGAGAAAGCTCATTTCGGCCGCCTGTATCCGGGATCTTGTCCTTTCGGTCATGACCCAAAGCTCATGACCATAGGTGAGAGTAGGAACGTAGATTGACCGGTAAATCGAGAGCTTCGCCTTACGGCTTAGCTCTTTCTTCACCACGACAGACCGGTACATCGACCGCATTACTGCAGAAGCTGCACCGATCCGTCTGTCAATCTCCCGTTCCATCCTCCCCTCACTCGTGAACAAGACCCCTAGATACTTAAACTCCTCCACTTGGGGCAGTAACTCTCCACCAACCTGGAGTGGGCAAGCCACCCTTTTCCGACTGAGGACCATGGCCTCGGATTTGGAGGTGCTGATCCCCATCCCAGCCGCTTCACACTCGGCTGCAAACCGTCCCAGTGCATGCTGAAGGTCCTGGTTAGAAGGGGCCAACACGACAACGTCATCCGCAAAGAGCAGAGACGAAACCGTGTGGTCCCCAAACCTGACACCCTCCGGCCCTTGGCTGCGCCTAGAAATTCTGTCCATAAAAATTATGAACAGAACCGGCGACAAAGGGCAGCCCTGCCGGAGTCCAACATGCACTGGGAACAAGTCTGACTTACTGCCGGCAATGCGGACCAAACTCCTGCTTCGGTCATACAGGGACCGGACAGCCCTCAGCAAAGGACCCCGGACCCCATATTCCCCCAGCACCCTCCACAGGACGCCGCGAGGGACACAGTCGAATGCCTTCTCCAAATCCACAAAACAAATGTGGACTGGTTGGGCAAACTCCCATGAACCCTCCAGCACCCTGTAGAGGGTATAGAGCTGGTCCAGTGTTCCGCGACCAGGACGAAAACCGCACTGTTCCTCCTGAATCCGAGTTTCCACTATCGGCCGGATTCTCCTCTCCAGTACCCTGGCATAGACTTTCCCGGGGAGGCTGAGAAGTGTGATCCCCCTATAGTTGGAACACACCCTCCGGTCCCCCTTCTTAAAAAGAGGGACCACCACCCCGGTCTGCCATCCCAGAGGCACTGTCCCCGACCGCCACGCGATGCTGCAGAGGCGTGTCAGCCAAGACAGCCCCACAACATCCAGAGACTTGAGGTACTCAGGGCGGATCTCATCCACCCCCGGTGCCTTGCCACCGAGGAGTTTCTTGACCACCTCTGTGACTTCAGCCCGGGTGATGGACGAGTCCTCCTCTGAGCCCCCAGCCTCTGCTTCCTCAATGGAAGACGTGACGGCGGGATTGAGGAGATCCTCGAAGTATTCCTTCCACCGTCCGACAACATCCCCAGTTGAGGTCAACAGCCGCCCATCGCCACTGTAAACAGCGTTGGTAGGGCACTGCTTCCCCCTCCTGAGGCGCCGGACGGTTTGCCAGAATCTCTTCGAGGCCAGCCGATAGTCCTTTTCCATGGCCTCACCGAACTCCTCCCAGGCCCGAGATTTTGCCTCCACGACCACCCGGGCTGCAGTCCGTTTAGCCTGTCGGTACCTGTCAGCTGCCTCAGGAGTCCCACAAGCCAGCCAGGCCCGATAGGACTCCTTCTTCAGCTTGACGGCATCCCTTACTTCCGGTGTCCACCACCGGGTTCGGGGATTGCCGCCTCGACAGGCACCGGAGACCTTGCGTCCACAGCTCCGAGCAGCCGCTTTGACAATGGAGGTGGAGAACATGGTCCACTCGGACTCAATATCTCCAGCCTCCCTCGGGATCCGGTCGAAGCTCTGCCGGAGGCAGGAGTTGAAGATCTCTCTGACAGGAGACTCGGCCAAACGTTCCCAGCAGACCCTCACAGTACGTTTGGGTCTACCGAGTCTATCCAGCTTCCTCCCCCGCCATCGGATCCAACTCACCACCAGGTGGTGATCAGTTGACAGCTCCGCCCCTCTCTTCACCCGAGTGTCCAAGACATACGGCCGCAGATCAGATGAAACGACCACAAAGTCGATCATTGACCTACGACCTAGGGTGTCCTGGTGCCATGTGCACTGATGGACACCCTTATGCTTGAACATGGTGTTCGTTATGGACAAACTGTAACTAGCACAGAAGTCCAATAACTGAACACCACTCGGGTTCAGATCAGGGGGGCCGTTCCTCCCAATCACGCCCCTCCAGGTTTCACTGTCATTGCCCACGTGGGCGTTGAAGTCCCCCAGTAGAACGACGGAGTCCCCAGTCGGAGCACTCTCCAGCACCCCTCCCAGGGACACCAAGAAGGTCGGGTACTCTGCACTGCTGTTTGGCCCGTAGGCACACACAACAGTGAGAGACCTATCCCCAAGCCGAAGCCGCAGGGAAACGACCCTCTCGTTCACCGGGGTAAACTCCAACACATGGCAGCAGAGCTGGGGGGCTATAAGCAAACCCACACCAGCCCGCCGCCTCTCACCATGGGCAACTCCAGAGTGGTAAAGAGTCCATCCCCTCTCGAGGAGTGTGGTTCCAGAGCCCAAGCCATGCGTGGAGGTGATTCCGACTATCTCTAGTCGGAACCTCTCAACCTCACGCACAATCTCAGGCTCTTTCCCCGCCAGCGAGGTGACATTCCATGTCCCAAGAGCCAGTTTCCGTGTCCAGGGATCGGGTCGTCTAGGCCCCCGCCTTCGACTGCTGCCCGATTCGCTTTGCACCGGCCCCTTTGTTTGAGAAAACAAATAATAGGTGCACTTTTATGGACTTCAAAAATGACCCGACAAGTCACTGCCATTATAAAGCTGGGAAGAGCCAGGACATTTTTAATATAACTCAGATTGTGTTCGTCTGAAAGAAGAATTTCATATGGATGGCTTGAGGGTGGATGACTTGAGTCTGAGTAAATCATGGGCTAATTTTTGTTTTTGGGTGAACTATCCCTTTAAATTCTAGAGTCCAGAGTTTACCTTTACTGCCAGCTGTGACAAAGTGTAAGCCTTCATTCTTCACACCCATCTGGGTGTAATCGCCTGTCCCAGGGAGAACAACAACACCTTCCACAGCCTGAACATCCACAAATAAAAGAACTGCTTGTAAAACAAGGCCGTGTTTCCAGAACCTACTTATTTCACAGGTGTGATACACAGACAATAATTGAGCTGTCATAAAGGTAAATCAGGTCACGTTCTGACCTCATAGACAGGGACTGTCCTCTTCACCACATTCTCCTTCAGGTCCCACACCGAACAGATTTGGTCTCGGCCAGAACTGAAAATGGAGACAGCGCGACTATTAAAACTGGGCCATTATGCTTGATAAGATTCCATAGAAATGTGTGACGTTCTCCCCCCCCCCCTATTTACCTGATGAGTGTTTGGCCATCAGGAGAAAAGGCCAGCGATGTGACGGCACTGTAGTGGCTCTGCAAAACACAGGTGCACAAGCTGGTCCGCAGGTCCCAGATACGGATCCAATAGTCCAGAGAGGAAGAGAAGAGCTGCAGTCTGCTGATGTCTGGATGAAACTCAACCAAACTGAAAGAGAGACGTCGTCGCAGCTTTTAAACATGGCATAACAACCAGCTGTGCCAGTATTACATCATCACAGGAAGAAATTATGAGATCTACTGAGCGTAAATGAGAGACGATTTCAAAGCAGTTTAAAGGGGTGATGAATTGAGAAATCAACTTTCCCTTGAGCCTTTGATATATACAAGTTCATTGTGATATAAAAATATCCTGTAAGTTTCAGAGCTGAAAACTTCCTTGTTAGTCAAAGAAAAGCTTTTATAGACACCAGGCCCAGAAAACAAGAGCTCTCACAATATGTCGACCACTGACGTAATAGGACGCAGAAGCACCGCCTCAAGCCAGTCCACCGACTCGTGGAGCTAAAAGGTGCGGAAACGATTGTAAACAAGACACAGGTCGAGACTGGATTTGCAGACATACTGAGATTAAAACACAATGCTGTGCCTTCTATATTGGACCCGGCAGGAACGGTGCAACACACTTATGAGAGTAAAACATGTTTTTATATGTGTTAGTATTGCATTGTTACAGATCGTTTGATAACTACTGATTACATACCTTAGCACGCGGTCACAGGCTGGAGAAGGTGTTATTGGTTCATTCGTGATCAGACTCGGACTTGTAACGCCAGCTCGCAAAGCCCAAAGTCCCGAGGCTGTGTGTTTTTCAGACAGGCTACCAAAACGTATCACCGGCCTGCCGACAGGCTATCTTAAATAGTGAAATTACATTCCTTTCTTGCGTGTGTGTGTGCGTGTGTGTATGGGTCAAGGTTATTCACTGATCGGACGGGCCAAGTAATACAAAAATAACATTCCAATCAATCGCGGGTGGATGAGAGATGAATCATTGTGTTTGTTTGATAAAGGCATTTTGCGAGTCCTGTGAGCGTTTCCCCAGACGCTTTCAAAACAATCCCCACATGTATTGAGAGGAGCTGAAGCTCATTAAATATGCAAATCTTATCCAATACTAGCCGTGGGCGTTTACTTCCAAGTCTCCAGTGCGGCACGCCCATCAAAATAGAGAGTTTTTCAGAGAGGCTCAAAACCAAGGCAGAAAATAGCCTATTACTAGGGGTGTAACGGTACACGTATTCGTACCGAACCATTTCGGTACAGGGCTTTCGGTTCGGTGCGCGCGTGTACCGTCTTTAACGGTTAACAGTCGGCTTGTTTTAAACGTGGAACACACTTCAAATCGAGTTCCCACACGAACGTATTAAGTATTCAGTCGAAATTCTAACGATAAATGGCGTTTTGATGCTCTGTAATGTGGCGTGACTGATCAGTGATCAGTGAACAATTGAACGTGATCATCTGTGAAAGCGATCGATCATCTCATCCTAAAGAATAAATATGAATGAACAACTAAAGGAGTGTTGAGGATACATTACAACTTACTGTCACGTATCATATGTGGTGTAATCGCTCAGTCAGTGTTTCAACGGCAGAAAGACGTCAATATAACTGCTTGTAAACTAAACAATGTCATGTAACGTTAACTTTAGCATCACATTTACCTCAGGCAGTCATTCAGTGACCACAGATTTTATTCACTAGAAAGATCAACTCTTTCACTAAATATATGCACTATATTAGCCTATATATTCATTATATTCTACTGAACCTGGTGTCTTGATTATTTCATGTATGTTTAAATAAACCTGTCATGAAAATGACAGCCACTGTGTAGGCTATAAATTATTATATTTCAACAACGAATTGGAGAAAAAACTTTTTTATAATTCGATTTAGAAGTTATTGCAAAAACTGCCTTATGTGAAGTTTACATATTTGCGAACTATGTTATTTGGGTGTTGATTATTATTATACCTAAAAATAAATAGCAACTGAATTTAGGCTAATATTTTGGGTTCTGTTGTTAACCTTTAATATTAATGTGCAAGTAAGGGCTCCCTATATGGTTTACGGCATTATCTTCAATAAACGTTTAGTTATAATTTAATTAATTTAAGGACAGACACTTTTTTTTCTTCTTCAATAAACCATTGTTTAATAAAAAATTAATAAAAAGCAACTTCGTAAAACTGCTGTACCGAACCCGTACCGAACCGTGACTTCAAAACCGAGGTACGTACCGAACCGTCAGTTTTGTGTACCGTTACACCCCCCTACCTATTACTTATTCATTATGATGTTTCTAAATGTAAAAACCATGCAAATGTCATAAATTGACCTCAGACAACAGTATAAAAAAATAAAAAGCCAGTACACAACCCCTTTAAGATACTTTACATTTTGTACGCAGGGTTTCTTCAGTACTTACTGTACAACACCCGTCGGTCCTTTCAGGTTGTGTGTGCAGTACTGCTTCACAACATCCCACAGCTTGATGGTGCCGTCACAACCTCCTACAAACACAACAACAAATACCCATTACCCCTGTGAAAAGATGTGCCCTAAACTCTTTTCAATGTGCACTTGATTATGCTCGATTATGATCCCTCAATTTGCAAAAAGATTTGTTGTGTTTTTATTAGTGGTGGGCATAGATACATTTTTTTAATCTATATTAATCTCACTGTAATCTTATAATTAATCTAGATTAAAATGGCTCATTTGAATTCTGCCGAAGGCATTCAGAATATGTGTGCTCGTAAGTGATCGTTTGTCTTTTTGTAGTATATATATATATATATATATTATATATATATTATATTATATTATATTATATATATATATATTATATTATATTATTTTATATTATATTATATATATATATATATATATATATATATATATATATATGAATAATGAATAATAAATAACTTCTGTCCCTTTAAGACCAGGGGTCCGTTCTTCGTATGTCGCTAACTCAGTTAGCTGGATTTGATTGTTGACGATTTGGCATGATCTTGGATTGTTTGGTTCTTCGACGATCATCCTGGACTTGCTGTCATAGCAACAGGTCCGTAAACTTAAACCAAGGCTTATTTCATCTAAACAGGATTAGATTGCATCTTGAGGTGATGCTTAAAATCTGTCCCAGCATCTGCTACTTTATTACAAGTTCATTACTGAACCAGGGGCAATAATAATAATTTTAAATAATAATAATAATATACAAATTTTTAATTGCATATGTATATGAGAATGTATATAATATTATAATGTTGTGTATAATACTATAGACACAGCCACTTGATTGAGCGATTTATTTGTGATGGAATAATTACTTTATAATTTTATTGGAGGTTTACACACATGTTGTACAGTTAATCTGAGGCGTGCATTAATTTAAGTGATGACGGATATTATGGGATGGCTTGATGCAGCAGAGTATTTGATCTTAACCCTTAAGAAACTTTAATACTGTCACGTAACAAATCTGCTTCAAATTGAATTAAAAATTTAATTACAACATCGAAATAAAAATGTAAAGGGTGTACAAATAGTGAATATAAATAATTGGTAATCATGTAAAAAAAAACAACAACAAAAAACATTTATCATCGATCTATTATAACTTTTATGTTGATTTGGTCGTTTAGCTGTTTCCTTATAAAGGTCCAGATATTCGTGGGGTTTTTTGTGTAATTTGTCAAGTTTTTTGCCAGGTGGCTTTTTTAATTATATGATGTCATTACGTTGCTCTCTTGACGCCAGCCAATCGCTGCATTACTGATCATGGTTTCGAGTATCGATGCATCTGCCCTCTTCAGGGAAAACAAGAACGCGCAGTGATCTCAGATCATTTCATCCAGATATTTAAATCCAATCCGCAAATTCGAAGTTTGAAGAACCAAATTAGCCAGACATCAATTATCATGATTAAAAGATCTGGGATCTGTCAAATCACCTCAGATGTATTAAGTGAGGTACGAAGAACGGACCCCTGACGCACGCATTGATCCCAAACACGACGTTAAAACTCACCAAGATGGGCATTGAGACATTTTTGAGTGTATTTGACCATTAATAAGCTGGAAAAAGGAGCTCATTTTTGCACTTGTATGTCAGAGGCGGCTTTATTACGGTATGTGTGTGTGCGCTTCAGATGCGAGCGCGAAATCTGCAGGAATTAGTAGAATTAACGTTATGTGCAACCCCGCGCGAAATTCAGACTGGTCACACCAATACTAACACGCTGTCATGAAGAAAAATTAACAACCGTTCGCCATGTTCAGAGGGTTAACCGGACTGAATGAGAGGAGGCGGGTGCGTGTCAACTCACTGTCGGTCGGAGAGGAGAGCGCAGCTGATATCGATACTGTAGAAAATCTCGCCCCCTACAGTGCAACTCGGCTAGGTGTACATCCGCGCTAAAATATCAAGGTGAAAGTCATCATAGCTTGCGTTGTATAGACACAGCTCCCAACCCAACTTTGAGAATAGATTAACGGCGATATTTTAATGAGTCTCACGTAGGGCTGGGCAAAAAATCGATTTAATCTATTTATCGATTTTGTAGTGTAAAACGATTTTTATTTTGCAAACTCGAGTTTTTTGCCACAATAGTTTTTTCTGACTTTTCCGTGTTTCGTCCTTGTGCGTTACCATAGCGCGATATGAGCCAGCCCCCGCCCCGCGTAACCATAGATACTAAAAGAAGTGCGTAACACAGTCAAAACAACATGGCAGCGTGTAGTACTAGCAGAGAACTACTTCCAAAGAAAGGCACAGGTAATTCCGTAATTTGGAACTGGTTTGGTTTTGATGCAGCAGACAAAACACAGACGAAGCCTTGCTGCAAAATATGTTTCAAGGCTGTTGCTACTGGAAGCAGCAGTACAACTAATCTTTTCCAGCACCTGAGGAATAAACATCGCGAAGAATGGGAGAAGTGCAGCCGGCTCCGTAGCGAAAACGGCTCCTCTAGCACACCTGCTAAAAAGCAAACTACACTTCCTGAGAGCTTTACAAACTGTGTGCCTTATGATAAGAACGGAGCACGATGGAAAGCGATTACAGAGGCGATCACGTTTTATATTGCCACAGACATGCTGCCAATTTATTCTGTCGAAAAGCGAGGCTTTAATCACATGCTGAAAGTATTAGATGCGAGGTACGTTGTCCCCAGTCGCAAGTATTTCGCCAATGTAGCGCTGCCTCACCTGTACAATACAACTCGAGAAAAGATCCGCAGTGAGCTGGAGGAGATGCAGTTTTACTCAGCCACAACGGACCTGTGGTCCAGCCGGACGATGCAGCCATATCTGAGTCTGACGGTTCACTACATCAAAATTTGTAATTATCTGATTTCTTGAACAAAAAATTTAAGCTACTGTGAAGTTGTTGCACTTTTGCTTAAACCTGGGTTAAAGCTTGCAATTGTTGAATGACAGAGCCTCATTTACTTTTTGTTTTGGGATTCTACGCATTTTAACTCTTGAGGACAATCATAGCAATAAAGTTGCACTTTTGACACTATATCTGATGTCTGCAGTCATTTTTTAAGTGCATTGGAAAAAAAATATCGAAAAACAAATCGAAACTCGAATTTTTCTTTAAAAATCTAAGATTTTTTTTTTAGGCAAAATCGCCCAGCCCTAGTCTCACGTTAACGCAGCACATTAACGCTGATAACGGCGTACCACTAGTTTTTATGCTTGCTTGAGTTGGGTTTTGACTTGTGAATAATGGGAGATGGAAACGCATTTTAATAGAACATTAAACCCATGTGACTCTTTCCGCTGATGGTGTTTTATTTGGTAACTCTTTACAATAAGGTTCATTAGTTAACATTAGTTAACATTAGTTAACTACATTAGTTAACATGAACTAATAATGAACTGCACTTATAAAGCATTTATTTACCTTTGTTAATGTTAATTTCGACATTTACTAATGCATTATTAAAAACGTGTTAACATTAGTTAATGCACTGTGAACTAACATGAACTAACCATGAACAGCTGGATTTTTATTAACTAATGTTAACAATGGTTAACTAATGCTGAACAGAGGTGTTGTTCATGGTTAGTTCATGTTAACTAATGCCTTAACTAATGTTAACTAATACAACCTTATTGTAAAGTGTTACCTTTTATTTATTGCTGGTTACTATGTTTCCAATACCACCGCCATCCACTCGGACAACTTATTATTAATTACATTTCTGACCTACGGCGCAGTCAGAGAGCTCTCAGATTTCATCAGAAAGATCTTCATTTGTGGTTTGAAGATGAACAAAGATTTACATTTTTAGGTGACCTAACCAAATCAAAGATCTAGCTTATGTCTGACCTGTCGCCAGCAGGGTGGAGGTGCAATCAAAGGTCATGCTGGCCACAGGCACATTGTGGATGGCCCTCCACGACCGAGTGCACTTCTCCTGCTTCCAGTCCCACTGCTTCAAGAGCAAAGCCCTGCTGGCGGTCACCAGCATCTGCAGAAAAACAACAGCAACCAGCTCAGTCTCACACATCCTGAAACACCAGACGGGTCAATGACAGATCACTGAATGACCTCACCTCATCATCAGGACTGAGAGAGAACGAGGTGATGTCCTCTTGATCATCCTGCGCCGAGAAAGCAAAGGTGAGACATACAGGCAGCCGCATTATGCAGTCATGTTTCAGACATGGTGGCGCTTCTTCAATTTTGGACACTTTTACATATTTTTTTCTATTATCTTGTAATATGAAGTTCACATTAAAATGTATTACCATCCCTTAATCATATTGCAATTTTTAAATACTTTTATTTACCTATTTTATTGTTTAACCCTTATCTCAGATCCAGACAAAATCCATCATACAAATATGATTACATTTCAAGGGGTACTTCAGCGCTGGAAAGATGACCGTGTATTTAAACTGGGTCATTTATGCAGTAGAAATGTGAAATTATTTTTGAATTTGGTGCCTTTTAGACTGAGAGAAGACAGAAAATGTACTTTTGGCTCATGTGGATGAAAGACAACAAATCCCAGAATGCACTTGCTTCACTGCCCTATGAGGCCACTCCCACCGGTTACATCTCTTGCCCACCGTGGCACCGCCCCACCGTAGCTTAGATTTTTATTGTAATAGAATAATTTAGTTCAGTTAGATAACAGACACTACAATTAAAAACTAAACGTGTCTGACTAATACAGCACGAGCCGACCGAGAGTCGCAGCACAAACATAGCAGGAGTCAGATCTCATTCATCACGAGAGAGAAGAGCTGACAGACCAGATGCAGGGCTCCAGACTGCAACTAAACTTTGAGAGTGTGCGACTGAATTTTACATCCAGTCGCACATGTGCGACCAGTAAATGTGCCTGCTGTCAGTACTGGAGAAATTAAGAAAATACACTTACTATGTATAATTGATAGACGTTATATCTGGCAAATTCTATCTTTGCCAGCCGTTATATGAGATCATATTGAACCATTTGTCTGAGATGCATTTTTGCTAATCGCAATCCAGAAGAGAGAGAAAGCGAGCGAGCTCTCCCACGTGGAGCTACAGCGAACACAACACCACAGTCAGCTTAATGAGTGAGGATGGCCAAGAGAACTACACATACGTTTAGTGGGTAATTCCACGCAAAAATGTCACATCCATAACGCCAACTAAATACCATGGCATTGTGTTGGTGTTATGGATGTGACAGTTTTCCGCGGAATTGCCCTAGTCTGCTTAAACTTTAGGGATGTGCGTGTGATATTAATCTAATTTTATTTTCGATTTCGGCTTCCTACAATTATAAAAAGATGATATGAAGTAAAACTATTCCTATAGCCGTATTCCGTCGAGCGACATCCTTCCCTTCACAGCCTTGCGCTGTCATTTCTACCTAAAACTAAACTTAACGTCAGAATCAGTGGTTGTTGTAAACTGCGGGATGTGTTTGATAATAAAGAGCTATTAAATGCACAATAATCCGCGCAAGAGACGCTGTTTCCAACTTCAAGGCGGCTTATGTGTGTGTGTGCTGCGAAATGGACCGACTTTCACTTATATTTTAGGCTTTGTGTGCGCGTGCGTCTAAACCATCAAATAGCCTGTGTCAAAATGACCGGATTGGAGAGTAGTTACTTTAACAGTTCTTATCTTAAATGGGCGTAAATAGTTTGGAGAAATAGGAGAATATGATATTATTAGTTCTGCATTCGGTCTTAAAGGGGCAGCGTCTAATAAACCTGCTGACGATTCAGCCATTAATTCGAATCAAACAAAAGACAAAGAGAAAATATTCACATCTCTTGAATGAATAACTTTAGCTTTTATAAGCATTAATCTATCAATTTATACAGTGAAAACTATGCAGTGTTATTTTACATTTCATTACTTTATTAGATTTCTTTATAGGTTTGTTCTTTCTAAGTAATATTAATGTTAGCAGACCTTCCGAATGCCTGCACACTGGTCCATTTACAAATAGATGTTTTATATTTTTGTTCAAACATTGCTGTTTCTTTTGCTATAGATATTTTACTTTTCAGATTATAAAGCCATGCTAATTATGTTCTTAATTATGTTTTGTTTTTTTCATAAAAATAAAAAAAATACAGTATAATGATGTGAGATGATAATGACATGATGTGAGATGGTGGTCCAGTGGGTTAAACCACTGAACTGATATGCAGAAGGTTGCTGGTTCGATCCCAGCAGTCTCCACCAGTGTGTCCTTGAGCAAGGCACTTTACTCCATGTTGCTCCAGGGGGATTGTCCCTGTAATACGGGCACTGTAAGTCGCTTTGGATAAAAGCGTCTGCCAAATGCATAAATGTAAATGTAATAAAAAGAACCGATAAGAATAGCGTTAAAGTACCGGATCGATAAGCAGTATCGGCAAGAGTAGTAATACCGTTAAAAACAATACCCATTCCTATTAGTAATACAGTGGAAATTAGTAGATTTGATTAGCATGTTGATTTACGGTGTGCGAACCTACATTTTCTGGTTGTGCCCCTAAAATTTTCAGTTGGGGGCCACTGTGCTCCTAGTGAAAAAAGTTAGTCTGGAGCCCTGAGATGATCGCAGAAGATTTGTTTTCAAAGCGAAATGCGCCTATTTAAGTGAGTTTGTCATTGTACCGTTTTGTTGTTGTGTTTTTCATTAAGAATAATAGGCTAATGAACCCACAATTCAAGCATCCCGCCCCCGAATTGGTGCTAATTCTAAACCGAAACTAGAGATGTTCCGATACCCTTTTTCCCTTCACAATACCGATTCCGATACCTGGACTCAGGGTATCGGCCAATACCGAATACTGATCCGAAACCTGCGCGTGGATCTGTATATACAGCTGTTTAAACTACTAGCTCTGTATGAATTGCTAGAATTATTTTATGGTGTGCTTCAGACTTATCCCTTATTCAGACTTATCCCAAATACAAGGTGAACTACTATATTTATTACAGTATTTTTATTATCTGACATGCATTTGACAGTAATATTATTTATTTTTCTTAAGCGAAAAAGAACTTCAAATGCAGCCACAAATCTAACACTGCAAACTGAAAAAGATATTTTAGTTTTACAATATAACTGTATAAAAACTGTGCAACAAAAAAAGTAGGAATATATTTATATATATTAATCAGAAAATAATCTCTACAACAAAACAAGTGAAAAATAAGCAACCATCTAGGCATTATTATTATTAGTAGAGACGTATTATTATAACATAAGAGACGTAGCTAAATCTACTGTACAGCAGGAGCCTAATATATTCTGTCAATTTAAAATGTTTTAAACCAAACTTTTATTTTGACGGGTTGCCATGAAGATATTTCAGTGTCTGTGTTCCTTATATGACAGTTTTCCCAAATGAAACGGTAAATTCTCATGAAGTGGCAGTTTATGCGTTTGTGTCCTCATATAGTGAACATAGACTGTGAATATGGACGTAGAGAAACTGGGGGAGGTTGCCGCTTGATAGTGACACACGGCAGAGATTACAAAGACAGTGAGCGAGCGCGGGCGGCCGCCATCCACACAGAGACTAAATATTGCTAAACAGCCAGTAAACAGCGGACATAGCCTACTGCTAACGCATTTTCATTTCTTCTTCGCTGCTCTAAACAGTGGTTCCTTGTGGCAAAACAGCACAACTTCCTGTGTTTGCAATGCATTCTGAGCACCGGAGAAGAACCGCGCAGTGGTTAGGCAAAGCTCGAGTTCATAATAACTAGGTCTTGTTTAAGAAAATGGTATCGGATCGGTACATGGGTTCAAGTACTCGCCGATACCGATGCCAGAATTTGTTGTGGTATCGGTGATATTTCCGATACTAGAATCTGAATCGGAACAACTCTAACCGGAACCGAGCACGGCCACCCGGCATTCATTCACGGCCGCACAGTCATTCACGGTGTGTCCAGTCTGGCGCATTTTCAGTTCATGCCAATGGAAGCTTAACTTTCATAGGAATTAATTGAGAACACTCGCTTTGCTCCGACCACTCCGTTATGAATGCCTGATCCCACCCCCTATGGGCGAAACTAGCTGCTTCTACTAGCCTCTGGCCAAAAAAGCCTCATATGACACTAAAAAATGACGGCACAGGGACGTTTTTAGGCATAGGCAAACTAGGCGGTCGCCTAGGGCGCCATCAGTAGGGGGGCCCCAATAAGCGCATATATCTGGCACTGATTTGTGTGTGTAAAGGGTGTCACGGCCACCCTAAAATGTTATTGCCGCCCCCACACTATTGGATCAGAGAACTGTCAATCTGACGATTCCTATATGCCATCAGATCAGATTAGGCTACTGTCAAAAAAGTTCACGTTTGGAGCCTCAACAACACCATTAGATCAATGAACTCGGTCAATGCTTTGGCAAGGTAACACTTTTTCAACCATACTAAAGGCCGATTAAAATAACAGGTACAAATCTGTATTTTTTTAGGGCAGTATTTGTGGCAGTCTAGAAATCACGCTGTGAATGGGCAGATGGCATTGCTCGGTGTGTATGTTAGAGGCAAAATATAACTGCACACTTACTTCAGCATTTCATGATTATCAGTTATATTTTGACTCTATTAAGCTTTCTTCTCTTAACTGCTCCTCCAAAAGTTTTTTGCGCCAATGCATTGCTAAAAGAATCAGTGTGTTTTGTAATTGTCCCATATAAAACTTTAACAGCCAATTTAAAAATGGTATAATAAAATGTGCAAATTCACAATATGAATACATCTTTTATTAAATCACGTTGACGAATGTAACGCATCTTTACGGATGGTGTTGAATGCTGAATCGATTCATTCAGTTCTAATAGCGCTTAACGCAAGCAGTGTCAGACACACAGAGGGCAAAGTGTCGCGTTATTTAAAGGGGAAGTTCACGCATCAATGAGTAACAAAAATCACACTGAATCAGTATTTATTCTTATTACTTTCATGTGAAATGTACTAATAGCACATAATAATTGTGTAGTTATGTCTGAGAACAATTTCTTAGCAACTAGGGACTGCACAAATATAGGCTTTATATTATAGGCCTAGGGCTATACAGGCATCTGGCTATTCATTTGAATCCTTATTAACAAATATATGTTATAAACGGCCCTGGGGGGGGCCTCGCTGAAGTAACCCTTTAAAAGGCACAATATGTAAGATTTTTTGATTAAAATATCCACCAGAAGCAAAAGTGCTCATCTGCTATAGCTCACTTTGAAGTGAAAATACAAGCCCATGATTTAGTCACCATGTGGATTACTTGTGGATGTGGATTCATTTTCTGATGGATGGATGCACTTTTTTGAGCTTCAAATTTTGGGCTGCCATTATAAAGTTATGTTTTAATATAACTCAGATTGTGTTCGTCTGAAAGAAGAATGTCAAACACAGAGGATGACTTGAGGGCGAGTAAATCATGGGCTAATTTTACTTTTTGGGTAGCCTAGGTGCCAGACGAACTTAGCCCCGCCCACAAAATTTTTTGCACGGGCAGTTCGGTCTGGACTTGATCCATAGAGGAGTAATTATGCCCGAACAGAAACTGTTCGGACCAATGAAATTGTCAGGGCGGGCTTTAGACGATGATGGACAGATGATAAACAGTAACGTAATCATCCACGTCATCAAAGGCGCTTGGGTTGAATTTGTTCTAATCCTAAACGGAGAACTTGTTCGTATATGCGTTCACCTTTACTATTTCTCTCAGAAATGATGATCGTGTTGGTAAGTACTCTGTGTATCCTTAAATTCTTTTTTTACAACACCGGCAAAGATCGTTTACACTCATCTTCTTCTTCTAACGTGACTTATTCCAAGTTTTTACAGCAAAACTCGCCCAATTGCTACTCAAAACTAGCTAAAAACAAGCCCAATAGCTTTCCGGGTGGGGGGGTTCTCCGGGAAAAATGGCATTTGGGGGGTAAAATATGTTATTTTGGCTGGACTGGCTGCTAAAATTTGCATTCCTGGGTCTGTATATCACATAATCTGGGTCGCTTCAACCCGCGGACCTGGCAACACAGTGCAGTTGAGTTCTGTTGACATTTGACAACTAACGTTATGCGTCGCTCCGTTGCTCTGATTGGTTGTAGGTCTATCCAATTGAGGTCTTTCCTGGTTCGGTTGAAACACGCCCCATAATCACAGCCCAACGGAGCAGAATCAGACTCAAATTCTGACTAGAATTGAGTATGACGACGTCAGGCTAATTTTTGGGTGAACAATCCCTTTAAAAAGAAACTAAAATAAACTAAATATTAAAGAGTTTAAAACAATCATAAATAATTTCAATATGCATGTTGAAAAAAATGATTTTAATCTTCAGTTACAGACAAGACAATCCAGTCCAACGTTTTATTCCCAAAAGAAAAAGCTTAAAAATTTCATTTCCACCACAGAATAGTGCAGTTCAGACGAACATCATCATATGAGATGTGCTGGAAATGTTTATTATTATTATTTTTACGGGGGGTGTCCACTGAGACAAACCAAATAAACTAGAGTAAAAGTGGCCACAATTTACAACACAACTGTAAGAAACTGACCTGCTCAATACTATGTATGATTTTCCCTGTATTGATCTGCAAAATGTTGACTCTTGGTCCACATGTGCAGAAGATGTACTGTTCATCACGGCTGATCTGGATGGAGACACAAAACAAGTCAAACGTGCTGGTAAAGCAGCTGTCATTTATTCATCTAATCTAATGATATGAGTTATATTGTAAAGGTTACACTTTATTTGTTACACTGTTCAATTATACATTTAAGTACTGTTGATATTAAATCACTACTATAGTATAGTATTTACTATAGGGTTTGATTACATGTAATTATGCATAATTTATAGTTAGTAACTACATGATGTAGCATATCCTCCTGGGACCCAGAAAAAAAAAGTTTTTTGAATTTAGTATTTTTTTTTATGTCATTACATTGTTTAGAGCATAAGAAACAAATGGGAAAAAAAAACATTTGAAAAATGATATTTTATTCATATGTTATGATATGTACTCGGTAGTTGACAGCAGGACTCAGTTGTTAAACAAATTAAATGACATGACATTGCATGCATAGGCAAAAACAATGGTATTTATTTTTAATTCACCAATCAATTTTTAGGTTTCAGGGTTTTTTTTAAACAAACTTTATTTAAAGATGATTCTGAACTATGTTATGAAAGATGAAATGCATTCATATACCGTTTTACTTTATTAAATATGTGGGTAAAATGACAATACTTGGATTTTCCCATTCAATACAATGCATCTATTCACTGCATCTAATTTGCATATTAATGTGTTCTTGGTGCAACATGTAATGCAAAAAGAAGTGTAATAATGGGAGGAAAAATTGGCAACATTTTCATAATAATATCTAATATTTCATAGGAATATTGATATGTAATTTCTTTCCCTGTTCACTTATGTCTCCAGAATGCCTGATAAACATGATTTAAATCCTGGTGTCCACTACAGTGGTCATTTATGAAATCAATGCCCTGTTTTGTAACAGAAAGTCATATTTTGATTAGAAACCCCATAACATTTTCCTGAGATGTTGATTTATAACAAACAATTTGAAAATTAATCAGATTTAAATTATAATTTAAAAATATGATCATATTTCCATAAGAGTGCTAAACATTAATGTCAGCCGTGTTTAAAGACCAAGAAGAAGTTGTTGTCCTGGTGAAACCTCCAAACATTTGGTATCTCTGCAAAGCCCCGAATGTGCTCTTTACAGGACATCCAGACTGTGACATGTATGATGTCAGAGAAATTCACTAAAATATAATGTCCACTACAGTGGACAAAAGTCTATTCTTGGGACCCAGGAGGATAAGTAACAAATGCAACACTGTAAAATTACCAAAAGATATGAGCTTACCTGCACTTTACCTCCCTTATAGAACGGCTCTATTTTGCTGGAGACTGCATAACTAAAACAAATGAGATGGCCATAAAGTAGTTGTTCAAAAAGAGAAGATATTAACAGCAATCTCAACAGTATCACAGTAAGTGCACATGTTCAAATAATCTTTCAGCCGATAAAGCACACTTACTTTGATTTATACTGCAGTGTGTTTCCAGCCATGACAACCAATGATGATCGCAAACTTCTATGGGAAAATATAGTTCGTTTAAAAAAGCATGTGTGTTTTAATTCACGCACCCCTAGAGTTTACACGCATGGCGCATGTGTTCAAGCAAGTGTCGCACGAATATGACGTCAAAATCAAAGCGCGAGATACAGTAACAACACACAAATGTCCCAGCTAATAAATGATAGTGGATTATAATTAAACTATTCTGAATTTCTTAATACTTTTGGCATTCCAATTACCCCAAGAGA